>OZ025293.1:436876143-437192061 GCA_964019185.1 Maratus speculifer
CTTAGAAAAAGGTTCTCTAGTGTGGTAATGATTCAAAGAAACATATTTAAGGTAATCTTGATGATAATTAAGAAGTTATGAGCTGATCAATAGGTGCTTTTGTTGCAATTTCTAAAGTAATATGTCGTATAGAGAAGGCTTAGGATTGTGTAACTCAATAAATTCATTAACCACTAATACATACACCCTGTAGATTCATTAAAACTGATTTTAAGG
Organism: Maratus speculifer; assembly: GCA_964019185.1. Lineage (NCBI taxonomy): Eukaryota > Metazoa > Arthropoda > Arachnida > Araneae > Salticidae > Maratus > Maratus speculifer. Next base: position 436,876,360 of record OZ025293.1, read on the forward strand.
CTAACATTGGGTAGAAAATAATATAGAAACACAGTTGCAGATGATTTGAAGAATGGAAATTTTAAATCTTAACAAAATAAACTTTTAACATGAAATCCCATAAGCAAAACACGTTAAACAAAATTTGGCATAACTCAAGAACTAAAGGGTAGAGACTTGTGTGAGGGTTCTATTTAAAGAGAAAACATTTACAGAGAGTTTTCAATACATGATGAAGATATAATTATTCCAAAAGCATACTTGCCTAGGAATATGCTTTACAGACATATGCTTTTACAGGCTATTTGTGCGGGAGACAGACTTGCATATTTTTACTAGAAAATCCTTTTGTATATTTGTCTAATTATATTAAAAGACTGAACATTTTTCATCCTCAAAACATAACCCGTCAGGCAAGAGTTATCTTTACCTGCTTGGATGAGTCGAAGAACACTATATTATTAATATAAGTGAATATGATTTAAACCACAAATTGAAATTAATAATACTAATTCTTTAAATTAGGTAGTGATTTAATTGTATCAAATCAATATATGCGCAAGAGTTTTCATTTTGGTGGTGTAATTAATGACATAACTGGATAAGAATGGTGATCGTATAATTTAAATAATCTTAAACCTCTAGGGGGATAGTTAGAATTTAAATAGTTTAAAAAAGCCTATCTCCCAACTGGAAAAAAAAATAGTACATTTAATTATACTGTATACTCCTGAAAAATGTAAAATGTTAAAATAGTCTGTAATAGTTTTAAAAAAGGCCTTATAATTTCCCAACTGGAAAAAATAGTACTGTCACCAAACAATATGGAATTTAAAGGCAAAAGAATATTAAAAAAGGGAATATTTATAATATGTTGTGATAATCAAGCAATAAGAATAGTAACAATAATAAAAAAAAATCTTTCCAAAACATTTATGTCAATGGTTTCTTAGCGTCACATTATCTAAACTAAGTGAAACGCATGGAAATTGATAATTTGACACAAAGGAACCATTGACATACCGTAAAATCCCGTTAATCCGCCCTTCCCGATCAAACGCCCCCTCCCCACTTTATGAAAGATTTGAAATTTTCAAAAAATCCCGAGAAAGCGCCCTCCCTCTCAAAAAAATCGCTGAAAACGGATCGCTTGATAAAGGGTGAATCATGATGAAATGAATGAATCATGAATTTTTGATGAAATGTGCGTTTTTTCAAGATTTTTTAATTGATTTCATGCTTTTTTTTTACAAATTTCTCCTTTTCTCTGCGTTTTTTCGACAGAATTTACGTTTAAAAAAAAAAAAAAAAAAAAAAAAAAAAAAAAAAAAAAAACGCAAATTTTTTCAAGTATCAAAATTCATGATTCATTCAAAGATTCGCGATTCGTTCATTTTATCATGATTCATCCCTGCAAATTTTGTGTAACGATCGCGGAAAAATCCCGTGTAAGCGCCCCCTCTAATTATTTTTCGTCACGTTTGGGGGGGGGGGGCGGATTAACTGTATTTTACGGTACATGTTACTTACAATTTTGAAAAATATGACACAAAAGATAAATCAATTTATTGAAATAAATACATTTCAATGCATAACATGAATTCAATTAAAATTATAAATTTAACAACGAATTGGGAAATTAAAAGTATTTTTTTATATGTGTAAATATACTTTACCAAATAAAATAAATAAGTAAATTGAATTTTAAAACAAATCTTTTAAAGCCACATAAAGGCGTCACTTAAATTTTATATCATATATTTTAAAACTCATATTTTGAATTTATAAGGGATGCATGTGGGAAAAAGCATCAATGAATAAAATTTTATGCATCTTTTATGATGAAGATAACTTTCGCACATGCTATTATAAATAGAACAAAAATAAAATGATGAAATATATAGTACAAAAATACAATTTTTAATTAATAACATGGCGTCACTCAAAATTTGATGATATTTTTAAAATTCATATTTAAAATTATTAGAGTCATAAGATAAACAGCTGGGTCAAAACTTTTAACCCGTTAAGGGTTTTTTTTTATTGATATATATACATTGGATAGCTGAGTTCTGTCTTTAATATGGCCATTTCATACTTTTTGATTTCGGTTAAAAATTTTTTTTCAATAAAGGTACTTTTACTAAAATACCTTTATAAAGAAAAATCTGCTACCTAAATCAAAAAAGTAAATTATAGCCCTGTTAGAGATCTACCTCAGCTATCCTATGTAAAAAAAATTGTTTATAAATATGGAAATTTAAATGAGAAATTCGAAAGCAATCTACCCACCGGCTGTTTTCAAGTGGGTGAAGAATTACTCCCCTTTAACCTGCTCTGGTGGATAAATTTCTTCAAAATTCCAAGTGTTTTATTGGCACCACTATTTCACAAAGAAAAAAAATGCGGTTTATGCTATACACACACACACACACAAAAAGTATTAAATCTTTTTAAAATAAATTTGGTTGAATATTCCGGTACCATTGTGACATTTCGGAATTAAAATTAAGTGGTAGAAAAATAAACAATCAGAGCTCAAAGGGTTAACAACAGTCAACATTAAAATGAGCGGATTATGCACATTTCATTTGGATGAGACAAGGGCCGTAGCTAGAAGTAAATATTAGGGAGGGGGGGGCTCAGATTTTCTCTCTCTCTCTCTCTCTCTCTGACTCAGAAAGATAAATTAGTGCATATTCACATGTTTCTTATTAAACTCTTGTAATAACTTCATTTTATGCTAGAAAAGAATAGGATGATGAAATATTTGAGTGTATAACTAGTGTAATAATAAACGTCATGTTATCTTCCTGAGTGTAAATGGGATGAGCGAAATAATTTTAGCTACAATTTAGTATTTCTGCAAAACTGTGAAAGAGACTCAAAACTAAATTGGATTTTTGAATAGAATTTCAACTAGATCTTCGCAACAAAAATTCATTGAGTGACCTTGGAATCGTTTTCAGGAGAGGTTCAACATGTTTTAGGGGGGGGGGGGGGCTGAGCCGCCGTGATGAGACATACACATTAATTCGGAAGAAATCTAAGACATCTAAGGAAATAAACAGATCCGTAACGAGCTTTTTTACACCTAAAGATATACTTCTTTTGATTCGAAATTTAGTGAATTTACTAGTAATATTAGAAGCTACATCAGGGAGATAAACTAAGACTAAGGCATTCGGAAGCACAGTTTTGCTGGATGTTGACATTTTCAACTAAAATTCCTCAAAAGTAAAATCGAAACCGAATCTTCGAACAAACATGACGCATTTGGAATAGAATTCTATTCCAATTTCCTAAATTTAATTATTTTTCTAAACGTTTCGATGAATTTATAAATTAATAGAAATGTTTTATAAATCTCTAAATAATGCATACCATATTTTCTTCATGTTGGTGTTCTATCAGAACTTTAAAGTAAATGGATGAATTTTCCTTGCCATTCTGCTTCATTGTTTTATCACTACTTGAATGAACTAGATGGCAGCACTACAAAATTTCTTTCTTTAGTGTTTAGGGTCTGTATACAGGGCCTGATTAATGCACGGGCCTCCGGGGCCTTGGCCCTGGGCCCACCAATTTCAGGGGCCCACAAATTAGGCAATTGATTTTTTCCCTCAATCAAATACCTTTCAAATAATATTGTTTTATAAAACATGGAATGCAAAAGTTAAATATTCTGAATGACGCAATAAAATTTTCAGAAGCTTTTAACCTAGGCACTTTTCACCTAAACAACTTTGTCAACTCGTCAAAAAACCCTTCTTTTTGTGAAAGTGTCGCCGAAAATGGGCAGGTAGGGGGGGGGGACAATTTTTTTAACAGGCCCTGGGCCCAACTTCAGCTTGATCGGGCTCTGACTGTATATATGTAACGTCATCACTTAGAGGGGAGGGGGGGGGGTCTGGTAATTGATATCGTAATGTATCTCTATCAGTAGCGTATCCAGATTTATCATTTCAAAGGGGGCTGAGATGCAGTAAAAAATTCTGACATGAAAAACAAGAAATCTGAAAAAATCCGCTTTAAACGGGTTTTTGCTATAGTAAGTAATGCATCTATTATACAATCAAACTTGTTAAGATAGAATCGCATGGTAATGGGGAAATTTTTGTTTCAAGTAGGTTTTTGTCTTAACAAGTAAAATTCCATGGTTATACTGCATTTAAATTATTTATATATGCTATAAGTGATCCATTAAAATAAAATAAAATGGCAAAAATACCTTTTAATTTGACATGTTTCGTGTGCTCTGACGGTAACTTTTTCAAAAACAAAAAATGATAAAAAAAATTTCCGCTAAAATAGTTTCAAATTAAAAATAATTTTTATTTATTTATTTATTTATTTATTTTAATTTGAAGCTATTTTAGCGAAAATTTTCTTTTATCATTTTTGTTTTTGAAAAAGTTGCCGTCAGGACACCCGAAACATGTCAAATTAAAAGGTATTTTTGCCATTTTATTTTATTTTAATGGATCACTTATAGCATATATAAATAATTTGACATTTTAAAGTGATGTTTTATATTATATATATTATATTTTTTAAAACGGGATACTGAAAATCATTTGATAAATGCATCTGAGTAAACACTAAATAAAAACGAAGTAAACCTTTGTATAACGGAAACGTGGCTTAAATGCAAAATTCCATGGTCTCTGCGAAATAACACGCTTTTAAAGATTAAAACCTGCCTAAAATGGAATATTTTCCTGGTTCCTTTTAAATTTCATCTCAGCAGGTTTCATTACATTTTGATAAACTTTCGTAATTAAACTTGACATTTTAAGTAAATTTCGAAGGATAGTGTAGCCAGACCAGAGACCGATTTAAAAATTTGGGGGGGGGGGGGGGTCCTGAGCACAAATGCTTTTGGGGCTTTTCTTCACAGTGTTGAATTCAGACACTTTTCTCCGGGAGGGATTTCAGTAACTGTGGGAGAGACACTACATAATTCCGAGTGGAAAATTGCACTTTTTGATCTCCCCCTAGGATACCCCTTTAATTCAACGCTGCCCTTGCACTGATTCTTACAGGTGGATTGACTAAAAAAAAGAAAAAAAAAGATAATTATTAAAGTAATCATTATTGACTTTAAAATATCGATTGAAAAATTAAATACCTTACTTACTTTTGATCTACATAAAATCAATAACTTACTTTTAAATAATTATTTTCCAATTGTGAAATTTAAATGAGTAAACGTTTTATAATAAACTGTGTGGTGCTAATTATCTTTTCCTATGCAAGTCTATAGATTTGATATGATAAAATATTCAACAACTAATAATAAATTTTTAACAACACCAAGCTACAATTATTTAAAATATTAGGAGCCTCTACAGCTTGCAAGCTAAGCTCACCAGCACTCAAATAATCTGACGATAACAGAAAAGGAATTAAATATAGATGTAATATATTTTTAAAGTGATAAAGATAAAAGAAAATATTTACTATAATAAAGTAATGAATGAATGTTTCAGACAAAATATACAACTTTATAAAAATACAATACGATATACAAACATAATAAAATGTACAATGAAATGTAAAATTTCATTAGATATTAAAACTACATCAGATTTGGACACATACTACATAGATTGGTTTTGTTTATGATGGCTTGGGATATAGGCCCTAATGGGTGGGATGCCCTCCGTGGGAGTCTTTCTAAAGGAACCTAACCCTTATTTACGCAAGGAAATCCAAGGTTCGAAGAAAACTACGAACGGTTAGGCCGACGGTTGCGATTGGGTTCGAACCCAGCACCTACCGTCTATCAGTTTCGAGGGTAGAACCTCGCGGCCACTTGACAATAATAGAAAAACCTTCACATGCATTTGGGGCCCTGAAGAATGCCCTGCCCCAAATCTGACACTGACTGTGGCTGAATAGATCACAACCTTCCTTAGATGCACCAATGATCTCTATAGGGAGAGGGTTTTGTCTTTTAAAATCTTTATCATATTTCATCCAACAAAATATTTCCTTTTTTTTTTTTTTTTTTGCTATATTTTTCCCCTTTTCTTTAGCATTGAAATAGTCTATGAATTTTTTCTTAGTCTGTTACCGATTTTTTATGAAAATACAAAGATATTATCAAACCTTTCACTGCGTGTCTCGCAATTTCTACGGGAATTTGCGCAACCCATGATTTCCGCATCTAAATTTATATTAAAAAAAAGAACATTTTAACGAACAAATTTTATATATTTTAACGCTAAATTATACGTAGATTTGAAATATGTAATAAAATAAAAAGGCAATATTTGAACCTATTTTGATTTAAATAAATAAGTAAATAAGCACCGAGATGTTTAAAACATTAAACCATTGTCAAAGCATTTTATTCCAAAATATGGATTATCCCAACGTTCGGCATTCCCATTTTTCTCTGATATGTAGATATGACGTGTTGCTAGAGAAACTAGGTTCGAAGTGATACTTGTGATGTTTGCTAGTATAAAAAGTGGAAAGAATGTTAGTCACCTATTTTTTTGATAAAAAGTTCTGCTTACTCCGAGTGCAAAGGCGAGTACAAGAAGACAATATTACTGTCGAATGCATTGTATAACAAAAAACTATATTTTTGAAAAGTAAGTATTACTTGCCATAAAGTTATATCATACATAATAATAATATTTTATTGACTTCTCTTCATTTAATCCCCCAGGGGGATACCTTCTTTAGGTATTCACGGGCTTCACAACCCCGGGGCACCTGAGTGATCTATCTCTTTTCCTTTTCCTCTTACTCCTCTGGTCTTCCTTTCATCTTTGTTTCACTCTCATTGTGGTTTCCTTTTCGGGGGTGAGGGCAATTCTGTATGAGCCGATATCATCCTGTATATCGACTCATGAAGAATTGTAAACCACCCACGTGTTGGCCGTGCGTGGCGACCCGTGTCCCTGGAAAGGGGGATCCTGGCAGTTGAGGGAAACCAACACACTGCTTTGGCCTCTGTTTCAGGTAGACGGGAGGTGCATATTGGTCCCGTATGCATCAATCGGCTGGTCAGCTGACTTTTGTCACTGGCTTTAGGGATCAAGTGATCGAGCAAATACTAGTCATCTCGTTAAGGGTAGAGACTGACATAGGGTTGTCTTGTGACCGTATGGGCCCTGGTTAGCACTGGTGCACGAATGTGCATCCCCTTGTTGAGCTCGGTAGTGGGTGGTGCGACCAGGGTCTGAATTTTATTACTTTTAACATGGATGGGAAAACTTCACTATCTCTATGTCTCTCCTCAGTGGAGAGCAACAAACTGTACAGATTTCTTCCTTCACACGGTTTTTTATCGTTAAACGTACTGATAGCCACTCTGATAGTTCCTTTGGCAAAACGTCACCATTTCTCATAGCAAAAACTTTCCAGTCTGCCTTAGGGAATGGTCATACTCTCAAAAAATTAAAATCTGGAGATTTACTACTTGAGGTTTCTACAACTAAACAATCACAGCTTCTTTCAAATAGCTCTTTTAGGCCCTTTTCCGTTTCTGTTCAGGTGCATAAAACTCTAAATACAAGCCGAGGTGTAATTTCTGAACCAGGCCTTTTATTTTCTACGAAAGATGAACTCTTAGAAAACCTAAAAGACCAAAATGTTATAGATGCATGTCGTGTCACGATCCGTCGGAATGACCAAGTCCTTCCTACAAAACATGTCATTCTCACTTTCAATAGTCCTACTTTACCAACAAGAATTAAAGCCGCTTACCTGAATTGTCCTGTCCTGTCAGACCATACATTCCTAACCCTCTCCGTTGTTTTAAGTGCCAGCGATACACTGTTAAAAATTTTGTCCTTGTTTGAACCAAACTTTGGTGCTCATTAGCTGTCACCATATGATGGTGAAATCTCGTACCAACATTTTGAGCTTCCTTTTCAACGTCGCTCCAACTGTTGGAACTATCCTTCAACAGGAGCTCCAAATATTGGTTCAAGATTTCACCATCTTACAGTGGCAGCTATTCAGCACCAAAATTTGGTTCAAATTAGGACAAGATTTTTAACAGTGTACGGTCACACTAAAACTAACTGTCGCGGTTCCCTTACCTGTGCACGCTGTGCAGAAGTTGACCATGATAGCAGTTCATGCGAAAAATCGGAACGCTGCATTAACTGCAAGGGTGATCATTCTGCATACTCCCGTTCCTGTCCTAACTGGATACGGGAAAAAGAAATCCTTGCTGTTAAAATATCTCAAAATCTGTCTTATCCTGAAGCTCGTAAAATTGTCGAATCCAGAACTCCATCTGTTGGAATTTCCTACTCCAGTATACTCAAGCAGCAATCAACATCCATAAGACACATAGGTACCCAAACTGATTTCAGATTTCCACCCAGTAAGTCAACCATAACACAATCAACCAGCACTCCAGTTAAAGAATCCCGTGATGTATGTCTCCCTACTAAAATGTCTGGTAGCCCACGATTAGAACGATGGCTACCATCCAAAGAACCAGTTAAAATAATAAACCAAGAGAAACGACAACAGAAATTAAATGCTCAAACCAAAAAATCATATGAACCTCAAACCAATACCAAACCTGGAACAAGTACCAAAATATCGCTGAAATCTGATACTGTACAAAAACAAAATTTAAGACAGAAATCTCATTCACAAACTCAAAAAAAGAAAACCCTAAGTGCTGCCTCTCCACAGTGGAAGACTGTGGAGAGAGGAAAGAAAAACTCTAGTCCCAGCCCATTTTTAAAAAACGTAAAGGACCCGAAACAATTGCAGCACTACGTGGAGGAAGCTATGGAGTCCGAGTCATACAGCAATGACTCAGACGCCGATGACGATAACACTATGTTGGAGGAATTTGAACCTAACTGAGATAACTTTGTTTTATTCCTCCTTATTTTAAACTTATTACATCTTACTTTTTCATGCTATTCATACACATTTTCATAAATTAATCTCTTTATGTTTCATATTTTGTCTTTGAATGGTTTAAAATTACATTTTATTTACATGTATCATCAAATTGTATTCTTGTTTGCTAAACCTGTGTTTATGTTTCATTTATACATCATCCTATGCACTGTATTTTAAACTTATTATATCTTGCTTAAAATTTCATGTTATTGCTCTACTAATCATACAGATGTTAGCTAATTATAAATTTATTTTTAATTTTTTACTTTTTACTCTTTGACTGATTTTAATTACATTTATCATCAGATTGCTTTAATGTTTTCTATACCTGTTTTGTCATACTAGTACATCATCCTTTAGACCGTACTTTAACAATTTTTTAGAACGTTTACTTTTTAATTATCACTTAGTTTTTACCTATGATCTCTTGTCTTTTTTTAATTGGATTTTATTATGTCTATAAATAGTGCTTTTATTTAACTACATTATTTTTATAAACTTATTTTTCAAATTGACTTAGTCTTGGCGCAGCATGTCCCAAAAGGGACCTTGCGCCATTAAACCCTAATCAACCAACCAACCAACTCTTCATTTAAATTAGTAAAATAGGCAAATAATAAATGTATATAATTGCATAGATATCAAAAGAAAATGAAAGAAAGAATTGCATAAAATAAAAATATTTTTTGACATTGATAACGATATCATTTGGGCAGGAAAGGGGGGGGGGTCGAGGAATGATAACGTATGATATACTAAGGGGGCGGGGCGGAGGGCGGGGAATTCCAAAATTGCCAATAAGTTGATTGCGTTATATATGCACAGCCTCTTATTTGCATCTAATAGGCTTTTACTCCAGAAAAAATATAAATGAATGAGAGCCAAAAAATAAAATAAAATAAAATAAAAAGAATATTGTCCAGTTAAAATGGTGGCATTGAGCTCACAGGCTATAAACATTAATTGTATATATTACAACCTTATATTTTCAATGAATAATGCCCTTCGAAAAACAAATTTTTAGGGGAAATAGCACCTCACCATTTCCCTTCTTTATGCTTAGTCATTGAACCCCCAAAACTAATTAGGGATACACCTAATCATATAATAAAGTTATATCCAAAATTCAAGGAAAGTCGAATAATTCTGCATAAAAACCCATTTATATAATTTAAGAGGAGTTATCCCCCGTTCCATAGTTTATATACTTAACCATTAAATCTTCAAAATTATGCAGAGATTTACCTTATTAAAAAGAACCTACATCTAAAATTTAAAGCAAAACAATAAGTATCAAAATAAAATATTCAATTTTTACTTTCTTCTATCGTTACACAAAGAAGGTATATTGTTCGTGAAAATTTTCGAAATCCGGTTTTCAACGGATTAACATGTTTTAGGGGTCAGAGAATCCTAAAAAGATGCTTTTGCATAATGTCTGTCTGTGAGTCTGTCTGTTTGCCTGTTAATGACAAAATTTTTGTGGGCGCTCTATCTCAAGAACTAATGCAAGGAATTTCACGAAACTTTAGATTCTGTGAGACCTTGATATAAACTAGATTATTAGTTTTTGGTGTATATCGCTCAACAGGTGGTGCTGCTGTGCTGCTGCATTTACAATTTCCACAATAGTCATATCTCAAGAACTAGTGCATGGATTTTTATAAAACTTTATATTTAATTAGTGCTTAATATAACATGGTGGTGATTACGTTTTGGTGAAAATCGCTCAACAGGTGACGCTGCAATGGTGCATTATTTGTGATTATTGCAATAGCTCTTTCTCGAGAACTAATGCAAGACATTTTCTAATACCAGTTAGTTCCTGATATATATTGGTGTTGTTTAGTTTTTGATGTAAATTGCCCTACAGATAGTACTGCTATGCTGCATTTTTCACGATTTCACAATAAATGTATATCTTAAGGGCTAATGCATGGATTTTCGCCAAACTTTAGTTTCTGTTAGTACCTAATAAAAAATTGATCCCGATTAGTTTTTGGTGTACATCATCCAACATGTGGCGCTGTTATGATTTTTTTTTTTTTTTTAAGATTTTGCAAAGCTTTATCCCAAAAACTAATGCACGGATTTTCATCAAACTTCAGAAGCAATTAAGTTGACACAAGTTGTTGCTGACTAGATTTTGGTTTGAACCATCTAACAGGTGGCACTTGTATGCTGCATTTTTCAGGAAGTATTAACATGCATAAGATAGAAGAAAGTTTTTGGATTGTCACATCTGACTAGTTTGTTTTAATAATAATATTCCTTTCAAAGAAAATAAATATTTTCAACAAATCATTTGCATTAGAAAGGGAGGCGTATACGCTTATTTTTGTTTCCATCGATATGAAGAATGCACATTAGTCAAGTAATTATTTTGTTTGTAACCATTGTACAGTCCTGCGCTGGTCGGGTTGCACCCGATCCGAACCGGCAAATTCCATTTTAAGTTAACCCAAACCCAACCAAAAAATTTTCGATTCTCAACCCGGCCCGAACCCGCAAAACTAATTTTTGGAAACCCGACACGAATCCGAGTTATTTCAACATGTATGCGATCCGAAAGGGAAAAAAATTCGTTTTAATGCCATTATGAAAAATAATCTATAATTGTAGTTTTACGTAGAAGAATGAACAAATCTATTTTCTTTAATATTCAAATAGTATAAAACCTCTGAATAACGGACACTTCAGGATCATTGAATATTCAAACATCGGTCGGGTCATCCCTAATTTTGTATTTTCGGCTCGAAAGTTTTCTTTGTGAAAGTCGGGTTCACACTAGAAAAATTCTTGCGGGCCATAAGGGGTTTTTCCACTGATGGGATTTTTACAAAAAGTTTAAGCACAACTATGTTCCAGATGAAAACAAATACGTATTTAAAATTTACGATTGTATATTCGAGTTAATGCATGAGAAATAAGGAAAAAAAATTTCGATTCCAAATCGCTTTCATACTCAGGCATGCCAATTTTATACTTTTACGTTTAAAAATGAGTCTATCATTCTATCAGAAAGTTTTACGCTAGTTGAGCACTGAACTTGGGAATCGTCTTGAGAACCGTCTTTTCTTCTTTCTAAATATGAAAATTTTTATCAACATTCCATTTTTGATACACACATAAAACACATTTTTGATATTTTCTATACAGATACACGTGTTACGTGTGTGCAGATTGAGAGGTTATTCAGAGCTATTCAGCGACACAGCTGTTCAAATGTATAAATTTTAGGAATTAAAAGAGGTACCCCTTTTGGTACAAAAGCCATGGATGTCTCATTATATAACAGATAGATTTTTAATCAGAAAAAATGTTTTGGACTTTTTTCTGAAATTCGGGTCTACCCACTTTCTAGAGTCAAAACCGAACCTGAAACTGAAACACTGAAAGCCAACCCGATCTGAACCCAACCAACAACAACAACAACAAAATATCTAGCGCCAACCCGACCCGATGCAAAACTATAATCCATTGTAACTCGATGACGATTCGTAAGGATACGGTTGCCATATGTAGTATATGTAATGTAAAAAATCACCCCAAATATTCAACAACCAACCCCAAAAAAGGGCAAATTGTTATAGTAAGTTTATCCATTAAAAATGTTTGTTCTTTGAAAATTTCTTTACCTTATATAATAAACTACCAGTCATTTTAATCGAGGATTAATTACAGATTTTCGAAATTGTTTCAAAAACTCTATAAGATTCAACAAATTGCCATAATAAATTCTGAAGTAAAAATCATACCAATCTACCACAATCTTCCCTACTACATTCCAGCTTTAAATAAAAGATTCAGTCATCTTTGTTATGCGGACTTATAAGTTATTTTTTATTTCACAGATATAATAAAAATGAAATTTCTAGCCAATTGTAGTTCGGATTTCTTTTGTAATCGTTCACCCTAATTCAGATTGAGAGACTCATAAGGAATAAAGGTCGGGAATATTCCATTATTCCAAACCTATCTTTTTTGCTTTTTTCTTTTGTCACTTTTTTTAAGGGGACAGTTCCCCTTCAAGCGTTCAAAAACGCTCGAAAACTGATTCAATTTCCATGCCTTTTCACAAACTAACTAATAAAGCAAATTCCATGAAATTTTTTAGATTGTTAAGTATAGAATTACATGTTAAAAATATTTAAATTAATTAGGAATTCTTAAATAATTAACCGACTGTTTTTTGTTTGTTTGTTTGCGTAATTACTATACATCATTGCGAACATGATTTCTCAAAAATTATTAGAGATAGTGGATTGAAATTTTCTGAGAGCATTGATATTATATTTCTACATAAGTTAATCTAAAATTTTATAATTATCATAAATAATGAAAATTTTATTATAAAAAAATATTCAAGGAATTTTACAAATTTTCTGTTTTAAATTTTATTATTAATTTTAAGTATTATAAATGAAGATAATTAAAAGATTTTAGTTCACTATGTTAAGGGAAGATTTAAATTAAAATCTATTTAAAGCTAATAAATTAAAATCGAACATCTATAAATATTCGACAAAATGCCTACAACTGAAAATAAGAAAGGGGGAGGATTGTACTTTGTGCTTATATATGAATAAATAATGAAACAGCTTTAAGGAGCACAAATTATATGAAATGATAGATGTTAAAAAGCATACAGCTGTTTCGGGACTTCTAAAGTCCCATCATCAGTGCTAAAAATAAGTGTAAAATGTAAAAGACAAATCACATCATTAAATAAAAATAAAAACGTGCATCGCAGCTCGCTACCAGATTATTTTATTATGTTTACAATTCAAAAGGAAACTGAGAGTTTTTGGCTTCAACGGGCCGTTGGATTGTCTGTTTACACTTTTGATTTTATAAAATGTCACATTGTAATAGATTTGCTAACCTCCGTCTTAAGAAGTTCAAATATCTTAATCATCTCAGTTTCCATTTGAATTGTAAACATAATAAACATACATCTGGCTGCGAGCTGCGATGCACGTTTTTATTTTTATTTAATGTTGTGATTTGTCTTTTACATTTTACACTTGTTTTTAGCACTGATGATGGGACTTTAGAAGTCCCGAAACAGCTGTATGCTTTTTAACATCTATCATTTTATATAATTTGTGCTCCTTAACGTTGTTTCATTATTTATTCATATATAAGCACAAAGTACAGTCCTCCCCCTTTTCTTATATTTGGCTTCAACGGGCCGTTGGATTGTCTGTTTACACTTTTGATTTTATAAAATGTCACATTGTAATAGATTTGCTAACCTCCGTCTTAAGAAGTTCAAATATCTTAATCATCTCAGTTTCCTTTTGAATTGTAAACATAATAAAATAATCTGGCTGCGAGCTGCGATGCACGTTTTTATTTTTATTTAATGTTGTGACTTGTCTTTTACATTTTACACTTATTTTTAGCACTGATGATGGGACTTTAGAAGTCCCGAAACAGCTGTATGCTTTTTAACATCTATCATTTTATATAACTTGTGCTCCTTAGCGTTGTTTCATTATTTATTCATACAACTGAAACTGTCCGGTTATTAATGGCCATATAGTGTATGTCTTAAGGTGTTTTTTAAAAGTCCCTTCTCAACAACACGAAACTTTCGGGTACATTTTTTCATTCGCTTTTAATTCCAAAGGCATAAAATTGACAAGCTTGACTATTAAGGCAATTTTTAAAAGAACCTTAATTTTATGTTAAGAAAAAAAGTATATTTTTAACTATTTGGGAAATAGCTGTTGTTCTCGGTGGAGAAATGGAAAATCTAAAGTATATTTGAATCTTTTTATTGGTAGAATTCCGCAATTTATTTTATTTTATTGATTTCCTAATTGGTCCAAGTTTAATCTCCAAAAATGGAATACTTCTGTTTTTTTATTTTGTTCGTTTTCTGATTTGTCCAAGTTCAATGCCCAAAAACGGAATACTTTTGTTGCCACAATGACAAAAAGAGTAATAAAAACTTTTTTAAAAATTAATAATTTTAAAAAAATGTTATAGAGATTTCAAACAAATTTCATTAAAAAGTGCATTTTTTTTCTCTACCCAAAGATGTAAAAAATTAAAATGTGCGATGTTTAGAAGTAATTTTCCGAAAATTGTAAAACTGAAATTTTATTTAAAATTTGTTTGTGATGGGTCCAGGAATATTAATGTTTAATCCATGTCGTACGTAATATGAGGCGTTCAGAAGTCTGATTAACTCCATCAAATAAAAATACACATTTTAATCAGTTAAACTTGTCTATCTATAAATTACTGTTTTTTTTTTTCTTTTTTTTTTAATCATTGGCCTAAGGGTATTAAGGTTTAATGCGCGGCGTACGTAATATATGACTTGTTATAATCATTTATTATTATTATTAATTTAAATATAGAACGTCTTTGAAAATATCATTTTCCAAATAGTCGTAATTTTTTAAATTACATTTTTTTTTTTCTTTTTCTCGAATTTGAGTCGGGCCGGAATGGGTCTGATTTAATTGATTTTTGGACGGACCTAGTCTGTTTCATTGATTTTTGTATGGATTGGGACAGACCATGAACTATGAAAATACAAACGGGCCGGACCCGTGACTTGAAATTTCGGCCTCTGCAGACCTCTAACTCAACTAACAGCCAGATAGAGAGATTTGCATTTTATGTTGAAATTAAAATGATAACCAAGTTAAAAGCATCAGAATAAGCTCCTAGCTACGTTTTTATATTATTTTTTGCCATTCTTTTATTGAACTTACTTTTTTTTTTTGTGTAAAGATGGAATTTTGAACTCATTTTCTGCTAGGTTACTATTCTAAACAAGGCATACCCATTTAAATAGTCTTAGAATTCTATTCTAAATGAATCCATTTAAAGGAGGCCCTTTTTCCGTGAGGGGGTCCAGCGCCGAATTTAGTTTTTATCTCTCATATACCGAAGTACGCGCCTAAATCGACCCAATAGCTGTGAAACGAAACATTTTAAAAGTTAAAAAAAAAACCTAAATAATTTTGAAAAAATAGATTATCTTATCAATAACAAATGTGTTATATCTATAAATGTCAGATTTTGATCATTTGAGATATTGAAAACAAAAAACAATTCAAAATTTCAAGAAAAAATTTATTTTCCATTAGAGAATAAAAGATTTTCCATGTAAAATTCTTAAATTTTGACGAACTTAAGCAATAAATTAATTTTTATGCAACTATGTATCATTTCTTGGCATATGTATGCCAGATAAATGACAATATCCTTCTAAAACATTTTTTATATTCTTGTTTTTTTTAGGTATAACATTTTAATTTTGTTTAAAGGAACATGTTTTCAATACAATAGCTCAAATTTCAATGTAATGTTCAGCTTTATTTGTAAATTTAGAAAATCCAGGAAAATGACATTATAAAAGTCTACTCAGTTTTTACAAAGACTTTAATTACATTATTTTCAAAGAAATAGTTAAAAGATCTTGCTGATAGTTATATTTCTGACTTGATCTATGTCAAAAATATTACTTTGCAGCACCATATTTATGCCTGATAAAGAAATAAATGCAGGCCAAGAAAATGACATTCATTTTCAGTGACAATCATATTTTAATTATGAAAAGTTATTTGTAAAACGCAGAACTTGTTTCCTTCTTCATATATTTGTTTATAAGGTATAAATGTTAATTAGAGCGTTAAAAAACTAGAAAAAGATATGTATACCGCATAGTAGAAGGTAATTTAATTTGCGCACATCACAGTGTGAGATGCCAGGAAAATGATAGTTTGAAATTCTAAGTCTTTTAATTGCTTTATTTATGATATTAGAAATGTAATATCCATTGAAATACTTCTAAGGATTTTTTTATGAAAATGTATTTAAAAAATTGCATTATATAGCATTTAATAGTAATTTTACTGTACGGACTGTAATTTCTGTGTTTTTTTTATATTCACCCATAACACACAATTAACAAGTTGCAACTGATCTTAACAAAAATTTCATCTTTTTTTTTTTTTTTTTTTTTTAATTTTTTTTTTTTTAATGAATTTTTGCAATTGGAAGTATGAGTCTAGGGGCAATATTTAAAGAGCCTAATGTTTCGATATTTATGACTCACCCTGTAGATGGCAGCCTTTTATTTAATTCATAACTATGTTAGATTTTTGTACACTGAACATTTATTTTACACTAGGAACTAACAATATCAGGTTCAGCCAGGCGGGGAGGCCTACCAATAGTCTTGAGCTCAACAATATCAAAAATCATATTTATATGAAAAATAGTAATTAGGGCAAATAAATTTTAAATTTATTAAAAGCGATCGATTTGTATGGACCTCGCGACAGGAGTTAACATCAGAGGAAATTGCCAAAGATAGCTATTTAAAATCAGCCTGTTTAAAAAAAAAAAAAAAAAAATTATGGAATAGAAGTTGGTGGCAAATGATGAGCTATCTATATTCATTTAAGCACAAATGGATGTATCTCACTTAATTGTCTGCACGTGTTAGATTGAGATTTGTTTTAAAAACTATGCCTGAAAAATATTTTAAAAACAATAAAAATTGAGTTAATAGCGACACATTTTTGAAACAAATTTCATTTGGAATTATATTTTTTCCCTGTCTGGTTGGTGTCAAAACTTAAAATGTGAGATGTTAAAAAGCTTTTTACAAAAATGCAATTAAAGTTAAATGTTGTTGCCACCTTCAAAATGACGTCACATTACGCACGCACACATTTATTCTTATCACATAGCTGAAAATTAATGAAAGGACAATGTTACATTGGGAAATCCATTTAGCAATCCTAAAAAGCGAGTTTAACCCTTTATCTACCGACGGTACTTATAAGTACCATTAAAATTACTTATTATAAAATTCTTTTACTATGTCAATTGGTTGTAATACTGATTAGAATCAATTACTGATACATTACTTTACTTTGTTCCAAAAGCATTATAGGTTACATAAAACAAAAATATTTTTAAAACGATGATTTCTTTTGCCTTTGTATCTTTTCAGCTTTCTTGGCGCTAAAGAAGGGGGATGGGGATTTTTCAATTCGGAAATATTTCTAGATTTATATTGTAAGAACATCCTATTTGTACATTTTATTCTACAAAATTCATTTTTTCTACAATCTACTCTACTTTGATTCTACAAAATACTAAGAAAACTATTTAAAATTAAAGATTTGAGTGAGGTTATAAATATTACACAAAATCCCTGTAAATTCAAATTTAATTAATCCTTCTAAATCCTTCAACTCTTCTAAAATACTTCAAAATTTTATTAAATGATTATGTGAATCTTTTAATTTAGTTTAAACAATTTACGTAAAATGTTTTAGAATGTAAAATTTTCATGAATTCGTAATTCGGTAGATAAAACCCTGTTTTTCTTTCTTATCTTAAATAAGAAGCAGTGCCAAAGTGATTTATTTTCTAAACAATTCACTTGCTTGCACTTTCTATTTCTATCAAGCTTCCAAAAAGTAGTGCCTTTTGTATCTTCCAGATCGGTGTCCACGACTCATCGATGGAACCGAATAACCACGAATTCCAGTTAAACTGATGATCTCACAGGCTATCCACACTAGTTGTATATTATGCTCTTATTTCAAATAATAATGCTCTTCGAAATATAATAAAAAATCGACCCCTTTATACTTAACCAATGAGCCTTCAAATCTAATCAGGGAAGCGTCTGATCAAAATAAATTGATATACCAAATCTGAAGCAAATCGGATAATTCTTCTTGAAAAAATTCATTTATATAAATTAAGAGGACTTAACCGCCTCCCCAATCCATTCTTTACACTTATCTAATGAACCTCCAAATCTAATAAAAGAAGCGCCTTGTCAGAATGAACCTATACTCAAAATTGAAGCAAATCGGATATTTCTATCAAAAGTTATCACGTTACATACATACCCGCACAGTCGTGGAAAAAAAAAAAATAAATACCCCCTACTAACTCCTCAACAAATTATCGTCGAAGAAAATTACTGATACCGAGGGATTGGAAATAGTCTTCTTTTAAATGATGCATATAAAGTTTGATTAGGAAATAGTCTTCTTTTAAATGATGCATATAAAGTTTGATTAGGGCGCATCTACATATTAAAGCGAACACTAACTTTGTTTTTTCTCAATAGCAGTACCCCTTTCTGACAACATAAAAGAACTCTACACCGTTCCAATGGCCTAAAAACAATTTTTCACGCAATTCGTACGATAAGTTTCATAGAAATTAATTATTTTAAAACGAGAATATTTTAGGGGCTGCATCCAAATTGAAGTTCGGTATACGATTGTTGATCGAGAGAACCCCCTTCTGGATTAAGGCATCTTTGGCGCCACACAAGCAGTCATTGAAGACTGCTAGATTACAGGATAGTATAAAAAGTTTCGAAATATATTGTCACTTCTATAGTAGACGGTTTCTTAAACCATCATTTTGCCGCTTTGAAAGTTATTTGGAAGAAAAATTTGAAATTTCGGATTTCCATAAAGCGGGACTTAATAAATCTAAATTCATGAAAAAAAAAAAAAAAAAAAAAAAAAAAAAAAAATTGGTTGCAATTCATAATTTTTTTCGAATACTAATTTCCTAATTCATAATTCGTATCAGCAAATTCAACGTATTTATGTTTGGGTATTTTATTATTATTGCTACATAAAAAGTTAGCATATTAGAAATATAATTTGAGGAGATATTTATAAATTTTGAATGTTTATAATTCAAAAACTTATTACTCAAATGACTTGAAATTTGGTGCCTAAGCATAGTGTGAAACAAAGATTTGAAATATTTTGATAAAATTTGATAATGCTACTGAAAAAAGAGAATAGAAAAGTGAAAAGTGACGTTTGTGAAGGGTATATTGGAAGCAGAATGGGAAAGGAGGACCACACTCCTTTCCTAAATGTTTGAAAACATGAATTTGGTCACATTTGGCTAGTTTTAATCATTTGGCACACTTTAATGAAAATCCTGATTTCTCTCATGGGGCAATTACCCCGCCTGCCTCTGCCATAAGTTGTCCCCTGTTAGTAGGGGATGTTTGCTTTTTTCCCCCCACGACTGTATATACAGAGTCTGCGGGCACATTAGCTCTCATGCTTTGATAGCTTATGAATTTAAAGAATCTTTTATTTGTCTTTTCTCCTTATTTCAAATGAATAGAAATGTACCCAATAGAAGCATCAGATGGAGGACAGAAAATTCTAAATGACATTCCAAATCAATTCACAGGCATTTTATGATCCCCTCACAGCAGGCTGTTCGTTCTACATTCTATTTTATGGATATGTTCTCAGTACCGTGTTTATTTGGATCACGGAGCTCCGCACTATTGTACAGAGGGCTAAGGCTGCGTTCAGAATGCAATACTCTTCCCTTCAACTGAATTCTTGGAAAAAGTGGGGAAGTCTTTTGTATAGTCTTATATAGTTTCTTCATAATAGAACCAAGGGGAGCGAACAAAAGAATCGGGAGCTAAGCAATCCACCCTACTTGACGGAAAGATTTTTCTTTTGCCGGACAACCGTCCCTTTCCTGCAAAACTCATTAAGATCAAACACACCGCCGCGCCGCACAGTGGGGCAGGAAGCCTCCAAAGTTGGCAAAAAATAAAATTTACTTTGAACAAAAAAAGCACATAACGGATTCTTTTGTAGAAGAAAAGTAGTAAAATTTTAAACTTTTACATAAGCTAAATAGTAATTTATTAATTAATTTACAAACCTTTTTCAATATTTTTTGTAGAAAAATGAGTTAAAAACAAGAATTTAAGATAGTTTTATACGAATTAGATATTTATAAATCATCCATAATATCGCATTAAAAAATGTAAACATAATTAGTAGTTTTAATTATTCTCAAGCAAACCTTATAATGAATATTAGCGACTCGTTTCGAAGGATTGGATCAACCTTTCTCAGGCAAAATGTACGTATTACTATAAAGACAGCAGAAGAAAAACTGTTTCTGTTGTTTTAGTGCTAACACTCACTTTTTGTTTTCCTGTTTTTCAGATCTTAAACTCATACATGTCACGTACACTAACGAATATGTAGAATTAGAATTGTATAACCGTTTTACTCTTGATATTTTTGATCGTCCAGAACAAATTCAGACGAAATATGAAGATGGGCACGTTTGCTTTTCATTACGCTTCTGTTTGTTTTTCAAATCGAGGAAATGAAAGCGATTTGCCAAGCCACTCTTTGTTTATTCTAAAGCATTTCCCTTGTTTCGCCAGGCTTTTGCTCATCGGAATTTATATTAAACTTTAAAACATTTAATCTTCTTTTCATTTAAACTACTTGTTCGTAGTTTCTCCGATTATGGAGCTCTTATACCATAAAATCACATTACTTTTCAAAAGTTTTTTGTTAAAACATTCCATGATAGTCAGTTTCATTTAAATACATTGTTTTGTGATAAACAATGCATTAAAATTCGTATTTAACAAAGAAAATATTTATAATCATGTTTGGCACACCCGTACACTAACAAAAATTTAAGGATGATTAGCTATAAAAATGACCATACAATTAAAAAAGTGGCAAAAAAGAGCAAGATTTTTTGGCATATTTGTCCTTTTAAAACTCATACTTAGTTGAAAAAATTATAATTAACACTTAATTCGCCTTAATTCATAACTAAAACCTACAATGTTTGTAGACAGTGTTAATTTTTTTTTATAAATTTCACCACTATATATTCTAAGCGTCTGTATATCTATAAAAATCGTATTAAAACAAATTGAAAGTTAATGAATTATTGTTACATACTTGTAGTTAAAGGTTCCATAGTAAAAAAAAATTATTTTTTAATTATTATAGCGAAATTAACAAACGAATGTTGAAACAAAATTATTATTTTTTTTTTTTCATTTATTATCAAAGCACAATATGCAGTTTAACTTCTTTCTCTAGTGACGATCAAAATAACTTTGAACAAATTTTAATACTAGGCAGATGTGTACTGACATCTGCTCTATTAAAGTGACGTATGTCGGTAGTTCAAAATAAAATTTCATTTTTTCGATTTTTTGCCAGTTTTGAAGGCTTTTTGCATTGCTGTGCGCCGCAACAAACGAGCCGACACAGAACTTCAAGAAGTGGTCAGATATGTGTGGGGTTTACACTATAAAAAATCTGCTGCATTTTGCTGCAACGCACTCCCCTTCTTGTATAGAAAACGGTTACTTGGCCGTGAAATGGAGCTTTCTCATTGGTTGGAATAGAGATATTATATACAAGCGGTGGAGTGCGTTGCAGCAAAATGCAGCAGATTTTTAACAGTGTAATTTCCTATTCTGATAGATTGAATCCAGAGTTTGCATACAATGCCAAAGATTTTCTCAGGAAAATGTTTGGCAAAACAGGGATTTCCTCCAATAGAGATATATCCAATGTAGATATTTTCAAACTGAATTTTCTTTTAAAAGGATTTGCGAAGCATTATTTCATAAGATAGATATTTGAAAGTAACATTATATTTTTTAATATTCTTTTTGCGTCTTTATTAAGCAAAAATGTTATTTTATATTTTGGCACGTTTTTATTCTAGAAATGTAAATTCAGCCAAATAACAAAGCATCTCCTCGATTTTTTTTATTTATTTTTTTATTTTTATTTATTATTTTTTTTTTATGAATAGTCTTGTGGTCGGTCTTAGCAGTTACCATGGGTATAGGTCTCTGGAGCAACCATTCTCTCCCCTTCAAAGACATACTGAAATTGAAAAGGTGACGTTGTTTGGTATTGCCATGTATTGGCAGCTTTGCCAAACATATTCTTCTGCAGAAGTCTGATGTCCAACCCTCTGAGTGCAGTCTAAATGGAAGCTCTAGCAACCCTTCTTGCCCTCCGGGCACACGTCAGCACCAACATTAATATTAACAAATAATTTTATCTATTTACTATTATTTTGTTGCTGCTTCACAATAAAAAATCATAATATAATTCTTTTAAAATGCGTTAGTATCGTCTGCGTAAATGATTTCACATAATGAGAGTAAATTGTGCATTTTAATTCTTAACACTGAAAAATACTTTTATAATTGAATGTAAATGCTCAAATTTTAATTCATTAAAAATATGCTATAATTTTCAGGGAAAAAGATATAAAATTTTTTTTATAAAAGTAATCATGAAACTATTATATTATTAAAAGGAATGAACACCAAATATCCGCCATTTCCAATATATTTTAATAAAGTATTCGATTAAAATGTGCATTTTCCTCACAAATAACATGCATTTTTAATATAAGAAAGTTCGATGATCTTTTACGGTTTGAAGTATAAATTCTGCAGTTATTTTCAATACTTAAAAAAAAAAAATCTTCGCAAAACGCAAATATGTAGGTTCCTTTTTTTTAGTTAAATATTTTTTTTTTTTTTTTAAATGAGAAATTTTGATGCAGAGATAATATTTCTCATATTTAATCATTCACGACTTTATTCATTTTGATTGACTCAATGATTTTTATTTACTGCAAGAAATACGCAAGTTTCATTGTCGTTTAGAAAATGAATCCGTATAATGAAAATATACTGAACAAAATTATATATATATATATATATATATATATATATATATAGTTTAATAATTCGATAAGGAAATAATATTGTCAGAATCTACAGATCATATTTTATTTCTATCAAATCCAAAGAAAATTCTTTCCTTAATTAAATTATAAAATAAGGATAAAAAAGGGGTTTTTGAGATATTTTGGCGGAATAATAATAAAAAAATATTTTATTTATTTAATTAATCATGCTTCTATCTATAATTATTAACTCCACGTTTTATTTTTTCTTCTGAAAATATACGTTTCATTTTTTTGTTTGCAAAAATGCGTCCGTAAAGGAAAAACATGCAAAATAATTAATTAAAATAATAATTTTTTTAGGTTAATCTGTAACACAAATAATATTGTGAAAATCTATATATCATAATTTATTTTTATGTTTAATTTCATGTTTAAAAAACTGAATAGATTTTTGTAAAAAAAAAAAAAAAAAAAAAAAAAAAAAAAAAAAATGTAATTTGTGTAGCATAGTAGAGGATTCGCTTCGTTCATTCTGAAAACAATGGATTTTATTTAAATTTATCGCAAGTTTTTTTATTTGATATGAGTTATTTATTTATTTTTTTTTTTTTTTGGATAAGCTGGAAGAAAAAAAAGAAATGTTAAGTATGGTATCGTGGCAGATGATTGCCAACACGTAGTGCAATGAACCTTGCGAGCACCTAGATCCCATCCTAGTACAGTGCCTACTACTTAGTTGTGAACTTTGTTATGTTGATTTCTTAACATTTTTACCGTGTTGTACATTTGCACATTGTTACTCAAATTGTTCTCGAAATTTAATGCGTTGGTTAGGTAACGAGACCTTCATCTGGCAAGGCACCTCCAAAGGTATAATTCCTAGGTAACTTGGAGGACTTTGCATCCAAGGCAGTTTTATGTGCAAAAGGCACCGTTAGACTCTGAATGCTTACTGTAGTGACAGGGGCACACAAAAGTAATTTCGACAATAGGACCTCACCTAGGAAAAACGTGCCTGGAAGTGCGTTTAAAATAGAACTCCTTTTTTGCCTAAGTTTGGGTGTGTATCCATTCTAGAGACCCTACATAAAAGATCTCATATCCATTACCATGGCTAAAACATTACAACTTTTAGTACATTACCTTGTCTGTAAATCATATACAGGTCTGCACAAAAAAGGATATTTTTTCGACCCTGAATGCTCAAGGGTGCATTTTCGAAATTCTGTTTTTCCCTAATTGTCAAGTTATTTTCAGAATCTAGGCTGACCGCATGACCTTTCGTTCTTGTTTTCTTATTCAAATGACATCATCCCATTCAAATTTCTACCATTAGACCTTTTTCGTCATGGAATGCTTTGTTTTAAAGGGTCTTGCACAAAAGTGTGAAAACATTTAAAAAAAATGCTTCATTAAAATACATTACTAGAGGGGTGTCATAAGGTGTTTGAAAGGTTTTCCTGTCATTGTGTATCAGTCAACGTCGAGTTTTTCTGCATCCGTTTTTCTCCTTGATCTTTATATACAGGGAGGCGGTATGACAGACAATTACCTTATCGAGCTGACGACTGAAATTCCAGCATGATTTATAACTTGATTCACATAGTACAATGCAATCGGTTAGCCAGGTCATATCCCAGTGGAAAATACCTAAAAACTCGATTTTAGCGGAGTCCACACTAGTATTGGAAAACAAACCGGAAAATTTTGAATTGCAATTTCATTTTATTTTATTTGTGGAATGACTATGATCTTATAAAGCAAAAATAACTATTTAAACTTACTGGTGAGAATTCGGATTCCCCTAAATGAAAATTCAGCCAGATGCAGAATGTCACAGTGTTGCCGCATCTGGATGATATTTTTATTTGGAAATTATAAATTCTCACCAGTAAGTTTAAGTAGTTATTGTAGTTTTGTAAGATGTTGGATATTCCACAGATAAAATAAAAGGAAATTGCTATTCAAAATTTTTGGCGGTTAGCGGTTAATATTTTCCTGCACCTAAATGTCTGGGAGCAGGAAAACACAGTCGTGAACCTATAAATCAACCTATAAAATCGGGTATTCATGTGTTTTCAACCAAGATAGAATTTGACAGACCAATTGCATTTTAATAGGCGAATTTTAACTCATTGTTGAATTCCAGCCGTGAACTCTATGAAGTGATTATCTTTGCTACCGCCTCCCACTCTATTATGATACGCTTGGAGGGCTTTTTTATGTATAGTTTTAAGTAGTGTTTTTTGATTCAAGTGTTTTTAATTTTGAAAACCATTTGTATATTTTATCACAACTATTTAGTAACGTGTTTTAGTGAAGCATTTTTTAATGTTTTCTTATTTTTATAATGTAAACAAAGGTGAATCTGGCATTCGAAAATGGTCTATTAATAAAGTTAATTTATAAGGTCTAGTACCCTTTATGGCCCCATAGTGGGCATAGAAAAATACCCGGATGATAATGTAAAGTCTATGGGAGCGTTCTTTTCAAATATCTCGCTCAAATTTTAATATTTTGACGTGATTTTTTTTTGCATAGGATAGCTGAGGATGATCTACAACCGGCCTAGTTTTTACTTTTTCGATTTTGCTTATATATTTTTTATATTACGATAGTTTCAATTACAGAACCGGTTTAAACCGGTTTTGAAAGTTAAAGTAATTTAAAAAAATCTAAAACCAAAACTGAAAAAGTAAAAACTAGGCCGGTTGTGGATCGTCTTCAGCTATCTTGTGTAAAAAAATCATGTAAAAATATTAAAATGTGGGCGAAATATTTGAAAAGTACGCTCCCATAGACTTTACATTATCACCCGGGTCATTTACATACATTATCACCCGGAACCTAGTGTTGCGCGTTAATGCGTCAAAAATCGAATTGTTCTAGAATAACTTATCACTAAATAGGTTTCTCTTGGAAAATTCATTTTCTCGTCATTGCGCGCATGAATCGTTAGAATTTCATGAAATTTTGTCTCAATGTATGTATTAAAAAATCATGCGCGCCTTGCATGCAAGAGTACTTTTTTTGTAAAAAGTGTCATGTATTTTTAAACAAATTAAAAAGCATTATAGGTGTGTATACTTTTTTGAGAACTTAAATGAATAAAATAATTTTTTCTTAATATGTGTTTTAAATTTTATAATCAAAGCCAATGAGTTCTAAGAGTGACTTCAATTTTTATACAGAATACACTTATTCACGTACTTTGTTAGTTCAAAGGGTACCTGCTAGTCAGTCTATTTTCGATTTTCTTTCGCCCCTGTTAAGAAACTACTCCAGTCAAGTGAAAAGATATGTTCGCTATAATGGTAATCCTACGGAAGAAATTTATAAACATATCTCGGTTGTATTTCAATATTTTAAAATGACATTTTTGTATTGGATCTTTTTTTTTACTTTCTCGATTTTATTTACAGACATCTTTAATGAGGACACTTTCATTTTCGAAAACGGTTTTGAAAGTGAAAGTATCCTCACAAAAAATATCTACTATCAAAATCGAAAATGTACAAAATGACCCTCATACAGATCGATCTCAGCGATCCAATGAAAAAAAAATCATGCAAACATAGTGAAGAGTAACCGAGATATCTTTATAGATTTCTTTCATAGGATTAGCATTAGCGAACGAGCCTTTTCGTTTGACTGAAGTAGCCTCTTAAGTTTAAACTCCTCTTTTTAAAAGAGCTTTTTTCCCCTTGCTTTTTAAAATCTATGCTTCATTTAATATTTTATGCGTTAAAAGCTCACGAACTGTGAGTCAAATTTTAGCACTTGGCATACACTGAAGTCTTATTTTCAAAATATTTTGTTGCCAACTGAGCAAAAAAGAGGCATTCTTTAACACCCGAGTGTCACTTGGGTTGCTGTTTTTGGTGAAGCTGCTGCCATCGAAACCCTCACGGCCAGAGGACAGGAACGTGACGTCATCACTGATGGACCGAGTTCTCAAAAAATCAAAAATTTTTTTTAATTGTTTATTCAAACAAAATTTCCATTGACCCATATGGGGATATTCCAAATTTGCGTTCGAGGCTGAAAAAAGTCACGTGGTACTGGTAATTTATCCAAAAAACTTCTAACTGATAAAAAGGGAACTGTTCCATTGGCTGATTGGGATTTATATTGCGTCTAACGAATCTGTTCTTTCTTTACACTAGAAATTTTTGCCTTGATCACGTGATCGTGACGTAGATGGAATATTCTCCATTGGAATCGATGGAAATTTTGTTTGGATAAACAAAAAAAAAAAAAAAAAAAAAAAAAAAAAAAAAAGTAGATTTTTTTTTCATTTCTTTCTTTCTTTCTTTATTTATTTTGTACATTTCCGTCCACAACTTTCATCTGAAATGCATAATAACGTAATACTAACGTCATTAATCCGTCTCAATTTGAAAAGTTTTTATTATCCAAAGATTATATTAATCCTTTATAGCTATACAGGGTGAGTCATAAATAGCGAAACAATAGGCTATCTCCTTAAATATTGCCCCTAGACCGATACTTCCAAAAAGGAAAGTTTCATAAAAAAAGGTGAATTTTTTGATAAGATAAGTTGCAGCTCCATGGGGGGTCTATTTTAAAAAATACGAAAATTAAATTTTTATACGACCCCCAGAGGATAAAACTTCCAATGAAAAAAATTTTCCTTATCCCATTCCTGAATTGAACAACAACAACAACAACAACAAAAAAATCATCCTGATATCTTCAAAACTCAGAGAGTTATGACAATTTTAATAAATCGTGAGGTTTCAAGGGATCAGACATAAATTGAAATGCGTGTAATTGAAGAAACAATGTTGCTGTAATGGGTCCAGGAAACATTTACTTTATTCATTTATATATAGAGTTCGAATTTTGAATGTTATGTAATGGTTAACCATATAATTTGTAAGCATTATCGCATCATAAGACTTCCTAATAAAATGCTTTTTTTTTTCAAAAAAATTAGACTAAATTAAAATTGTTATAACTCAAAATATTATTTGTCGCGTTGAATTTTTTTCTTTTGATTAACTGAAAGTGTCAAATTTTCAATTTTGATTCAGCATTTTAAATAATATTTTTTTTTCAAATAAAAGTATTTAAAATAGCAATATGAAAAAGAAGCAATTTTTTTAAAACAAATCATATTTTTCAAAATAAATTTTCTGTACTGAAAACTTCTTTCGGCATTTGATGTTAAAAAACTATTGAGCTCGCGGGACTCTTACCGTAACCGACGGTTATTGACTTATGTCAGTTTAAAAATGAGAAATACTGAAATAAAAACATTTGATGCAAAAAAGTGCATTTAGTTTTAAACAAAGATTGGCTCCTAACATTTAAATGCTTTTTAAAAGTTTCTAGGTATGGTTAACTCCGTCCTGTATAGTTTCGATTTCAGATTTTGTTTAAGTTTTGCCATTCTCACCTTCTTTAATTACTGTTTAAATGTGTCAGTTGATTTAAACCTCATTTTTTTATCACGTCGATTTCAAATTTTTCCATTGTGCAGTGACAGACAGACATTTTTTAAAAACATGTTTTTCGGTATCTCTGAGCCCTAAAACGTGTGAATCCATCGAAAACCGGAATTAAAAATTTTCATGAATCCAATACTTTCTTCTTGTAAAGATAGAAGAAAGTAAAAATAGGTTTAAAACCATCATAAATTTTGAAGCTGAATAGTAAAAAGTAGATTTTTGAAAATATTTCTGTGTAATTTATTAAAATATATTTCCAATGATTCCGTTAATAGAAGTGTCATTATCGCTATTACTATTTTTACTAAACTTATTGCCTGCGGCAATAAGTTTTTAAGACACTTTTAATGAAAGTTTAATTAATATAACTTAATTTAATAACACTTTTAATAAGTGATTAATAAGACGGTCCGGTCAATGGGTCGTGCCAGTTACAAGACTGGCGCCAAGCTCGAGATATTGCAGACATCTAGCATATTTCAAGGAAGTTTAAAGCAAAAACATATACGCTTTTAATTTATATCTAAAAGTTAAAGTGTTGTCTTGGATCGACATTTAACAATGCGCAAATTTATGGTCGATCCCTAATTTGTACTTCAAACGAACTGATATCGCTGCGCTGAGAGGTATGCTTAAGTGGTGTAAGTCACGAATTTTAGAAAATTTTAGATTTTAATATCTTTCGGAAATTTGTAGATATCAAGATGATTTTTTTTTTTTTTTTTTTTTTTTTTTTGTTCAATTTAGGAATGGGTAAGGGAAAATTTTCTAATTGGAAGTTTTATCCTCTGGGGGCCGTATAAAAATTTAATTTTCGCATGTTTTAGACCCCCCCCCCCCCATGGAGTTGCGAATGAAGGAGTTTTATGCGGAGTGGGTCTTGTTCGATAATGCACTTTGCTTTCACGACCCGATTTTGAATTCAATCCTTATAAGTTTGATTTTGATCCTATGGAAACACTATCTTTGTCTATTATTATGCCGATGCCAACAAAATCAAAATTATATGGATTAAATTCGAAATCGAGTCGTAAAAACAAAAGTGCATTTTCGAACAAGACCCACTCCGCTTAAAACTCCTTCATTCGCATCAGGTGCTGAGTGAAGTCAATATCAGCCTCAACAGAGCGCCTATCGCTCTCAGTGCCATCAATGAGCGCTATTTTTAATTAAATTTTCCATTTTTCTTTGGGTGAAAAAAGTCCGGGCCAGGATTCGAACCAGGGATATATTGGCTGAAGCCGCCAATGCTCTTCTAGCTGAGCAATCCCGGACACGAACACTGGTGGACTATTTCACCCAATTAACCTCAATGAACACTTAATCTGGTCTGATACTCTGGATCAGCTCAACAGAATAAATGATTACAAAATTAATTAATTTAAAACAAAATTAATCTAATCTTGAAGCAGAGCTGGATTCGAACTTATTGTGAACCTTGTGGTATTGCTCTTTGTGCTTTTAAACGTATCACACAAAAGCAAATTTTACTAAATATTATATACAAATAAAGCTTTTTTATGATATTTGTAACAACATTTTGGTAAATTTTGGGTAATTTTAAGTTGAAAAAATGGTGTTTTCTTATGCGAAATTAAAAAAAAATATATAAATCATGCTGTTTTCAATAGTTTCTAATTCAATACTAATTATTAATATATTTAAATAGTCCTTGATTATGAGTAAGAATATTTTGAAGTTTATAATAAAAAAAAATTAAATTCATATCGTTCTAGTATATTTTTTTTCATGAAAAATATCAAATACCCTCAATCCAGATTGAAATAGCTTAGACCTCAAAGTATTAAGAACAATATATAGAAAAAATAAGTTTAAAATATTGATTTCTTTGGAGCTATTTAAAATTGGCTATTGCTTCACAAGACAGCATAGATTTAACATGAACAAAGCAAATTCGGAAGTTGTCTGACTCAAAGCCTTAAACTATTTCTCGACAAATCTCGGAAATCGCTATTTTATTTGGCATAGATTCATTATTGAATGGAACAGAACTTCAACATTCACCGAAAACATATGTTCTTTCGTGTAAATATTGAAAGTATTCCGCACTCCACTGTAAATTTGCATTTAAATGTTTTTTTTTTTTTTTTTCAAAAATCACAACAAAAGTCCACCACTCCCTTGGTCTTTTTCGCCCAAACACACTGTGGTCATCAGCAAAAGGGAAAAGCGGGGATAAACATGTCAATGACGTTCGCTCTTCACCTCTAAAATCCTGCCAAAAGTCATAGAACATGAAAGGGCTGTGACGAAAAGAATCGTAGTCTGCTTTAAACGAGTGTGAAAAAAGCATGCAGTTTATTTTTTCTAAAATGGAAATATTAATTTTACTTTTTAGTCAGTCCAAGGGTCTGTCCAGACTTTTCTCACAAGATCCTGTTTTTATAAAATTGTGATTTTTTTTTTTTTTTTTTTTTTTTTTTTTGTGAAAATTATAGTCAGAATTTTGTGAATTTTAAATTATCAATGTCTTCAGGTTCTATTTTTTACATATAAAAAGCTATGTAATATGCTGTTTGGTGAGTTCAACTGCTTATTTACAAGCCAGGTTTTATTTTTAAATGATTAAATTTGTGAAAAGTTCAATTTGAAGTTGAAAAAAATTTTGTCAAGGTCTATTTAAGAGACAAATAATTTTGTGAAGGGTCCTGTTTTGGGATAAAATGTTTTGTGAAGGGTCCTGTTTTGGGATAAAATGTTTTGTGAAGGGTCCTGTTTGGATATAAACAATTTTGTGAAGGGTCCGGTTTTAAGATAAATTGTTTTGTGGAGGTCCTTTAAAGGACCTAAAAATTTCCTAAACATTATCCCTGCAGTCTAACATTGGAAAGGAAACATTTGTTCCAATATTTATAGAAATGAGTGCCACTACAATAACAACTTAAAGGTGTATTCGAAAAAACGCTTTTCCACCTTCAACAGCTTGAAATTTTCCGATACAATTTCAGACATATTTTTAAAAGTAGAAACATGAAACTTGCTGAGGGAATTTTTGAAGAGACATATAAAATGCCGTGTGATGTCATTTTACGCTCAATTCATTAGAATTTGATTTATAAACAATTACCTTCTCAGTGTGACCCCTTTTTTTCGTTCATAGATCTCCCGCTTCGGAAAAATTAGTTCAAAGTGCCGTTTTTGATGGCTTTTTTAGCAATATTTTCTGCATTTATCAGAGAATTGACTATCACGGCACCTTGTGTACTTTCTCAATAAATTAATTTGCCAGTTTGATGCATATGAGAGTAAAAATGAATTCAAAAATAAATCGGGAAATAAGCAGTTTGAATCGAAATACACCCTTAATACAGAGACATTAATTACCTCTTGCTCCTTTAGGCTCCCCTTCTTCAAAGAGATTTACATGGAAAAATTATTAAATATACAGTGTGATTCTTAAATATCGAAACAATAGCCTATTTCCTAAAATATCGCCCCCAAACACATACTTCCAGTTGCAAAGTTTCATAAAAAAAGGTGCAAAATTTGATGACTTAAGTTGCAAGCTCATGGAGATCTATTTGAGAAAATACGAAAACTAAATTTTTATACGACCCCTGTAGAGTAACATTTCCAAATAAGAAAATTTTCCTTATCCATTTCTGAATTGAACACAAAAAACCCATCTTGATATCTGCAAAACTCCCAGAGGTATCCTAAATTTTTTCATATAGTTAAAAAAAACAATTGAATTATTTTCTTTTAAAAATGGAGTATAATGTATAATCGGAATAACTCGAAATACTATTTGTCTAATTTTAAAATTTTTCGTTTAATTAAAGAGAAAATATAAGTTTCAATTTTATTTCGATATTTCTAAAGATATTAATAAAAAATTTTTAAATTTAAAAAAATGCTGTAACTTGCATTTAAAAAAGCATATTTTCAGAAATTCCAAATTTTTCGAAAAAAAAAAAAAAATAGCGGAGATATAAATAAAATTTCTGAATTCTAAAAATGAAAAATTTTTTAAACGAAATTTAAAAAGCTGAATCATTAAGTCTCAATATTTATTAAAATAGAAAGAAAATTGAATTCCAAAAAATACTATGAATGTTAGATGAACGAAATCCTAATAATATAAACCCTTAAATTAGAAAAAAAAAAGAGCGAAATTTCTTTTAATTAAACCCATCTTTGTATGAAAATTTCAAGCTCCAGTACAGGGGTTCGAACTAAGAACTTTCTGTTTATTAACGAGATGATTTACTTCCAAGTCATGATGTCAACACGAAAAAAGTTGAAATAAAATTATCTTTTAAAATTTAAATCGAAAAAACAAATGGATAACATTGATAAAATGAATGTAATTAAAACAATAGACTTTTTAAAAATTTCATGATTTTTCATGGGATACGAGGTATTTAGCTGTAAGTACACAAAATTTGAAGCCTGTGACTTTGACAGTTTTTGTGGGCGGACAGATAGACAGAGGACAGAGGTTTGGTTTGGTTTATTTTTGTCGTCCGATTATCTACACTAGGGATATAGGACCAGGGGGGAGTGCCCTTCGTGGGGGTCTTTTTAAAGGAGCCTAACCCGTATTTACGCAAGGTTCGAAGAAAACCACGAAAACTCCGAACGGTTAGGCCGACAACCGCGATTGGGTTCGAACCCAGCACCTGCCATCTACCAGTTGAGAGGTCAGAACCTCTCGGCCACTGGTGGGGCGACAGAGGACAGAGACGAATAGAGTTTCGTCAGATGAACGAAACCCTAAAAAAGGAGTTCCGTTGAAATTGGATATCAAAATGATTAGAAAGAAATCAATAATAATAAAAAAAAATCTGGCTGCAATATTGTCTGATTATGAATGAAATAAATTAATGTTTTAACGAATTGGGATCATTTTTTCTCTCTTTAACCCTTTTTTTTAAAATCTCAAATTACGAATTCATGAAAAATTTCATCTTTTAAAGTATTTTCAAGAGTTTTTGAAATTACATTAGACGATTTACCGAATCATTTAATACATTTTTGAAGGATTTTGCAAATTAAAATTAATTAATTAAATGTAAATTTATAGGTATTATGTGCAACATTTATAACTCTCCTTAAATCTTTTACTTAAAATATTTTTTTATTACTTTTTTATTTTTTGTATGTATGTTAGCATTAGAAAATGTACAAATGTAATGCTCTTACAATAGAAATATAGAAATATTTCTGAATAGAAAAAGTTCCACCACAAATTTTCAACGTCAAGAAAGCTAAAAAGAAAAATGAAAATAAAAAATAAATTATTTTTTAAAATATTTCTGTTTTGTGCAACACATAATAGTTTTGGAACAAGATTTAAAGTAACTACACTCTCAGAAATTCGTGAATCAACGGAAATTTTCTTGGCAGAATTGCTGCCAGGATTTTTCCGTTAATTGAGGAATATCCGATTTTTTGTCCGTTACAGGAGGTAAACTATAAGTTAATTGAAGAAAGTTTGTAAAAAATAAATTTGCCGACATTGGAATCGAACCAGAAATCGTGTACGCTAATGGCCGCGCAACAGTTCGATTATAGTGAAACACTTTGAAAGAAATATATTTGATTTAAACGGGCATGATGGTTTGATTAATTTCTTTTAAAAGCTTTGAATTTTGAAGTTAATTTCAGGAATATTTTGTCTTTAATGAGTTTGTGGATAAAATTTTAATACTTTAATGATAAAATAGGATAAAAATATGAATCATGAATATTTTAAAATAGATTGCTAAATGTAAAATATAAATATTGTATTTTTATTCGATAAATTTTTTTTTTTTTTTTTTTTTTTTTTTTTTTTTTTTTTTTTTTGAGTAAAATCGATTTTTTTCTATTTAATATTTAAATTAAATGTGTTCATTTAAAATATATTTTAAATGCGAATATTTTTTCATAAGCAACTTTATATATTTGATTAAATTTAGACGTTCATTAATTAAGTATAAAAGGGAGGAAAGGGAGCTAATTCAACCTTCTTAATTTAGATAAATGAGTTCATTGGTTAAGTGTAAAGGAGGAAATGGGGGAGTTAGCAGAATTTTCTGATTTGCTTCAATTAGGTATAGAGATTTATTCTGATAAGACGCGTTCCTCACTATATTTAGAGGTTCATTGGGGTATAAAGGAGGGAAACGGGACAAATTACCCACTTTTATTTTTATTTATTTATTTTGTTTATTTTATCCCATACTTTTTTGAAAAAAAGTCATTCTGCCTAAAATGTGTTTATAATGCTTAAATCAGTGTAAATTTATGGACGCGTTGCGCTAAAGCGCTCAATAAATACGAAAGAACTTCGAATTCGGTTAAATCGAAGTGTAAGAAAAATCTAAAAAGAATAGGGAAATGTAAAAAAGATTATTTTCAACAGAAAAAAAGTAAATCCGATATTAATAAAAATACATTTCTCAACATCGCCCGTATGTACTGGTCTAAAATGTTATAGAATTAAACTGTACGGCCTAGATCTTTTTTATTCGACGTACACTGCACAGCCATTAATTACCGGACACTTTCAATTTTAAACAATTTGTCGAATATTTAAAAATATAAATCTCGGATTCTTCCGGAACTTCAGGATTATAAAAAAATTATGTTTGACCGCATATATTTATGAAAGTCGCTTTTTAAAGGAGAACAATTAGGGAGAACAACAAAATAATATTTGGAATACTGTAAAATAAAATGCACAAAACGATCTATCTCTACAGCATATGCAGGGCCGTAGCTAGAAGTAAATATGGGGGGGGGGGGTGTCAAGAAAATGTAGGGAGGTTTATATTTTCTCTCTCTCTCTCTCTCTGAAGCAGAAAGATAAATTAGTCCATATTCACATTGTAGCTACTATA
The DNA here is from genome assembly GCA_964019185.1 of Maratus speculifer. Classification (NCBI taxonomy): domain Eukaryota; kingdom Metazoa; phylum Arthropoda; class Arachnida; order Araneae; family Salticidae; genus Maratus; species Maratus speculifer. Next base: position 436,912,091 of record OZ025293.1, read on the forward strand.
TGTTTTTTATTAAACTGTTATAATAACTTCACTTTATGCTAAGAAAAGAATAGGATGATGAATAATTCGAGTTTATAACTAGTGCAATATTAAGCATCATGTTAGCTTCATATATGCAAATAGGGTGACAGAGTGTTTAGACACTTATTTTAGTTACAGTTTAGTATTTCTGCAAAACTGTGATGAAAGGACCTCAAAACTAAATTCTATTTTTGAACAGAATTTCATTTGGATTTTTCGAACCGAAATTCATTTAGTGACCTTATAATCTTTTCTAGGGGAGATTTAAAATATTTTTTGGAGAGTCGAACCCTACCCCCCTCCCTTAGCTACGGTCCGGAAAATATATGGATATTGCACAATATGTGCTCTAATTTGTGTTAGAATAGCACATATATGCATGGAGATATAGCGATTTTTTTTTAAGTTTAAAGAAATCTTCCATGTTTTAGCTTTATCATCCAGGGTCTTCAACCCAATTTAATGCTAGTTTCAGAAAAATTAGAAAAATATAGTACAATTGGAATATAAATGTTTTAAATATTTTATAAAATAAGAACAGATGTATGAAATAACCTTTATCTAAGAAAAACTAAAGGTTCAATAAAAAATAAAATATAAATAAAAACTGACAATTTGTGGAAAATCCCTTATCATTTAGCTGATTTAAAAGAAAAGTCAGCTCTCTCATCACCGATATCTTTCTGAATTTTCACGATATTTGTATGGATTTTTTTTAATGAACTGCTCCATAGAGTTGACTATTAAATTATGCAAAAAAATATTTGTTATCGTTCGCACATGCGCATATAAAAATTATTTCGTAGAACAGCTCATATTTCATAAAATATTAAATATATTTATATCCCAATTGCAATACATTATTTGTACTATATTTCCTAATTTTTCTTAAAATGGCGTGAAATTGGGTTGAAAACCGTGCATGATATAAGCTAAAAACATGTAAGAATTTTTTTAACTTAAAAAAAAATCGCTCTATATTCATCAATATGCGATCTATTCTTACACAAATCAGTCAATATGTTGTACAACGTCCACATATTTTTATGCTGTAGCTATAAATCATTTTGTACATTTTATTGTACAGCGTGATCTAAATAATAATATTTTTATGGATGCTATTCTTACACAAATCAATAAATATCTTGCACAATATCCACATTTGTATACTGTAGCGATAAATCATTTCGTGCATTTTAATTTACTCATTGATCATAAATAATATTATTTTTCTTTGATTGCTTGTTGCCCTTCTTTTTGTCAAATCGACTTTGGAAAATATGCGGTCAAACATATTTTTTATAATCCTGAAGATCCAGAAAAATCCGACAAGCATACTTTTAAATATTCGATAAAATGCCTGAAATTGGAAGTACTCGGTAATTAATATCTAAAGAGTGTAGGTCGAATAAAAACAAACCAGGAACTTACTTTCTATGTTGTATAAAAATCTTTCTAAGTTCCATCCCTTAAGTTACGAGATTCGTAAGGTTTCATTTCAGATTAATTGTGATCTTTGAAATGGATAGCTGTGCTGTAATCTTGAAAAATGCCTTCTTAAGTTGAGATCATCTGCTCGAGTAATCCGAATGAGGAAGAGCAAAGCTTCCGCTTTTTTGCTCTTTTTTCGACGGCCTCGTCTTCCGCCACTGGAACCGGTAAAAGTGGCGCATGCGCAGATCCCTCCGTGAAACCACGCGGCGTCTCTGCTCATTCTCGCTTCCATTCACCTTTTCGGTCTCGAAACTGAAAGAAGTCTCGTCTGAGTTGGCAGTAAAGCGGGTGGTCAAGGCGCACCAAATTTCTTGTAGCAGACGATAACGCAGACGGTCAGAAGATGGCAGATGCGGGGAAAGGGACCTACAGTACCGTCCCAAAAAGTGAAAATGCCCAAGAAACGGCGGCACCGGCCCAAAGAGCTGACGATGCCATTTGCTTAAAACCCAAGATGAACCTGGTGAACGGCATTACCGTTATAGTCGGTAGTATTATAGGATCGGGGATTTTCGTCAGCCCAAAGGGAGTGCTTTTAAATACCGGCAGTGTTGGACTCTCCTTGATCGTATGGATTGCATCGGGAGTATTTTCCATGATCGGAGCTTTCTGCTATGCCGAATTAGGCTGCATGATTACGAAGAGTGGAGCCGATTATGCCTATATTATGGAATCTTTCGGGCCGTTCGTGGCCTTCTTAAGACTGTGGGTGGAGTGCATGATTGTACGGCCTTGCTCCCAAGCTGTTGTGGCTCTCACCTTTTCTTTCTACGTTTTGAGACCGATTTTTCCGGATTGTGATCCACCCGATGCATCCGTCAGGTTCTTGGCCGTTCTTTGCATATGTAAGTACATTTTTTGAAATCACGTGTTACTCTGATTGAAAATAACACTTTCTTACAGGCATGAAAGACTTATTCTAAAGTAATTCTGGACATTCTCTGGATAGATATAGTGTCCGGAAAATTTAATAATTAGATAAAATCCAGAATTTTATAAAAATCAGTTAGAAATATTTATAGCAACAAGTATGATGCAATGATTACTCCATCTGATGGTACGGTCGTAAATTAAAAACGTTGCTTTTTTTTTAAGCATTATTGTTGGTCACCTATCTGAGTGCCCTATCCCAGTGGATCCCCTCTAAAAAATTATGATTTTTGTAATGATATATTGAAAAAAAAATGGAGGCTTATTTTTATACAGTATGGTATATCGTTTAGCATTACAATGTATACACCCGTGAATTTTCTTTTATTATTAAATGTTATAAATGTTACTAATCCGAAAAATTTAATAATCAGATCAAATCCAGAATTTTTTTAAATCCCGAACTCACAGTTGCTTGCAATTAGAAATATTTCTGGCAACAAGAATGATGCAATGACTACTTCATCTGATGGAACCGTCATTAATTAAAAATGCAGTTTTTTTAAGCATTATTACTATCCTCCCACTGGTCTATCCCATTGGATCCACCCGAAAAATTCATGATTTTTTAATGTTATATTGAAAAAAAAAAAATTAGTTTTTTTAATACAGTATGACATATCGCTTAGCATTACAAATTGTATGTCAGTAAATTTAGTTTTTATCATTAAATTTTAATAATGTAACTAGTCAGGAAATTTAATAATCAGATCAAATCCAGATATTTTTTAAAATACCAATTCATAGGGGAAATTAATTAATCAATTAGAAATATTTATAGCAGCAAGTATGATGCAACGATTACTTGCTTCATCTGATGGAACAGTGATTAATTAAAAATACTATTTTTTAAGCATTATTACTGGTGCACCATTCCCCAGTGACCTATAATAATGGATCCCCCCTAAAAAATTATGATTTTTTTAAATGCTATATTAAAAAAAATGAGGTTTATTTTTCTACAGTATGTTATCCTCCCAGTGCCCTATATCAATGGATCCCCCCTAAAAATTTATGATTTTTTAATGCTATATTGAAAAAAAAAAAAGAGGTTTATTTTTCTACAGTATGTTATCCTCCCAGTGCCCTATATCAATGGATCCCCCTAAAAATTTATGATTTTTTAATGCTATATTGAAAAAAAAATGAGGTTTATTTTTATGCAGTATGGTATATACTTAGCACTATACAGTGAAGTTTTTTTTTTTTTTTTTTTTTTTATTAACTGTTAATAATGTAATTAAATTTAAATATTGATATTTAAATTGGTAATCTAATATTTTATTTTTTTTAATTACTATTTTATTTTATTACATTTTTATTCTGAATTCAAAGATATCACAAGCATCTGAAAATCATATAAAATAATTTAGTGATAATCATTTAAAAAAGAAAGTTTAATATTCTTTTTGGAATAGAAAAATTTCTCCTATTCTCTTACACTTTTGATTATTTCACTCATGCAAACATCAATTTGGAGATTTATTATTTTCCTTAAAAAGAAGAACTGAAACACCCAACCCAACCAATATATTTAATAGAAATTTTATTAGAATGTTTTTATTTCATTAAATCTTTAGTAAGAATAATAATTAAATATAATATGTAATTATTTGGATAAAATTCAAATTTTAGTGAAATTTTTCAAAATCTAGTTAATGTTTTTCAAGTGTGAGATTATTTAAACGAGAAAGGTTATTGTACATTTTAGAATAGAATATTTTCTAATATTATCTTACATTTTTGGGTCATTTCACTATTGCATTTCTTGAGCAAACATCAATTTGAAGATTTATTATTTCTCTTTAAAAAAAGTGCTGAAACATCCAACTCAACTAATATAATTAATATAACATTTATTAAAATGTTTTTATTTCAATAAAATTTTGCAAAAAAGTAATAACTTTTTTTCAAAAATACTATGTGTAATTATTTGTCACTTGATAGAATAAAAATTTTAAGTGGAAATTTTCAAAATCAAGTATGTATCTTTCCAGAGTGAGAATATTTAAAAGAGAAAGATAAATTTTTTTAGTAGAAAATTTTTTCCTATTCTCTTACGGTTTTGGGTCACTTCACTAATGCATATCTAGAGCAAACATTAATTTGAAGATTTATTAATTTTCTTTAAGTGCTGAAACATCCAACTCAACCAATATAATTAATATAACTTTTATTAGAATGTTTTTATTTCAATAAAACTTTACAAACAATAATTATTAAATATTATATGTAATCATTGTCCCTGGGTAGAACTATAATTTTAAGAGATTTTTTTTTTTTTTTTTTTTTTTTTTTTTTTTTTTTTTTTTTTTTAAGTCAAGCTATTATCTTTTCGGAGTGAGATTATAAGAGAAAGGCTAATTTCTTTTTGGAGTAGAATATTTTTTCTTCTTGTCTTCCTCTCCTCTTACTTCTCTTTTAGAATACTTTTTCCTCTTCTCTTTGGATTATTTCATTGATGCAATTCTAAAGTAAACATCAATTTGGAGATCCAATTCAAAGAAGATATCTAATATAAATATTATTAGAATGTTTCTATTTCATTAAATCTTTACAAATATTAAATACAACGCTGAAAAAAAAATTGTTCCTCAAAATTGAGTAAAAAGTACTCAATTTTAAGTACTTCACATACTCAAAATAACTCCTATCCTAATGCACTCAAAACTAAGAAACACATGTACTCATTTTTGATTGCATGGTTGTGTTCAAATATAAATCGCTATGAATTGCCCTCTTAACTTATAAATTAAAGTAAAAGTATACTACCATTTATTTCTTGCTCAAAATTATTAACAACAAAAGTTTAATAGATTATTTATAAAGAAAAATGATGAAAATTATTAGCAAAATACCCAAATCGAATATTTTTATGACAAGAGCCCTATTTGCAAGCACTTTTAAATTATTTCAAAATACCGTATATAATTTAATAGTTACATTAATATTCATCTTTTGTGCAACCGTAAATGAAGTAAACCATTACAGGGTACAAAATTATCATTAGTGTGGATTTGATAACATGCGATGTTTCAAAATTGAGAAAGCAGTGGGATCATTTTTGATCCAAACATACTCAATTCAATATGAGTACATCAATGTACTCATTTTTGAGTATTCGTTTTTTCATTGAACATGTAATTATTTGTTACTGGATAGAATCGAAAGATTAATTGGAAATTTCCAAAATCAATTTAGTATCTTTCCAGAGTGAGATTATTTGAAAGAGAAAGATGAATGTTCTGTTTGGAATAGAATATTTTCTCCTATTCTCTTACACGTTTGGAATTTCTCATTGATGCATTTCTAGAGCAAACATCAATTTGGAGATTTATTATTTTTCTTAAAAGAAGTGCTCAAATTTCAACCCAACTAAAATAATTAATATAAATTTTATTAGAATGTTTTTATTTCATTAAACTTTACAAACAATAAATGTTAAATATGTAGTTATTGTCACTGGATAAAATCAAAATTTTAAGAGTTTTTTAGTTTTATTTTTATTTTTTAATTTAAGCTAATATCTTTCCGGAGTGAGATTATTTTAAAGAGAAAGGCTATATTTAAAAAAAATAATAATAAAATATTTTCTCCTGTTGTATTACACAAACTTACAAATTTTAAAAGTTTTTTTTTAAATAATTTAAGTTAATATCGTTACAGAGTGAGATTATTTTAAAGAGAAATGCCAATTTCTTTTTTTAATAAAATATTTCTCTTGTTCTCTTACACAAACTTACAAATTCTAAGAGTTTTTTTTTTCTAATTTAAGATAATATCTTTCCAGAGTGAGATTATTTTAAAGAGAAAGGCTAATTTCTTTTTTTTTCAATAAAATATTTTCTCCTGTTCTCTTAAACAAACTTACAAATTTTAAAAGTTTTTTTTAATAATTTAAGTTAATATCTTTCCAGGGTGAGATTATTTTAAAGAGAAAGGATAATTCCTTTTTTTTAAATAAAATATTTTCTCTTGTTCTCTTAGACAAACTTACAAATTCTAAGAGATTTTTTTTAATTTAAGCTAATATCTTTCCGGAGTGAGATTATTTTAAAGAGAAAGGCTAATTAAAAAAAAAATTAATAAAATGTTTTCTCCTGTTGTATTACACAAACTTACAAATTTTAAAAGTTTTTTTTTTTTTTTTAAATAATTTAAGTTAATATCTTTCCGGAGTGAGATTATTTTAAAGAGAAAGGCTAGTTTCTTTTTTTTTTAAATAAAATATTTTCTCCTGTTCTCTTTCACAAACTTACAAATTCTAAGAGTTTTTTTTTTTTTTTTTAATTTAAGCTAATATCTTTCCAGAGTGAAATTATTTTAAAGAGGAAGGCTAATTTTTTTAAAATAAAATATTTTCTTCTGTTCTCTTACAGAAACTTACAAATTTTAAGAGTTTTTTTTAATTTAAGCTAATATCTTTCCAGAGTGAAATTATTTTAAAGAGGAAGGCTAATTTTTTTTTTTTTTTTTTTTTTTTTTTTTTTTTTTGATAAAATATTTTCTCTTGTTCTCTTACACAAACTTACAAATTTTAAAAGGTTTTTATTTTATTTTAGCTAATATTTTTTCAAAGTGAAATTATTTTAAAGAGAAAGACTAATTTTTTTTTGGAATAAAATATTTTCTCCTGTTCTTTAACACTTTTGGGTCATTTCACTGATACATTTCTTGAGAAAACATTAATTTGGAGATTCTACCCAATGGAAAATAATTAATATAAATTTTATTAGAATGTTTTTATTTCATTAAATCTTTGCAAACAATAATAATTAAATACAATATGTAATTATGTGTGACTGGATAAAATTAAAATTTTAAGTGGAAATTTTCAAAATCAAGTTAGTGTCTTTTCAAGGGGAGATTATTTAAAAGAGTTTTCTTTTTAGAAAGAATAATTTTCTCCTATTCTCTTATAATTTTGAGTAATTTCATTAATGCATTTCTAGAGCAAGCATCAATTGTTAAATTTATCATTTCTATTAAAAGAAGTGTAGAAACATCCAATTCAACCAATGTAATATAACTTTTATTAAAATGTTTTTGTTTCAATAAAACTTTAGAAACAATAATGATAAATTAAAATATGTATTTATTTGTGACTGGATGGAATTACAATTTTAAATGAATATTTTCAAAATGAATTTAGTGCCTTTCCTGAGTGAGATTTTTTATAAGAGAAAGATCAATATTCTTTTTGGAAGAGAATATTTTCTATATTATATATATTTTTTTATATAATTTATATATTTTGTATATTTCTTATTACATTAATTATTATTAATAACTAGCGGCCTTCGCCCGCTACGCTGGTCGGTTTATCTAAAGAAATCTTGAAGAAGTAGTTAGATAAGGTTCAGACATACATTAAAAAAAAAAAAAAGCAAGTCGATCATTCAAAAAACGTTGGGAAATATCAAATATTTACTGTAATTTTTTAAGAAAAACAAAGTTTCGAAAAAAAAAATTAAATCGAAAAAAAAATTACACTGACATATTAATGCAAGGAAATTTTCCCAGAGAGAAAATTCGCCTTGAATACAATATTTCAAATTCTTTTAATTGCTTATAGGCGTTAATGCCAACATAGTGAAAAAAAATTCCATGCTGGGAATCGAACCCGGGCCATCAGTATGGCGCACTGACGTTCTACCGACTAAACCACATGGAACGACAGCCAGCTTGAAACTTTCTCATACTTAAGTAGACTGGCGAAAACATAACGATAGCGCGTTTTAAAATCGCACAGTGACATCTATTGGATTTTATATGTACTAAAAAACGTTATGTACTAAAAAACGTGAGCAGCGCACCTAATAGTTTCTTTTGTTTCTTTTTGTTACTTTTTTGTCTGTTGTCCGATTTTGATGAAACAAAGACTATACACTGCCCGGGAGTGTGCATTCTTCATTAGTGAAAACCGCATAAAAATCCATTCAGTAGTTACGAAGATAACCTCGAACAAACAGACAGACAGACAGACAGACAGACAGACAGACAGACAGAAAATTCAAAAAAAATTTTTTTGTGTTTCATTGGTTTTCTTTTATCGCCCTGACTCCATTTTTGTCAATTATCTTCAATGTACAGACACACCGGGTCCTACTGTTTTATTATATGTATAGATTAATATTATTGATAATTAATTATAATTAATAATATATTAATATAATATAATAATTTATAATTAATAATTAATATTATTAACAATTAATTATTTATAATTAATTATTATTAATTATTTACATATTTTATATATTTCTTTTTCGCCTATTATCTTACATTTCTGGTTCATTTCACTCACGTAATTCTAGAACCATTATCAATGTGAAGATTTATTATTTCTCTCAAAAGAAATGTTGAAACAATCCAACCCAATCAATATAACTAATATGAATTTTATAAGAATGCTTGTTTTTCATTAAAACCTTTTATACAGTAATTATTAAATACAATATGAAAATATTTTTGATTGGATAGAATTAAAATTTTAAATGAAAATTTTCAATTGCTTTTTACATAATATTTTAAACATAGGGGAGATTAGGGAAGTATGGGATAATTTTAAGTAAAATATTAATTACAAATTATGCTTAACTAGTACAAAATAGAAAATTTCAGAATAACAACTTGAAAAAATTTTAACATATTTTAAAGATATAAGTTTGATTATAATAATTAAAATTTTGTATTAATAAACCAATTAAATTAAGAAGAAAAATGTCCTCATGTGAGGGAGGGATGGGGCACGGTTTTTTAAATGAAAATTCATATTCAATTTTCAAAAATGTGGTAAAAAAGTGACAAAGACAGTGTGACATTTACATTCCTAAGGTTTATTGTAAATCACGACATTTATTTTATGTTATATTATACTTTGTAAAATCCAAATCAAATGAAAAATGTGTTTTTGTCCGACTAATGCCACAAATTAATTTTATTGGATGTTGCTTTGACATTATATCTTGTTCATCAATATTGGAAGAGCCAGTTTATTGCGGGAAGATGAAATTTCCTTTATTTATTCTTATAAGTAGTGTTTTGCCATGTAAAAAAACAAAATTTTGAGTTTGAGTTTAATAGTTATTTCAAAACATTTATATTTTATATATAAAAAATAAAAAATAACAAGGAAATTGGTAATATAGAAATAAATATAAATATTTAATATTAATGGTTGATATCGATAAATAAAGCATCAGGAGGAAAAGCAAAATTTGCATTGCTTTAATTTTTCAATGCATATTTATTAGAAAAAAAAAAAAAAAAAAAAAAAAAAAAAAACCAAACAACCAAGGAAATTGATATTATAGAAAAAAATAGGATTATTTCACTTTAGGCCTATTTTGGCATAAATTAACCTTATTTAAAAAATAAATATTAAATACATATAGGGTTGATACTAATAAATAATGCACGAGTAAGAAAAGTAAAATTGCACTGCTTTAATTTTTCAATGCATATTTATTAAAGAAACTAAGGAAATGGATATTATAGAAATAAATATAAATATTTAATAATAATGGTTGATATTGATAAATAATGCATGAGTAAGAAAAGAAAAATTCGCGTTGCTTTAATTTTTCCATGCATATTTATATATAAAAAAAAACTAAGGAAATTGATGTTATAGAAATAAGTATAAATATTTAATGCTAATGGTTGATATTGATAAATAATGCATGAGTAAGAAAAGAAAAATTTGCACTGAAATATTTAATACTAATGGTTGATGTTGATAATAATGCATCAATATTATCATAGTAAAACTTGCATTGCTTTAATTTTTCAATGCATATTTATTTATTTATCTATTTATTTTAAACAAGAAAATTGATATTATAGAAATAAATATAAATATTAAATACATATAGGGTTGATATTAATAAATAATGCATGAGTAAGAAAAGAAATATTGCACTGCTTTAATTTTTCAATGCATATTTATTAAAGAAACTAAGGAAATTGATATTATAGAAATAAGTATAAATATTTAATAATAATGGTTGATATTGATAAGTAATACATGAGCAAGAAAAGAAAAATTTGCGTTGCTTTAATTTTTCCATGCATATTTATATATAAAAAAACTGAGGAAATTGATGTTACAGAAATAAATATAAATATTTAATGCTAATGGTTGATATTGATAAATAATGCATGAGTAAGAAAAGAAAAATTCGCACTGAAATATTTAATACTAATGGTTGATGTTGATAATAATGCACCAATATTATCATAATAAAATTTGCATTGCTTTAATTTTTCAATGCATCTTTATTTATTTATCTATTTATTTTAAACAAGAAAATTGATATTATAGAAATAAATATAAATATTAAATACATATAGGATTGATATTAATAAATAATGCACGAGTAAGAAAAGAAAAATTGCACTGCTTTAATTTTTCAATGCATATTTATTAAAGAAACTAAGGAAATTGATATTATAGAAATAAATATAAATATTTAATAATAACGGTTGATATTGATAAATAATACAGGAGTAAGAAAAGAAAAATTCGCGTTGCTTTAATTTTTCCATGCATATTTATATATATATATAAAAACTGAGGAAATTGATGTTACAGAAATAAATATAAATATTTAATGCTAATGGTTGATATTGATAAATAATGCATGAGTAAGAAAAGAAAAATTTGCACTGAAATATTTAATACTAATGGTTGATGTTGATAATAATGCACCAATATTATCATATTAAAATTTGCATTGCTTTAATTTTTCAATCCATCTTTATTTATTTATCTATTTATTTTAAACAAGAAAATTGATATTATAGAAATAAATATAAATATTAAATACATATAGGGTTGATATTAATAAATAATGCATGAGTAAGAAAAGAAAAATTGCACTGCTTTAATTTTTCAATGCATATTTATTAAAGAAACTAAGGAAATTGATATTATAGAAATAAATCTAAATATTTTATAATAATGGTTGATATTGATAAAAGAGTAAGAAAAGAAAAATTCGCGTTGCTTTAACCATGCATATTTATTTAAAAAAAAAAAACTAAGGAAATTGATGTTATAGAAATAAATATAGTAAATATTTAATGCTAATGGTTGATATTGATAAATAATGCACGAGTAAGAAAAGAAAAATTTGCTCTGAAATATTTAATACTAATGGTTGATGTTGATAATAATGCATCAATATTATCATAATAAAATTTGCATTGCTATAATTTTTCAATGCATATTTATTTATTTATCTATTTATTTTAAACAAGAAAATTGATATTATAGAAATAAATATAAATATTCAATACTAATGATTGATATGTGTAAATAATGCATGATTAAGAAAAGAAAAATTTGCACTGTTTTAATTTTTCAATGCATATTTATTAAAGAAACTAAGGAAATTGATGCTATAGAAATAAATATAACTATTTAATACTAATGGTTGATAGTGATAAATAATGCATGAGTAAGAAAATAAAATTCACAACTTTCATTTGTCAATGCAAATTTATTTTTTAAAAACCATGAAAGTAGATAAAATTATTTTTTAACTTGTGTTTATTAATTATTCAGATCCAAAACAAGACAGTCTCATAAATATAAGATACTAAAAAATGTATGAAATTAAGCATAATTATTTGGATAAACATAATGGACAAATGTGTGGAATTAAATTTTTCAATTGCTTTTTAAGTAATATTTTAAACACAGGGGAGATTAGGGAAGGACTGCCCATCCTTCCCTCGATGTCCCACCCTTCTCTTAGAGCAACATTAAAAAAAAAGGGGGGGGGGTACAGCAAGCATGCGGCTTTTAGGCTTAACTTAACTAATCATTTATAAAACACATATTGTTGAGTTTACAAGGCATTGAAAACAATTAAATTAGCAACAACAACAACAACAACAAAGATATCGAAAATTTGCATTAAAAAACTGAGTAGTTTCTTACTTTTGATATTGTAAAATAGCCTTTTTAAGTCACAAACTCATAGGTGCTTGCAACAAAAGTTAGTTATAACAGCAAGTATGACGCAATGATTACTTCATCTAGTGGAACAATCATAAATTAAAAATACAGCTTTTCTAAACGCATTATTGCAGATGCACCATCCCTCCTAGTGTTCCATCTTATATTGATTTATGATTTTTTGTATGGTGTATAAAAATAAATAAATAAATAAAGTTCATTTGTATGCTATATATCTAGTATATCGCTTAGCACGTATTGTATACATCAGTGAAGTTGGTTTTTATTATTTAAATGTTAATAATGTAACTAAATTTAATATTGATAGTTATAGTAGTAATCTACTATTTTATTTTATTAAATTACTAATCTCATAAGATCATTAATGTCCATTGTTTATATAATTTAATATTTTGAAATTAAATTAGTTTTAAATTATATAAAAGTTACTCTCATATTTTGTGACATATGAACTATTTTATACATCTTCCTCGTTCCCTTTTGTTTGTTTGTCTCTTTAATTTATTTATGTTTATTACTTTTGGTTTAATAATCTGAATTTCAATTAATTTTACAGCAAATAAAATTTACCCTAAAAAAAGGGGGTAAGACAAAAAATTTAAATAAAGGTGAATGTCTTATATGATAAAGTAACAATTCAAAAAAATTTTGTTCAAAAAAGTTTTATTTTAATTTCGGAATAATTTTTGTGAGCAAAAGTTTTCATGATTCAGCCATGAATCATTTTTACTTTCTTCTATCTTTATAAGAAGAAAGTAGTGGATTTATGGAAATTTTAGAATTCCGGTAAAATTCCTAAAAACACGTTTTTACAAAATGACTGTCTGTGAATCTGTCTGTCGGTCTGTATCAAGTGACTTAAATTTTGTAGACGCTCTATTTTAAGAACTAACGCACGGAATTTCACAAAACTTTAGATTCAGTTATAACTTTATATAAACACGATCTTATTAGTTTTTGGTGCATATCGCCCTACAGGTGGCGCTGCTATCCTGCCTTTTCCACGATTTTCTCAATAGCTATATCTCAAGAACTTATGGTTAGATTTTCATAAAATTTAAGATTCTGTTAGTTCTTGAAATAATATGGTTCTGATTCTGTTTTGGTGTAAATCGCCTAACAGATGGTGCTGCTATACTGCCTTTTCCACGATTTCCACAATAGCTATATCTCAAGAACTTATGGTTAGATTTTCATAAAATTTCAGATTCTGTTAGTCCTTGATACAATATGGTTCTGATTTTCTTTTGATGTAAATAACCTAACAGATGGCGCTGCTATGCGGCATTATTCATGATTATCGCAATAGCTCTATCTCAGGAACTAATACATGAATTTTTATCTAACTTCACATTCAGTTAGTCCCTGATATAGATCAGTATTCTTTAGTTTTTGGAGTAGATCGCTCTACAGGGGGCGCTGCTGTGCGGCATTATTCATGATTATCGTAATAGATTAATCGGAGGAACTCTTGCACGAATTTTCATCAAATTTCAAATTTAATTAGCTTTTCATATAAATTAATATTCTATACAGTTTCTTTTTCTTTTTTTCTAACGATTTTTGTGATGATTCTATCTCAAATACTAATACACGGATTTTCATCAATTTTCAGATTCAGTTAGAACTTGAAATAAGTTATTGCAGATTTTGGTTTAAATTACCCAATCGGTGACGCTGCTATGTTTCATTTTTCTGTAAGTATTAACGTGTATGAAATAGAAGAAAGTTTTGGGATTGTCATATCCGATTAGTTATTTCATTTAAGAAATATAAGAATAAGGTTTTATAGTGTAAGGCCCAGTACATAGAGTAAAGTTGCCTTTTCATGAGATATATATCTAAAAAAATTAGTTTTAAGCATCCATTTTATTAAAAAATTTTCGCAAACTCAATAAAATTATCTTGATAATTAATTTTACAAGTTTTTTTTTTTTTTTTAACTGCAGTATTTTATTTCAATAACAGTTCTTACTTTTTATCTCATGAACGAAATAAAAATTATTCTGTCTCCATTTCCAAAATCTAAAATAATGGCCCTTATAAAAAATATCTTTGATATCTAATAAGAATATATTTATATAAACTGAAATGTTATACAATCAATAATATAGCACAAACAGACATAATAGAGTGCATGTATATACAGGGGGTTTATAAAGTCCCGGACCCATTTTCATGTTTAATAACTCATAAAATAATGAAGATATAAACAAACTTATGGCTTTTATTGACGGAATAACTCGTATATTTTCCTTTTCAGGTTTGAATATCTTTACTTTTGTAAATATCGCCTGCGCGTGTGGTTAATTTCAGATGTACCTGTATAATTGTACCTGGCTTGAAATTGAGTATCGACTTGATATTCTCCGTGCGACGGAGGGGGTACACGTGGAAGTTCATTGACAAGGGTCATGAAACTTTTTGAGTCTATCTAACCATTTATGTTATTAATTTTAATCTATTTTTATTATTTTATGAGTTATTAAATATCAAAATGGGTCCGGGACTTTATAAATGCCCTGTATATTTTTTGTAGCACATAAGAGTTTGTCGTCTTAATGAAAAGCATATTTTAAACATATAAAAAAATGTGCTCAGTGATAAATTCCAGAGGTAGCCTTGGTTTGTGTATGTGTGTGTGTGCGGGGGGGGGGGGGGGCAAACTGCTGGAAGATTTTTTATTTAACTCTTATTAATATTGTTTAACTCTTTCAGGGGCGCTGGTTGCAGTCTGAAAGTGGTTAGTTTTAATGCTCAAATTACCAAATGGCACCAGTAAATTTATAGTACTATTTTGATCTCATAATATACTTGAAAAAGTGTTGTTGATTATTTTCAAATAAATTTGTTTGTAGTTTGCGGTGTAATTAATAATTTGAACATTTTTGGAGCAGAAATGCTTTGCCCCGGAAAGGGTTAAGTGCACATCCTACCCGGAGTTTTAAAAATTCTCACTTGAAAAAAAAAAAAAAAGTCTGATTTCAACACTGAAAATATTAAAGAATTATTAAAATTTATAAATTATCTAATATACTGTAATTTCCTGCGTACAATCCGCGGATCAAACAATTATTTTTAGACCCAGAATTAAAAAAAAAAGAAATGTAACTTATCAGATCGTCGTAAATATTTGTCTTCAATCACTAAATAATATTTCTGGGTCCAAAAAGAATTGTTTGATACGCGGGTTATACGCCGAAAATTACGGTACTTAGTTTTTATTTATTCTTGCATCAAATTTGGAAAAAAAAATGGATTTGTATAGCATATTGTACGAAAATAATTGAAATGAATCCAATGGGATTTTCAAAAACAAAATTACTGAGAAAATATCAAAATTTATAAATTATTTAACACATTCAGTTTTTACGCATCTTCATCCAATCTTTTTTATATATAATTCTCAAAAACAAAACTGATAAAAAAAATATTCGTCTCTTTTTAATTTTCTTATCAATTATAAATACATATAAATATGGATAATATAAATTAGGGAATATATTAAATTTTCAAAACGGAAAACTTTATTATTCAGTTATTACAAAAATATTGATTAATTAAAAAATGTGAGGGGGAGGAGTGGAAATACGTGGCAATAAATTTCCCATGTACTCTATCGTGTCTGTATGCGCCATATTATTGATAGTGTAATATTTCAGTTTATATAAGTTTATTCTTTCTATTATATATATAAGAGATATTTTTATAAAGATCTTTTTTTTATATTTTAGGCATACAGACAGAGTATAATTTTTATTTCTTTCATCAGATAAAAAGCAACAATGACTACTGAAAAAAAAATATTTCAGTGTTTAAAAAACTTGTAAATTATTTATCAAGATAATTTTTTGGGGTTTCAAACAATTTTTAAAATATTCTAACAAAATCTTAAACTAATTTTTGAGAGATGTTTATCGTGACAAGGCAGCTTTACTGGGCCTTACACTATAAGGCCTTATTCTAGATACATGTAATTCTTGGTTTTTTTTTTTTTTTTTTTTTTTTTTTCTAAATGAAATGATAAAAATAATTCATATCTGAATCATGAAAACTTTTGCTCATAAAAAAACATTCCAAAATTTAATTGCTTGTTTGAACAAAATTAGTACGAATTGTACGTTCATATATCATACTTTACTATTTTTTTTAAATCTTATCTTTAAAAAAAAGGGGGTTAACTATTACTTACCTTAAAGTTAATTTAATTTCGTATTATTAACTCAAGAATAATAAACATAAATATATTAAAGAAGCAAACAAACAAAAAGGGAGAAGGAAAGGTGCAGAAAAATGTTCTAATGTCACGGAATACGAGAATAATTTTTATATAATCTAAAATTAATTTAATTTCAAATTATTAGATTATATAAGCAATGGACATTGATAATCTAATGAGAATAATAATTTAATAAAATAAAATAATGTATTTCTACTTTAAATATCATTATTTAAATTGAGTTACAGTATTAACATTTAAATAATAAAACCTAACTTCAACATGTAGGTTAAATGATATACTATATTGCATGAAAACTTTATTTTGTTTTTTATTGCATAAAAAAGTAATAAGTCGGTATATATAAAGTATTAAGCAAAAAGTAATTGAAATTTTTCACATAATATTTTAATTCTATTCAGTGACAAATAATTATATATTGTATTTAATAATTATTGTTTGTAAAATTTTAATGAAATAAAAACATAAAAGCTATATTAATTGTATTGTATACGCATATTTTAATGTTTAATATTTTTTGTGGCAACATATTTTGATGTTCTCATGCTGACAATCAGTATTCGTCTCTAAGTCAAGAAAGGAGAAAGGTCTATTTAAAAAGACAAGTAATTTAGTGAAGGGTCCTGTTTTGGGATAAAATGTTCGTTTTAAGAAAATTTATTTTGTGAAGGGTCCTTTAAAGGAACTAAAATTTTCCTAAACATACCCTGGCTTTTATAAATGTTTTTACTGTTACATGCAGAACTAAGTGCTATCATTTCATGTTACAGTAAAAAACATGCAATTTTTTTTTTTTTTTTTTTTTTTTTTTTTTTTGTTTTTTGCATTTCCTGTGAAATTTATTTGTGAAATTATTTTGTGAAGGGTCCTTTAAAGGACCTAAAATTTTTCTAAACATATTCCTGGCTTTTACACATGTTTTTATTGTTGCATGCAGAGTTAAGTGCTATCATTTCACGTTACAGCAAAAAAAAAAAAAAAAAAAAAAAAAAAAAAAAAAAATGCATTTTTTTCCTTCTTTTTGTGAAATTTATTTGTGAAATTATTTTGTGAAGGGTCCTTTAAAGGATCTAAAATTTTTCTAAACATATTCCTGGCTTTTATACATGTTTTTATTGTTGCATGCAGAGTTAAGTGCTATCATTTCACGTTACAGCAAAAAAAAAAAAAAAAAAAAAAAAAATATTGCAATTTTTTCCCTCTTTTTGTGAAATTTATTTGTGAAATTATTTTGTGAAGGGTCCTTTAAAGGACCTAAAATTTTCCTAAACATATCCCTGGCTTTTATAGATGTTTTTACTCTTGCATGCAGAACTAAGTGCTATCATTTCATGTTACAGCTAAAAAAACATGCAATTTTTTTGCCTTTCCTGTGAAATTTAACTTTTGTCAATGTATGCCACTTTTCATGTGGGTGAGCGATAGGATGAATTTTCCCCTATATTGTATAACCCGGATTTATCCCCTTGTTTAGGCAAAGAAAGAAATATGGCTTTGGGGAAAGAGGGACTGTTATTATTAAGTTGAGTCACTCGAATCAATTTCTTTGATTAGACGCTCTTCCTCTCTTACCATCCAGATTTTATCAGCTATCTCTTTTAGTATAAACACTTCTTTCTTGGTATAGTGTCTATTTTCGTAATATCTAAAAAGGCAATCCGCGTATCTGTCTGTCGCCAGCTAGTTAAGAACTTTATCGTGCCATTCAGTGCAGATAGATACGAAGGGAGGTTCATCTACCCCATCACTTTCCAGTTAAAATATTCCAACTTGGTTTTTTCTGTTTACTGCTAGTAAAGGAGATACACATTTTTTCTGTATTTTAACTTTTTTTGTATTTCCTAACTGATACGAGGAATATAAATCATTGGAATTGGTAAACCAAGCCTGTGTTTGAAATTAACAACATTTCATGTCATTTGATATAAGAGGACAATTTAAATTTTCAACAATTTTTTTTCTAATATTGTTCAAATGGTGAACTCAATGCATTTCAGTGTTCAACTAATTGTACAGTTTGAAAAAAAAACTGCATATTTAATAATAATAATAATAATAATAAAATTAAGTCCCTACTATTTTTTTAAATATTGATATTTTTGCCCAATTTCTTAAAAAGATTTTCAAGTGTGTATTGCACAAAATTGAGCATGCATTTTTTGATACATCCAATATAATCTAATAATTTATTTATTTCGAGTAACTTAAATTAAAATAAGAAATAAAAAGTTTCAGTTGGTGGAGGGGAATAGGAGAATCATTGCCCTTCCCTGGAATTTGAAATTTTAGTAACCAAAATGTCTTTTTTTCCTATTTTGAAAACATAGCAGAATTTATTTTTTCGATTAAGCCCCCACACTAGGCACAGAAAAATACCCGGATAATAATATAAAGTCTATGGAAGCGTTCTTTTCAAATATCTCGCTCAAATTTTAATATTTTGACACGATTTTTTTGCACAGGATAGCTGAGAACGATCTGTAACCGGCCTAGTTTTTATTTTCGATTTTGCTTACATATTTTTTTATATTACGATAGTTTCAATTTCAGAACCGGTTTAAACCGGTTTTGAAAATTAAAAACTTAAAAAAAAAAAAATTTGAAACCACAACTGAAAAAGTAAAAACTAGGCCGGTTGTGGATCGTCTTCAGCTATCTTGTGCAAAAAAATAGTGTAAAAATATTAAAATTTGGGAGAAATATTTGAAAAGAACGCCCTCATAGACTTTACATTATCATCCGGGTCTTTTTCTGTGCCTAGTGTTGCGCTGCGCCTTAACATGAAAAAAGGTAACCTTATATTTTCCGTTCAGGAGAGGGTGGCATAAGAGACCAATTTTTTCCTCCCCTGCTAGATTTCTTAATTTAAGCTACCTATTTTTTTTTTCTCCTGTCTTGAAAAACATAGAAAATTTTATACTTATTGCGAGTAACTTAAAAATTACCTGAACCAAAAATTTTCCTTTAAAAGCGGGGGAGGGGCCGGGATAAAGTAATTATTGTCTCTCTCTGGATTTTGAAAGAATCTTAAAATAAAAGAGGGAGTTAAATGTATTGGGGGTGGGAAGGATCCTTCGATTTTGAAATTTAAGTAACTAAATTTACTTTTTTTATTCCTATTTTGGAATGCATAATTAAATTAATTCTTTTTCAGTATTTTAAAATTTAAAAAATCCCTCAAGGTGGGGGAGGTATGGAAAACACATTCTCATACCTGAAGTCAAATTTAATTAACGGAATTATCTTTTCTCTGATTTTGACAAATATAGTAAAATTTATTTCTTTCGAATAACTTAAAATTAAACAGAAAGTAATAATTTTCTGTTGGGGGAAAATTTCACTCTCCTAAATTTCACTTTTGTCTGTTAATTTTCGGCGCTTTTTTATGTTCATACATTTAAAATTATGGCAGGTTAAAAGCAGTTTTTTTTTGGGGGGGGGGGGCGCTTTCCGTGGACGGTATCTTCTCCTGGATTTTAAAATTTAATTTTAACTAATTTTTTTCCCTCTGATTAACATATAAAATTTATTCCTTTGGGCCAACTAAAATAATTAAACACTAAGAGAAAGAGAGGTAAAATTAAGGATATAGAATTACTTCAATACTCCAGTATTACTACAGACGTAAAATCACAAAATTTTAAAAGTTTATGATTGTAAAGTGACTTCGCATAAACTACAGTATTTTTGCAGTTAATAGCTCAGAGTATTTTTGAAATAATGTAGTACAAAATTACTCCACATTAGCTATATAATTTCTGGAGTATATTTTTACAGTCGAGATTGCACTGCAGAAAATCTACAGTTAACTATAGAAAAACTACACAAATATTTCACACCTGTAGAAAACTGCAGTTCATTTTTAGCTGGATCGATACTGCAGAAATATTACTATATATTGTAATTATCTGCAACAAAACATCCATATTACTAAAATATTTATTTTATATTGGAAATTTTAATAGTGAAATTGCGAAATAATTTTTGCCAATTTGCAATTTGCACATATTGACAAAATATTAGTTTAAAAAAAGCATAAATCTGAAATACAATTACTTCCGGGTTATTGCATCATGCTCATTTTTGGTAAGGTCAACATTGTTGTAGCTATTATTACTGAAATAATAAATGAATTTTCGTATTTTTTTCTATTTAATGGTCCTGAATTACATATACAGTAGACTCGCTCAAATCTGCAAACCTAAAATCCGCACGTAATTTAAGGATGTAAACAATGAAACATTCAGTTCAGATATAAGGATAAAATTTGATTATTTTAGTTTTATATCAATTCCAAACATATTTTAATTTGTAATTTTTGTTAATAATACTGACTTCATGTTTTTTTCTTGAAGGGAGAGTAAATTTATTTCTGAAAAAATTCAAAATATTGCTGATATCAATGATAATCATAATCTTACCGAATATATATATGGGTGGTTCTCAAAATAGGGGACAATTTATGTCTTTCGGCATACAAAAAAATTTGAGAGGTTTTCTGTCATGTTTTTATATTTAGATATGTTTGTCTTAATATTATTCATTATTTGCACTCAAGAATTATTCACTTTTTAGTTAAAAACACCTTAAAATAACAGAATAAATGTTCAAAATGTCATTAGCATGGGTGTCCACATCAGCTGTGCCTTGTATATACTAGCTTTTTAAAGAGTTAATATCATGTTTATAAAATAAAACAAATGTTATTCTTTCTTTAAATTAATCAAGGAGGGGATTTATCCAATAAATTTCGTTTTAAAAATAAAATTATAGTATATAAAAAAAGAATTAAAGTTTGTCCTCCATATTCTATTTTCAGAACAAGGTCATAGTATAACAGCTGGTTAATAATCAAAATTTCATTTTCACATATGACAATAGTTTGAAAATATAAAGTTTCTTCATGGCAACAAGTAGCCATTTTATCACAGCCTGAAAATAGAAGCATGTATTGTATTTTAAGAATAGAAGTTGAATATTAGGGGCGTACATCAATTGTATGTCATTAGAATGGATAATAATTTTCATGTTTATTTTATAATTAAAATTTTTATTTTACTTATTTGCATAGAACTTTTGTGTTTTAAAAAGCCCCAGAAAGGACTATTGCATTGTGATTATATTATGGCTCATAATCTTATTTAAATTAAAATTTGTCATTAGCATGGACAAATATCAGTGTCATTAACATGGTTTTTCTGTCCATGCTAAAGACTCCTATGTGCATTTGCTCTTTGGTAATGTTTTTATTCTCCTTACATGTGTATATGTAAAAATGGAAACCATTTGCTGAAAAGGAAGGCTAATAAATATAGAAAAAAATATTTAAACTGGAAGAAAATAAAAAATTCTTAATATATTTATTCCATACAATTTGTTTTGTCATCAGCATGGCTCAAAAATACTAATTTTTTTTTTTAAAGTTAGTTTTTAAATATTTAACTCTGCTGACTACATGTAAAGTATACCTAATACTATATTAAAAACACCTATTTTTTTCAGAAATTTTGCTAACAGTAATTTTTTTAAGATTTCACTTTTGCAATCGTCCCCTATTTTGAGAATCACCCATATATGTATTAATCAAGCTTTTTTGGTTATTAAGTCTGGCTAAACCTGGAATAAAACTTCCTTATTTTATTATTTTGATGTGAATTAGTATTGCACATTATTTATGAGGCAAGTTTCATTGAGTAATTTAGGAAAAGTACATTTTATCTTTATAATGAACACTTAATCATACATTATTAATTAGACCTTTGTTTTTAATATTTTAATCATTTTTAAAATTATCTAAATTTTTATTATTTTAGTTTATTACTTATTTTTATGTTTTAATATATTGTAAACTTTCATTACAATTTGAATTGCATTATTAATTACATTCAAATTACTGTTTAAAAAAATGTAAACAAAGCAATGTCCAGAAATCCACAAAATTCTAAAATCCGCTCAACTTCTGGTCCCAAGCTGTGCGGATTTGAGGGAGTCTACTGTACAACATCTGATTGTAACATTTGATTGAAAGTAGGTTTAATTTTTATAATTTTAATTTTATTTTTTGCAAACAAACAAAATATGTAAATTTTGTTAATTTAAATAAAAAATTTGTTCATTGGGAAATACGCATACACACAGACGCACTTATATATATACTGGATAATTTAATACAAAAGCATTTTTACTGATTTTTAGTTTGATTCCTTAATTTTGTTTGTAAACACTTAAAAAGCCCTTTATATTTGATTTCAGATATATTTACCCCTCCCTCCAATTGAATTAATTTTTATCAGTTATAAATGCAATATTTCCGAAGACTGTGCATAATTTTCGTACTAAAATATTGATATTTAAATATAAAAAGCAATTTCTTTCTACTTACGTTTTTTCAGATTGAAAACCTATGATTTGTTTTTCAAATTTATTATTTTACACCTAAATCCCATTATTTCTGAAGCAATTTTTTCTAAAACTACAACTAATAACTTATTTATCTTAACTTTTATTACTTTATTATCAAAAATTTAGACAATAGCAAAAAAAAAAAAAAAAAAAAAAGTTTATGTTATAAGTGTAATAAGAGTGCACCATGTTAACACTATGGGAGACTTTTTTTTTTTTTTTTTTTTTTTTTTTTTCAAACTGATTATTTACCCTTAAATCTCACAAACTCTGAAATAAAGTTATGCTCGATATAATTAGTAAACAGGTATTAAAATTTCAGAGCGATTGTATAAAATTGTGTATTTTTGAAAATGAAGCCGTATTTTTTACCAGATCAGTTATACAACAAAAAAGAGCTATAAGCATATTTGAATCTTTATCATTTGCTTTCATAAAAGCATTTAATATGTCAAAAGAATGTTATAAATAAATGAGTGCATAGTCCACTCAAATATGCTATTTCCAATTGCTAAAAATTCGTAAGATGTTTTTAAAATGAAGCCTTGTGTTTACTAAATCAGCTAGAGCTACGAGCTTATTTTAATCTTTAAAAATAGTAAAATAGTTTTATTTGACCGTTGAAACCTTTCGACATTACCTAAGTCATTAAAAAAAAAAAAAAAAAAAAAAAAAAAAAAAAAAACGCATTTACTCGTGCATACCGTGCACGCGTGTATAACGCGCACTCCGTATTTCACAAGGAAAAATGGCGAGCTTGTTATATCTCGTATATAACGCGCACTATAAATTTGACATGCAAATAAAAGAATGGCCAAATAAATTTCAGCAATGAAAGTTACGTCAGGCCAGGAAATAGAGCGATTTTTTTTCGTCACTCAAGTGATTTGGTTGTGATGACGGAAAAGCTGCAGTCCTTAGATATTAGAGGGTCCTTAGATAACCGACCATTTATGGTGTTGTCGGTACCTACAATCCATGGATGACAGCAATAGATTACAACTTCACTCCAACTGCATATGAGTGGATTCGTGAAGCTTGGAATTCCATCTCTGAAGAGATGATAAGAAAGAGCTTCAAAATGACTAAAGTTTCCAATAAGATGAATAGAACTGAAGACGATATGGATATTAACTGTGTCAGTGATGACGAGGAAGAAAACAGTAGCAGCAATGAAATTTGATAATTAGTGTTTGTAACTAGCACTAATGTATAAAAAAGTTCAATGCGTGAAATACTTCTATTAGTAAGATTTTTTCAGTTTTAATTTCTTCTATGGATACATTTCCTGATTTATATATATTCGTGTGATTATACCCAACAATAAAAAATATGATCTGTGTACAACGCGCATTTAGAGTTCTGGCCCTAATTTTTTGAAAAAAAAATAAAAAAAGTGCGCGTTATACACGAGTAAATACGGTAATAATATTTTAAAAATAGTTTTATTTGCTGTTGATTGACTGTTGATTTGAACTTCCCAGGTCATTTTCAAAAGAAATAAATAATTATGTTAAAAAAATATATTGCTTAACGATTCCCTACTAAAAATAATTTTTAAATTATCTGAAGAAAGCTCCACTTTCTACAGAAATTTTTATAGAAATCTGAATTAATATTACAGACTTAGTTTTACCTTAGAAATATCTTCAGAATTTTTTTAAACAACCTTAAAAATATTGGCAGAATGGGCCAATTACCTACAGATTTTCTACAGAATTTTTTTAGTGGGGTGTTGATAGGCTTCAACCTTCCCAGGTCATTTTCAAAAGAAAGAAATAATTATGTTAAAAAATATATTGTTTGACGATTGACATGCTTTGACATTACTAGAGTCATTTCAAATCAAATAAATAATAATATTTTAACCAAATTATTATAAACGTTAATATATGTAATGAGCATGTTTAATATAATAATATTTATTTGTTTTGAAAATGACTTGAATAGGGTCGAAATATGTCAAAAGTCAAGTAAAACTATTTTATTAGCTTTAAAATATTATTATTCGTATGTTTTGAAAATGACTCGAGTGAGATCGAAACATGCTTTTTTTAACACTTTCCAACGAAGTTGAAAAGTGTTTATGCATTCGGTTTGTCTGTCCGTTTGGCCGGATGGCCGTCTGTCCGCGCTCTAACTCCCGTAAATATACTCGTATTTCTATGAAATTTTTATATGTTATTGATGTTTACCCTAGCAAGAACCCTATTGAAAATGAAGTTTCTACTATGATTAGTATATTTATAGGGATAATCAAAAGTTTTCCGATACATTACGGCCTACGGGAAAAAATCGTTTCAAATGAATTTTAAAGGTGTTATACCCAGTCAAACATATTCAAATTTGCTTGAATTCACAAAGTGCACTAAAATATGCATTCTGTAAAGTATGTAGTAAAAATAATAGTTACTATTCATTTACAGGGCCACTCAAAAGTATTCCATTACACAATAATAAAGGGGGAAATTGTTTGCGTCATATTTTAATTATGTTAAACGATTTCAAGTAACATCAAATTGATATACGCCACTGAGACTTAATATTTAACGCATAATATGAAGTGCATAGCATTTACAGGGATACACACAATATTTCAAATCTTATATTCTTATCCGAAGTACTGTATATTATCGATGATATCTAATGGATGAATGAAATACATTTTCAAATATGATATGCGTTTTTAAGTTTTATTAAATGTCTACAAATTATATGTTGTGTATAAATGTTATAGTTGATATACAGGGTTACACATAGGAACTCATAAAGGTTCTGAATGTGATGGTACTTAACTTAAAGATAGTTTTTAAATAAGTTATGCATTTTTATGTTGAACTGCTTATAGTTTATTAAGAAACGTTTGTAGAATATAGATAAAATGATATACAGGGTCACGAAAAATAATAGCTACTTGGTCACACATAAATGATAATTTCTGGAAATGTGATTTAAACAGTTTTAAGAGTGTTTTTCTTTGAACTAAATTTTAACAAAATACTGACATGTAATAAGGGTATTAGTAGCATCTTTTTACCCTAAATAACAAAGTTTTGTTAACGATTTAAGGAAATGTTGGAAAGTGTTTCATAATCTATGCTTAACGCATGATTTTTCTTACTTGTTTAAAACCTTTTCGGGTCCGTTATCTGTTGTACATGTCTTTTAATGGAGCATTATTTTCTTTTAAGAAATATTATTTACATGCAGTAATGTTAGTATGTGTCTATGCATTTACTATATGACTTAATTTATGCTTAGGCATAACAATTATTATTATTTACTTAATTCTCTATGTACCGTTTGCGATTATTTTAATCTAAGCATGTATTTCACTCTTTAAATTTAAAGTAAAAATTACTTTCCTGAAAGAATCATCTGTAGTAGAGTGCAAAAAGTATTAGAAAGTTGCAACATAAGTTAAATGTTATTGTAATATAATATTTTCTGAACATCTCCAAAAATTCTTCCTTAGCCTATTGTCATATGAATATTAAATGTATAATACGCAAAACAACAACATTCGTGATCTTTCAGACAATTAAATACTGGTTAAACACACTCATTAATCTATTTGGATAGCCAGCGTTAATGTTATTAAAATAAAAGTAATTTTTTCTAAAAATTGAAAAAAAGCTCGGACCCGAAAGGGTTAATCCTACACCTTTTTAGAAATAAGAAATAACATATTATTACAAGGTTTTAAGAGCCCACATTATTGATTGAAAAAGACTCGGATGATAATGTAAAATCTATATGGGGGCGTTCTTTTCAAATATCTCGCTCAAATTTTAATATTTTGGCGTGATTTTTTTTGCATAGGATAACTGAGGACGATCCACAACTGGCCTAGTTTTTACTTTTTTGATTTTGGTTATATTCTTTTTATATTAGGATAGTTTCAGTTTCGTAACCGTTTCAAACCGGTTCTGAAAGTTAAAGTATTAAAAAAAAAAAAAGTCTGACACCAAAATCGAAACAGAAAAAAAACTAGGCCGGTTGTGGATCGTCCTCAGCTACCCTATGCAAAAAAAAAAAAAAAAAAAAAAAAAAAAAAAATCACGTCAAAATATAAAAATTTGAGCGAGATATTTGAAAACAACGCCCCCATAGACTTTACATTATCATCCGGGTCATTTTCAGTCAGTAGTGTGGGGTCTTAATCCGACATATATGTAATCAACTCCAAATTGAGAAAAGTTCGATATCCTAAAAGGTTATTTTTAAGAGAGATTTCTCATTTTTCCCACTCGACACAACTGCGTAATCCCCTCCATTCGCGTACATAAAACTTTTAAGTCATCTCACTCAGTTTTTTTTTCATTGTTATCATTTACTTTATGGCATTCCCATTATCAATAATATTATTATTACCGTAAGTACTTGTATGTCTTCCACATTCCTCTGTTTTTGAAAAAGTTTTTCAGAAAAAAATAATAAAATAAAAATTAACGTTATTGATGCATCCACTATTTCAAATAATTTCAGTTTACTTTGACAAAATCTTTTTAGCACTTTCCAACAAAGTTGAAAAGTGCTTATGCATTCGGTTTGTCTGTCCGCACTCCAACTCTCGTAAATATACTCATATTGCCATGAAATTTTTGGACGTTATTTAGGTTTACCCTAGCACGAACCCTATTGAAAAAAATGAAGTTTCTACCATGATTAATTTATTTATAGGGACAGTCAAAAGTTTCCATTACATTACGGCCGATGGGAAAAAATCGTTTCAAATGAATTTGAACGTTTATAACACTTTCCAAAAGTTTGAAAAGTGCTTACGCATTGTTTGAAAAGTGCTTATGCATTCGGTTTGTCTGTCCGTCTGTCCGCGCTCTAACATCTGTAAATATACTTGAATTGCCTCACATTTTTTTATTTGAAAATTGGCCTTTAGGGGCCACTCGTCTCGTTCAAAAAGACCCGGATGGTAATGTTAAGTCTAAGGGGCGCGTTATTTTAAATATCTCGCTCTAATTTTAATTTTTTTACATGATTTTTTTGGATAGGGTAGCTCGGGACAATCTACAACCGAGCTAGTTTTTACTTTTTCGATTTTGGTTAGATATATTTCTTTTAAATATTATGATAGTTTCAATTTCAGAACCAGTTTCAAGCGGTTCCGAAAGTTAAAGTATTTTTTTTTAATCCAAAACCAGAACCAAAAAAGTAAAAATTAGCCCGGTTGTAGATCGTCCTCAGCTATCCTATCCAAAATAAATAAATAAATAAACAAATAAAATAAAAAAATCATGAGAAAATATTAAAATTTGAGCAAGATATTTGAAAGTAAGGACCCCGTAGACTTAACATTATCATCCGCGTCTTTTTAGGCGAATTAAGTGGTCTTTTAAGTGATGCAAGTGTTAATTTAAAGCTTACAGTGAACATTTGAAACCAAAGCCTTCAATTTGCAATGGATTCATTTGAAAATTGTCTACCTTATCAATTACAAGCTCATATAGTTAAAATCAAAATTTCGTGTTAAAATAAACCTTTCGGGTCTGGTGTACTATTAATAGTACATGTCTTTTAATAGAGAATTATTTTGTTTTAATAAATCTTTTTGCTACCATTTACATGTAGTAAATGTTAGTATATGTCTATGCATTTACTATATGACTTCGTTTATGTTTAGACATTTAGTAACAATAATAATTATTATCATTTGCTTCATTCTATTTACGCGTTTGCTATTCTTTTATTTTAAACATATATTTGACTCTTTAAATTTAAAAGAAAAGTTACTTTCCTCAAAGAATCCTGTGTAATAAAGCTTAAAAGGTGTTAGAAAGCTGCAATTTAAATTAAATCTTATAGCAATACAATATTTTCTAAACATCTCCAAAAATTCTTCCTTATCCTATTGTCATATGAATATTATTTGAATAATATGCAAAACGATAATATTCGTTATCTTTCAGACAATTTAATATTCATTAAAACACTAATTAATCTATTTGGATAGCTAGTGTTAATGTTATTAACGTAAAAGTAATTTTTACTAAAAACTGAAAAAAAAAATTGGACCCGAAAGGGTTAAAATGAGAAAAGTTTTTAAACTATTCATTTTAAAAGAATTTAAAATAACGAATAATTGTTATAGTGTCAGCCGTCAGTAGCGGATACCCTTCCAATAGTTGATCCAATATTTGAAATATTGCGCCATTTTAGGTTGAAATGAGTTTTACACGAAGCACTAGGCATAATATTTTTGTTTGAATGTTAGCGCACCTGTTGTCATGTTGTTGTCAGTTGCCTGTTGTAAGAGAAGCCATTTTATGACATTTTTTTATTAGAAAGTGTAAACATTTAGTTCTTTTTTCTAGTTGGAGACAGTTACATTAAGTTAAAGTAATCCACTTCTATTTGGATTATTTCAAGTAATATTTTTATAAGGATTATCGTTCGTCACAGCTCAAGAATGATACTTTAAAGGTTAATTTTTATTAACACTTTCCAACAAAGTTGAAAAGTGCTTATGCTTTCGGTTTGTCTGTCCGCGTTTGAACTCTCGTATATATACTCGGATCGCCATGAAGTTATTGACATTTGCCCTAGCACAAACAAATTAAGTTTCTAATATGATTAGTTTGTTCACAGGGACAATCAAAAGTTTTTCGTTACATTATGGCCTATGGGAAAAAATCGTTTCAAATGAATTTTAAAGATGTTACACTCAGTCAAACATATTAAATTTTCTGTAAAATATAGGGTGAAAAGAATTGTTATTATTTGTTTACAGGGCCACACATTCAGTTACATAATGGTAAAGAGAGGAATTGTTTGCGACGTATTTTAATTATAATAAACTTGATATGCGTAGCTGAGGATTAATATATGTTGTTTCACGCATAATACGAAGTGCATAGCATTTACAGGGACATACAAAAGGTTTGAAATAGTATATTCTTTCCGAAATACTGCATATTATCGATGATGGCTGATGGATGGATGAAATGCATTTTTAATTATGATATGTATTTTTAAGTTCCTAATTTACTTGAAGGTGGTTTTGAAATAAGTTATGCATTTTTATGCTGACCTGCATTCAATATACTAAGAAATGTTTGTAGAATATAGATAAAATAATATACAGGGTCACGCAAAGAATTGGATACCATGGTCGCCTATGGATGATGATTTCTGGAAATGTGATTTAAGTAGTTTTAGGAGTGTTTTAGATTGAACTAAATTTTAGTTAAATACCGGCGTGTTATAAAAGTGCTAAGTAAACCACAGGGCTGAACAAAAGTATTCAAATATGTTTCCATTTATTAGTATAAGTTTCTGAAAAAGAGATTTCAACTTGTTATGCGTTTTCTTTCTAAACTAAATTTCCCCATTATATAGCATGTATATCAACCAACAGATCAAATACAGGTTGCTCAAAAGTATTGGAATACATATTTTGTATAGACAGTAACACCTTATTTTCCTAAATAACGTTGTTTTGTTAAAGATTTCAGAAAGTATTGGAAAGTGTTGGAAAACGTGTTTTTCGTTTCATAATCAAAGCATACCGCATTATTTTTCTTACTTGTTAGATTTTCGATTAACTTCTTTCGTCTGACCAACCACTGAGAAAATGGCAATTAAAAAACTTTTTATTTATAATTTTGTTGCTATTTAATTTATGCGCATTTCATTTCTGTCTATTATAGGATATTCATTAAGAGTTAGTAATCATGTTAGTTTGCTTCTAAAACTTAAAAGAAAAAAAAATATAATAAAAAACCCTGTCGTAAAAACTACACTGTCTTTATTTGATTAACTAACTGGCTGGGGCACCCTATTTAAAAAAAAAAAAAAAAAAAAAAAAAAAAAGAAAAGAAAAAGAAAAAAAAATCCATGCAAATATTTTTCTTTAAAAAATGACTCTATTTATTTATGAGATATTTTTATATATGACAATGTAAGTTGGCATAAATTGTAAAAGTTCACTGAATATAAAGGAGATTTTTTTACTATCTTCTATCTTTACAAAAAAAAAAGTATAGGATTCGTGAAAATTTTCGAATTCTGGTTTTCGACGGATTTACGCGTTTTAGGAGTCAGAGATTCCAAAACACATGTTTTTACAAAATGGCTCTCTGTGAGTCTGTCAGTCAGTCAGTTTGTCTGTCTGTATGTGACATAAATTTTATGGGCACTCTATCTCAAGAACTAATGCACGGAATTTCACAAAACTTTAGATTCAGTTAGACCTAAATACAATCTGGACCTGATTAGTTTTTGTGTATATCGCTCTACAGGTGCTGCTGCATTCTGCCTTTTCCATGATTTGCACTAGCTATATCTCAAGAACTAATTGGCGGATTTTCATAAAACTCCAGATTCCGTCAGTCCTTTATATAATATGGTTTTGATTGCACTTTGGTGTAAATCGCACTACAAGTGGTGCTGTTATGCGGTATTATTCATGATTATCGCAATAGGTCTATCTCAGGAACTAATGCATGGATTTTTATCAAACTTTAAATTCAGTTAGACCCTGATGTAAATTAGTATTATTTAGTTTTTAGAGTAAATGGCTCAATAGATGGCGCTTCTATCCCCTTTTTTATGATTTCTCAGATAATTCTCAAATACTAATACACCGATTTTCATCAAATTTCAGATTCAGTTAGAACTTGAAGTAAGTTGTTGCAGATTAGATTTTGGTGTAAATCACCTAACCAGTGACGCTGCTATGTTTCTTTTTTCTGTAAGTATTAACGAGTATGAGATAGAAGAAAGATTTGGAATTGCCAGATCCGACTAGTTTAAAAATATAATTATGTTTTGTTTTTTCTAAAAATGAAGCTATATATTTTAATATGTGCATAAATTTCAGCACTAAAATACCACTGAAATAATACTTTTTTGTAGTAAAATTTATTTATTATTGTAACAGAGGATATACAGTATAAATTTCTAAAGAATCCGAGAATTAGGAATGCGCATGGAATGTTCAAATGTTAGAAATGCGCGAAATTTTCAATTTTGAGAAAATAATGAATCATTGAAATATTTTAAATTTTTCCATGCGCATTCTTTTCTGTAACAGATAACACTAATTATTTATGCGATTATTTTATGTATTGCAACGAAAGTCGGCATGAATTGCAAAAGTTTGCTGAATGTATAAGCAGAATACATTATACGGGTTGTTTCTAAATTATTATCATGGTTTTAACGCTTGGTAGTATTTATTACACAAAACTTAAAATTATAAATACAATAAATGAAAAAGCAATTCAAACAGTTTTACCTTACAAGCTTACAAATGCTCAATGTAAGTATCTTTCCTCATACGGCACACATCAAATCGATAACCCAGCCCTTCACAAACGTTGATTAGTGTTTGTAGTTTGGTTTGGTTTATTTTTGTCGCCCGATTATCTACATTGGGGATATAGGACCAGGGGGGGGTTGCCCTTCGTGGGGGTCTTTCTAAGGGAACCTAACCCGTATTTACGCAAAGTTCGAAGAAAACCACGAAAACTCCGAACGGTTAGACCGACAGCCGCGATTGGGTTCGAACCCAGCACCTGCCGTCTACCAGTTGAGAGGTCAGAACCTCTCGGCCACTGGTGGGGCTTAGTGTTTGTAGTGTCATTGTTGCAACAACTACAATGGCCAGCTTGTAGTGGATGCAAATACAAACGATCCTTTATGAATCTCCACAGGTAGAAATCACATGGAGTCAGACCGGGTGAGCGTCTGAACAGATTTTTTTTGCTAGGGGTTACGTTTGGGAAGAACTGAGGTATAGACTTGATGTGTGCCGTGAGACGAAAGGTTCTCACATTGAACACTTGTAAGCTTGTAGGTAAAACTGTTTGAATTGCTCTTTAATTTTACGTATTAATTATTATTTTAAGTTTTATGTTATAAATACTACAAGCGTCAAAACCCCGATATTCATTTAGAAATTCTCGTATATAAATGTGTGGATTATATAAAAAAAAATACAGGGATAATAGTTGGAAAAATGAGTCCTCCAGATTCGTCCGGGAAGCTTAGTTGGTAGAGCATTGATAGCCTCAGCCGAGATACGCCTGGTTCGATATCTGGCCAAGACTTCTTTCTCTTACTTGGATATTTACAACTATCATCTATTCAGGATTTACAGATATCCTACTATAATTAATACTAAATGATTAATTATTTAAAAAAAAATGTATATCGCACTCTTTATTTTTTTTCTATTTTATTTCATGAATAGCAGTAAACCTGTTTTAGCGAGTGTAGCAACGTTGTTGATGAGAATATTTGTCGAAAAGATGAAATTATTTGTTCAGAGATAGAATATAAAAATGTTGTCAGAAACCCACCTCTTTCGCTCACAAGCTATCAAAACTAGAGGGTTAATGAGCCCCCAAGTTCTGTATATGTACATATGTATGGACGTAATGTGATAAATCTTGATAGAAATATTCGATTTGCTTCAAATTTTGTATATAGGTTCATTCTGATAAGGTGCTTTCTTGATTAGTTTTGAGGGCTCATTGGTTAACTACCTAGGGCAGAACTGGGGCTAATCCGCTTTAATTTATATAAATGAATTTTTCATGCACAAAATATCTAATTTGCTTCAAATTTGGTGTACTGGATCAGTCTGATAAGGCGCTTCCCTATTTACATTTGGGGATTCGTTGGTTAAGTATACAGGGTGTGGGGGCTAACTCCCTTAATTTAGATAAATGGGTTTTTTTTAATACAAAAAACAGAATTATCCGATTTGCTTCAATTTTAATATACCAGTTTATTCTGATAAGGCGCTTCCCTGATTAGATTTGAAAGTTCATTAAGTATAAAAGAGGGGAAATGAGGGAGCTAATCCCCCTTAATTTATTTTTCTAAAGGCATTATTCTTTGAAATAAGTGTATAATATACAATTAGTGTAAACAGCCTGTGAGCTTAATGCCATCAGTTTAACTGGACATTTTTCTTTTTATTAGAATTGATGCCTATAAGGAAGCGCAAAATCCCATACATAAATAAGTGGGATTTTTTGCTTTGCATTTTCTGAGTGTATCTTTGTAAATTGTTTGAAAATGCACCGTCTAATTTGTACGGTAGATTCTTGCATCATCCTAACGTGTTTCTTGACACACCTGCTGAAGATCACGTGTATTAAGACGTAAGCTAGTCAGTGACATATGTTCTAGCGCGTAAAAAAAGCATCCTGGACTTCTTCCAGATTTTAAATCGGATTTTGCAGCTCCGCGTTTTCTTTCAATATGCACTTTTTAGAGGAAAGTTTTGTCAATTCATTCACGCGTATAGATTTGGATTATTGATACTAGTTTCACTCTAAGAACTTCATTCAAATTGGAAGTGCGGGTTGGGTTTCGTGTGGGCTCTATCTAGTCTTACCAGGTCAGGTACAATACCATAAAAAACGGGACAGGGGAAAAAAAATCCCTGCCGGCTCGGCCGACAGACGGAAGTAGGTTTTGAAGTTAAGTACAAATTTCACTAACAAAACCTAATCAAAATTAGAGAAAACGTAGTTTTACAATTTTATCTGGCCATGTTTGACGAGTTTTTAAGTTCGTTTTTCTGTAACAGCTGGTTTTATTAGAATCATGTTTATACGATATTTTTTCTTCAACCGCTATTTTTTAACTATTTGGGAAATAGTTGTTGTCCTCGGTAAAGACATGGGAAATCTGAAGTATATCTGAATCTTTTTATTGGTTGAATTCCGTAGCTTTTTTTATTTTATTCGTTTTCTTATGGGTCCATGTTTAATGTCCAAAAATGGAATACTTTTGTTTTTTATTTTATTCGTTTTCTGATTGGTTCATGTTTAATGTCCAGAAATGAAATACTTCTGTTGCCACGATAACAAAAAATGTATTAAAAAAACCCCTACAAAACAACTAATAATTTAAAAACTAATTGAGATACAGCTTTCAATCAAACTGCATTTAAAAGAAAATTTTTTTCTCTATACGAAGGTGTAAAAATTGAAAATGTGTAATGTTTAGAAGTTTGAAAATTTGCATTACCGAAAATTGTAAAATTAAAATTTCATTTAAAATTTGCATATGATTGATACAGGAATATTAATTTTGAATCCATGGCGTACGTAATATAGGACTCTATTATTACGTAAACCACGTTTTGATCATCATAAAAATGATGTTTATTATTATTTTTTTTTAATATAGAATTTATATAATTTATTTAGTCTAAAATTTTAGTCTTTGAAAATATAATTTTCCAAATAGTCGTTGTAGTTTGTTAAATTACAGGTTTTTTTTTTTCAATTTTTTGTTGCTGTTGTTGTAAGAATTCGTCTTATCAAAAACTTGCCAGGATAAAAGTTATAGATAATATTAAGAAGGTTTGTGATAAATTTAAATGGATTTGGTATATTGGAAATTTACGAATTTTTGTCTTCTTTAAAACCATCCCCCCTTTCCCACTGAGCCTTTTTTAATGATATCAAAAATCTGTTATAGATAAAATTTTGGCCCTTTTCCTAGAAGTAATAACTTTAAACTGATTTGTCATACATTATAATTAAGAAGTTATTGAGCGTTTTTCAGTTTTTCCCAAAATCCTCCGTATTTCCACCTCCTTGGTCCGTTTTTGCCCATTAATGAACTTGCCCGAGATTTTCTGCCTCTTGATTTTATGTATTCATAAAGTTATTTTATCTTAAGCTGAGTTCGCAGCTTTACCAACACTTAAAAATAAAAGGTGCCAGGCTAGATGTGTCGTTCCAGGTGATTTAGATGGGAGAGTGTTTATGGAATGGACCAAAGACTTAGGTTCGAACCCTGGCCTGATAATTTTCACTCTGTTGTTTTACGCCTTATTTGCAATTTAAATAAAAATTCACGTAGTTAAATTTAGTTTTCTCAGGTCACCGTTTAAAAATTATTATACATAAAATACCAATTTTAAAAATTTCGAGCATCCTTGATTTAGTAAGAACGATTAGTTTAAGATTCAGCAACGTTTTTGTCACTTGATTTTTCAAGTGACGAAAGCTCAATTTTCTATACCCCTCCCTTTTTATGGTGTAGTACACATGTGGACGGTTTGGCTAGCGGAAAACGTTGCATTTACCTGTGAGAGTAGGGGTTATGCAGCTGAAAATAACTACAAAATAACCTCATTTATCACTTTTGTTTATAAAATGTTTCTACTAACTTTTCGTGATATTAATACATTATTGTCAGACGTCGCCAAAGTTGTCAAGAATCTGCTAGATTCCGATCTAAAGGCAAAAAACATGTAATCTTCATGTCATTTAAGCAAGCTGGAAAATTACAATACATTACTCTTTGGCTATCAGACAACCTATAATTAATTTGCCAGACAAAAATTCGGTTGATAAGTTCATCCAGATGACGTTAAATCTGGCTGTGAAACTGTTAGTTACAAGAGTGGTTTATAGGTTTAAAAAAAATACGGTCATTTTTACATAATTTTAGCGAGCTTGAAAATTGTAATATTATAATATTCTTTGGCTATTGGACAACCTATAACTAATTTGACATACAGAAATTAGGTTGATAAGTAAATGCCAAGCGGCTTTAAACATCGCAGCAAAATTGCGAGTACAAGAGTGGTTAAAATATATCCCCTTCAACTCCTTTTAGCAAACTTAAGAATTATAACATAATACACTTTGGCTATCGGACAACATATGATTAATTTGCCTGGCAGAAATTAGGTTGATCAGTTAATGCCAGACGGCTTTAAATCTTGCAATGAAAGTACCTGTTACAAAAGTGGTTTATTTATTTTAGAGTTGCAGATTCAAAGCCGTCTAGCATTAACTTATAAACCGAAATTTTGTCTGCCAAATTAATTATAAGATGTCTGGTAGCGAAAGGATATTGTTACAATTTTCAAGCTTGCTAAAATGATGTGAAGATGTTATTTGTTTTTAATCTATGAACCATTCTTCTAACAGGCAGTTTTGCTGCCAGATTTAAAGCCGATTGGCATTAATTTGTCAACTGGATTTCTGTCTGGCAAATTGATTATAGGTTGTCTGATAGCTAAAGAATATTATGTTACAATTTTCAACCTTTTTAAAATGACGTGAAAAGGACATTTCTTCGACGCCTTGGTCTGTGCTCAGATTAAAGCAATAGTTTTCTTTAAAAGAAAACTACAGCTTTAGTCTGAGTATTGCGAGATTGCTGAGTGCTTTCGAAAGTTTTGCTTTTTCATTTAAAAGGCAAAAAAATAACTTTATTTTAACTAGGATTTATTATTATTATTATTTATTAATAGCTGGGATCAAAGAACATATAACAGACATCAAATACAACAAGAAAACTACAGCTTTAGTCTAAGTATATAACAAAGAATCTTTACAAATTCATTTTAAATGTAGTATAATAAATTATCTGTCAATATTTTATTTGCCTTCCATTATGCTAAAATCAATAGAGATCATCTTACGCAGCAAGATTATGTGCAATGATTCAGCCTCCATGGAGCTTCCTAAAATTTGAAAAGAGATGAATAATTACAGTAGATATACAGAATAATTAGATAGTAATATAAAATAATTCACGTTCACAAATAGTCACTTTTACTATAGTCACTTTTTTTTTTATTAAGCTTGTGTTCGCGTGATTTTTTAGTACTTTTCAATTTATTTTATTTATTTATTTATTTTGTGTTTGTGTGTGAAAATATTTGAAAATTTTAATTCTTGAGAATGTTACCATCCGAGCAATGAACATGCCGAATATGAATAAATAAAGGTATATATTTGCCTTTCAAATGTATTTATCACTTTTAGCAAATTTTGTTACATTTCAACATTGTTATTTTTTTTACTTGTTTCTGTTTGGAAAAGTGGTAATTTAGTACATAGGAAGTAAATTTGACCTATTAAAAACACTTTTTAAAACTTTTAATTCTCATAGCTCTTTTTTTAAGTTAAAAGGATGGTTGTAATTACCCCATCAAAAACTCATTATCATAAAAGTTTAGGGTACTAACTGACCAATCCGTTTTTAAAAATTTTGGCAAACTTTGTTTCAAATTGCTATTTGGATCTCAAAATTGCTTCAGACTAGTGAGAAAGAATGTTTAAAATGAAAAATACATCATGAGGTTAATATCTATGCGTGAAATAAAATTTTAGCACACATAATTTTCTCTATTATAGGGGTGGTCATAATTACCCCACCTGACCCTACTTTTTTCGTAATCTTAAAGCGATCAAAGTGATGTTTTTTCGTAATCTTAAAGCGTTCAAAATGATGTTTTCAAATTCAAATTGAAGCGAAAAACGTGCTGAGTTGGATGAAAATTCGGGCGTTAAGTTAGAAGAAGAACCGTGAAATGAGAGTTGCTGATAAGAATCTGTCTCTGAAAGCTACGCTCTGGGAATACTAATATTGAAGATTCCAACAATCCATCATGACGCAGTAAACTACACAATTTCTAGTTTGAATCCATCACAATTTCCATTTGTGGAAATTGAGCGCTGATCATTTTTTTTTCCTGATTTGATAAAAATCTCATTCCGCAAAATCTTTTATGCGTGTTAATAAATGTCTTATTCTACTGATTTCAATGCAACATAACGGAACGATCTCTAAACATTTTTTACTTTCTTCTATTTTTACAAGAAAAAAGTATGGGATTCGTGAAAATTTTCGAAATTCGTTTTTCGAAGTATTTGCACGTTTTAGGGGTCAGAGAACCCGAAAAACATGTTTTTACAAAATGTCAGTCTGTCTGTATGTGATAAAAATTTTGTGGGCATTCTATCTCAAGAACTAATGTAATCACAAAACTTTAGATTGTGTTAGACCTTGATATGAACTAGATCTGATTAGTTTTTGGTGTACATCGTTGAACAGGTGGCACTACTAAGCTAGATTATTTATAATTTCCACAATAACCATATCTCAAGAACTAGTGCATGTATTTTTTTCAAACTTTATATTTAGTTAGTACTTGATTTAGCATGGTGCTGATTACGTTTTGGTGCAAATCGCTCTATAGGTGGCGCTACAAGGGTGAATAGTGAAGGTACAATAGCTCAAGAACTAATGCACAAAATCTTCTAAAACTTCTGATTCAGTTAGACCTTGATATAGATTAATGTTGTTTAGTTTTTGGTGTAAATGGCCTACAAATGGCGCTGCTATGCTTAATTTTTCACGATTTCACAGTAAATGTATCTCAAGAACTAATGCATGGATTTTTATCAAACTTCATATTCAGTTAGTACAGATAAAAAATTAATCCTGATTGGTTTTTTTGTGTACATCACCCAACATGTGTCGCTGTTATACAGTTTTTATTTAAGAATATGCAACAACTCTATCTCAAAAACTAATGGATGGATTTTCCTCAAATTTCAGCTTCAGTTATAACTTGACATAAGTTATTGCTGATTAGATTTTGGTTTAAACAATCTGACTGGTGGCACTGCTATGCTGCATTTTTTCAAGAATTATTGATTTACATAGGATAGAAGAAAGTTTGGGGATTGCATCATCTCACAAGTTTCTTTGTATTTCATTGAAAATTCTTTCCTATGCAAAAGCTCAATGCGCGTGCATTTTTCTTACAATTTCAGCTTACAATATTTCTAATATTATGACACGACTTAAGTCCCCACGCTAGGCACAGAAAAAGACCAGGATGATAATGTAAAGTCTATGGGGCGTTCTTTTCAAATATCTCGCTCAAATTTTAATATTTTTATATGATTTTTTTTGCATAGGATAATTGAGGACGATCTACAACGGGCCTAGTTTTTACTTTTTCGATTTTGCTCATACATTTTTAATATTACGATAGTTTCAATTTCAGAAAACGGTTTAAACCGGTTTTGAAATTTAAAGTAATTTTTAAAAAAAATCTGAAACCAAAATTGAAAAAGTAAAAACTAGGCCGGTTGTGGAACGTCCTCAGCTATCCCATGAAAAAAAAATCTTGTAAAAATACTAAAATTTGAGAGAGATATTTGAAAATAACGCCCCCATATACTTTACATTATCATCCGGGTCTTTTTCTGTGCCTAGTGCGGGGCCTTAAATACTTACTTTGAAACGGATTATCATGGCTTATCGTAGCTCAATTGGTATAGCTTTGATTTGCTGACCTTTGATCCCAGGATCATTGCCCGGTAGCGCTGCATTTTTTACCTCATTTTTTGTTTTGATAAATATATACTTGTAATTATAATTAAATAATCGAGCAGTCAATTAAAAATTATAATACTGTATATCATTTTTATTTTAACCTATTTACTTTTTTATTTATGACTAAAATAGCTGTATAAAACATATTAAATCGGTCCAAAACTTTAGTTTTCATCAAATGAATTTTAAAATGTATTTCATACAGACATTCTTTATGGGTGCAATAATAATAAGTGTGTCGATTCGGGATTTTAAAGAAATGTCATTTATGTATTGCTTTAACCCATTCGTGCCCAGCACCTTTTGCGTAAATTTTATTTGATTGGCACCACTATTTTTAGAAGATTTAAGTTTAGTTCATTAATCACGAAAATGCATCATTTAAATAAAATAATTATTGCTTTTCTTTTTTACCGGCGTCAAAAACAGTGCTGAATGCACCTTTTGAAGCGTCCCTAAAAAGGGACGCTAAGCACTAATGGGTTAAGATGGAAAATCAGTATGATGGTAATATTTTTCTGTTTTTAAAGTAACAAATATAATTATATTAAAAATCAGCATAAAACTTAAACTACATTTTATTTTTGCAGATTAAATATTTTTAATTTTGAAATACATACTATGCTTGTTTTTTGAATTATTTTGATTTCAGTTTCTTCTTCTTCTTCTTATTATTATTATTATATTTGAATTTGTTTTATTTTATCATAAATAGATGAAGCCACAATAGTTTTCGTAACGAATTTGGAATTAATAGGGTTTGGACGAAACACGAATTTTGGAAAAAAATCTATTTAAATGATGATAAAAAATTCTTTAAAAATGAACAATGCTAAATTAATGTTTAAATATGCTAAAGTTGTAGTTAAAATACGATTTCAAGATTTTTAAATTACAATTATAAATATACTTACAAAACAAAAAATGATATTTTAAAAAAATGTAGCGCTACCGGGCATCGATCCCGGGACCTCTGGAGCGACTCAAAGGTATAACATCTGAGCTACGTTCAACCGCGACCGTCCGTTTTAAAGTAAGTATTTAAGTCGTGTCATAATATTAGACCCCCCCCCCCCGTTTTCCAAGAACTAAAGAGCTTTGTATAAAATCCACTGAACCTGAGGCTAAGGCGCCTCTGCTCTACAAAATATATTAAAATAATTAAAATCTGTCATTATCAAAGTTTTCCTTCTCTTTGTCAGTTGGAAATATTCAATTCGAATCATAAGAGAGTTAATTATCTGAATGTATCTGTTGCAATTGAAGGCAATAATCTGATCACAGGTATTTGTAATAAAAGGAATGAGTTTGATTTTAACACAATTAATATATTATATTTCAGTTGAAATATGCATTTTTGTATCTTTAAAAATATTGATAATAATGGTTTAAATCGTTTAGAAAGATTAAGTTTTAGTTTTAATACTATAGTCAAGGACATTGCTAAACTCAATGATACTGCTATCGAACATGTTTATTGTTTATCCCATGAGTTTTAGAAATGCAATTGACTTTGAACTATGTAAAAAAGAAGAATTAACAGAAAGCAATGTATTCTCGTGCTGATTAATCAGTGGTTTACTAATTGAATATCGACAGGTACCAAGCAATAATTTTGTCATTCATAGTTTTAGTCTGGGGGACGTTACATGTAAAATACCGGTTAAACCTAGCTCGCATGTCGTTAGCCATGCAGCCGGCCTCCGGTAATTTTAAGCGTTCTGCTTTTCTAGCTTGTTCTGTTATTCTAGTTTGTTATAATTTTTTTGTTCGTTTTGTTTTTGAATTCTGATCTCTAATTTTAATTATATGTCATGATTCTCAGTTGGTTTTGAAGAAGTTAAATGATTTAAGTTTTGAATTTGTGTGCTTTTTATACTATATATATATATATTAATAATTTTAAAGTAAAGTTAATTTATGCCAAAATGGGCATCCACAAAATAGCAGCAAGAAATCATGTTATCTTATGATAATTAACATAAATAACATAAAACAAAAAAACTATGCCTTAATGATTGCGTTTATGCATCATATCATTATGGAAGTTGAATATATAAATACTTTTACTAATATAACCAAAGTAATTCAGATATTACATAACAACAAGCCAATGAATCCAGTGTTTTTACAGTCATCCTATTAAAATGATTGAAGCGTGAAGTGATAGAAAAGGCATATTTATTGGAGTATTTAATAATAATATCCATTTGCATTTCATGATTTTGGTAATATGTCTTCTCGATCACTTCACGCTTCAATGATTTTAATAGGATGACTGTAGAAACACTGGATTCATTGGCTTCTTGTTATGTAATATCTGAGTTACTTTGGTTATATTAGTAAAAGTATTTACAGGGGTTGGACAAAAATATGGAAACACCTTTAAAGAAACACGTTTCTGTGTACGGTACCCGTTGTAATTCAAAACAGCTTGCAGTCTTCTTAGAATGGATAAATACAGTTTCTGTATGTTTGCCAAGGGAATATTGTACCATTATTCCTCCAAAATTGCGGCAAGTTCAGATAACGATATTGGCGGTGGATAGCGAGAACGCACTTTCCGCTCCAATGTAGACCAAAAAGGTTCGATAATATTCAAGTCTGATGACTTTGGTGGCCTGGGGAGATGCGAAAAAACATCCTCGTGCTCAAAAAACCAGTCCTGGACAATGTGAGCTGTATGAACGGGGACGTTGTCGTCTTGGAAGATACCATCATCATAGGGGAACAAAGCTTGTACCATTGGATGGACTTGATCGGCCAAAATGTTCACATAAGTCTGAGCAGTAATACGCCCTTACAGAGTTATCATGGGGACAGAAGAGAACCACGATATGGCTGTCCAAACCATCACCGAACCCCCGCCATGTTTCACTTTTGGCAACAAGCAGTCTGTATTACAGGCTTGAGATGGCGTTCTCCAGACGTAAACTCGGCGAGAAGTGGG
This sequence comes from Maratus speculifer, assembly GCA_964019185.1. Lineage (NCBI taxonomy): Eukaryota > Metazoa > Arthropoda > Arachnida > Araneae > Salticidae > Maratus > Maratus speculifer. The sequence goes on from OZ025293.1 coordinate 436,955,252, forward strand.
GAACAACGTGCAAGAAGACTCATCAGACCATATTACGCTCTTCCACTGCTCTATAGTCCAGGTTTTATGACTTAAACACCACTTTTCCCTGTTACAGGCATTAGCATTACTGATGGATGGCTTTTCAATTGCAACACGGTCAACAATTCCCTATTTATGAAGCTCCCTTCTAATTGTTTTGGTACTCACAGGATTTGGTAACAGGACATTCATTTCAGCAGTAACTTTTGCTGCTGTGGTCTGCTTATTTTTCGCGATAATCCTCCTAAATGATCGTCTGTCACGATCTCAGCACACACTTTCGTCCGCGCTGTGATTTAGCGGATGATGTTTTTTTCACATTTCAAATATGCGGAATAAATCTTCAACACAGTACCTCTCGAAACACTAAAAATCTCGGCTACCTTGCTTACGGAAGCACCCACCATATGCGCACCAACAATTTGTCCACGTTCGAAGTCTGTTAACTCTGACATAATGCAATGATAATCTCACATAACAGTGCTCCAACAACGACTGAACGGTGCAGCGATTTTACGAAGTTGTATAGGTGGAGTCAGTAGGCGAAAACTCCAGTGCCATCAACATAGTTCATTATAATCAATCTTTCTTTTCAAACATGCATTTCAAAAGGTGTTTCCATATTTTTGTCCAACCCCTGTATATATTAATGATTATACTTACGTTATTACTCCTTGTCTCACTCAAACTTATTAAAAAAAAATTGGCAACATGTGCAAATCATTTCTATACCCTATTTTTATTGCTTTATCATTTAACAACAGATTGGATCTTCAATTAGATATATGATTTTCTATTTTTAATTCATTTCAATCCATGTTTATTTTATGTCTTAAGTTATTTCTGGATTTATTGTATCCTTTTTATGAATTTTTTAGCTTTTTATGGCTAATGCAAAGATGAAACCGCACATGATATATGTGATAATCAAGGTAATTAGGACCTGATGAATCTGCCTTGTTTCCACAAATATTTTAATTTTTTTTTTCATTGTTTACTTCAGTTATATTTCCATGTTGTTCTTGTTATAAAGATCTGCTGAAAAAATTTTTATAAATTTTATAATGGTTTATACATCATACTTAATTTATATAAATTCCTTTATTATTTATACCTTCACATTACTTTTGATAATTTGTATTGGTTTATAATGGTTTTTATATCTAGGGGGAGACTGGGGATAATCGACCCAATTTTTACGAAAAGATTGTTTATTTTTTAAATTTTGAACCTGTAATAAATTTTTATATATCATTCATTATAGAACCAGTTATCAAAATAAAATTGCGATATAAGTGTAATATATAAGAAAATTGAAAAAAAATGTTTGATTTTAATTTTGAGAAAATGGTGGACCAATGCTCCCCACATATGGAATGTTTGACCCTTAAAATAAAGTGGGTCAAGTTTCACTCTATTTGAGAGGCTTGACCCACTTTATTTTATATTGAAATGCTTGTTAAGGGAAATAAAATTAATAAAAAAATAGAGTAATTTTATGCTGCATGGTTTAATTATTATTAAAAATTATTTGGAAAAATGTAATGTGTAAACAAACCTGCTTAGGCGGAATTAAAGGCACAACAGAAAATTTTCGGTTTAAATACCCATTTTTTCTGACACTTGTCCTGACAGCAATAATTGACACATAGTTTGGCTTCATCTAATCGTGTTCATCTTGGTAATTTGTTTTGATCAATGTTCTTTTTCTGAGGATTGAACACTTAACAATTCTTAATGTGACTGTTTTCATCTTGTCTAGTCTTTTCCATTCTTGATATTTTCCTATTCTCTCAGAAATTCTTTCTTCAATTCATGGAAATATTCCTGGAAGCTCTGCTACTGTATATATCAGAGAATTGAAGAAATTTCGTACTGTTGTTCCGTTCTAGTGCAATAATATATACGTAATATATACGTATTATACGTATTATACGTATTATCTTAATATATACGTAATCGGAAAAATGGAGTTTTTAAAACGAAATACGCATCTCTTTCTTCCATGGATTCACTTGGTTTTGAAACTGGAACCACGCGTCTCGAATAAAGCACCTTAACCACTCGGCCAGCGAGTACACGGTACAGATTGTGTTTAAAATGAAGATACGAGGTTTCTTCAAAGTAGAGGATTGGTACGGTTTGTTAACCCTTTCCGGCACAGGCAAATTCTGTTAGTAAAATGAGAAATTATGGACTGTCACCGGAATTTACAAACGACTTTTTTAGTAATTAAGAATCCCTTAATTTAAGCTTTTATTGTACAAGCAAAATCTTATTAAAATATTATTGGCAACGTTTGCGAGTTTGGAATTAAAATTAGGTATCCCGGACTGGGCACAGTGTGCTGGAAAGGGTTAAATTTTTTGTGCAGAATGCTCTGAAATTTAAACTTACTTGACATTATATTGTTATGAAATGATGATCGGTATTTTAATGCGTATAGAAAAATAAAGGATACGAATTTAACATGGTAGACATATTTTTAATAATACATAATTTGACTGTTAGATGTAAAATATTAATATTATTCAAGATGGATTAAGAAAAAAAACAAAGTTTTTTATCTATAAAATTCTTTTAATACCTGTATTAACAACTTTATATCCACATATTTACCAATTATATCAGGTATTATCGTAAGTTCAACATGGGGGAGTTTTCTACGTCCAACTACCAAAAAAAGTGAAAAAAGAACTTTTTCAAGTGAAAAAAAAAAAAAAAAAAAAAAAAAAAATGGAGGAAATGAACTACGTTGAACTAGTAATGAAAATTAAAAAGGTAATGAATCTTATATGAACTTATGTATTTAAATACTGGGACTCTCTGGACCAATTTTTGTGGACAAATCTAGGTTTTTAACTTGAACTTCGAACTATCATTATCATCATTTTTAAACATTTTAAAAGACTCGATGCAATATGCTTACTTTTTAAAAAAGGATTTGTGAATTGGATTTATTGTATGTAATAAATTGTACAGAATACTTTGTGGACAACTCTATGTTTTTAACTTGAACTTCGAACTATCATTATCATCATTTTTAAACACTTTAAAAGACTCGATGCAATATGTTTACTTTTTAAAAAAGGATTTGTGAATTGGATTTATTGTATGTAATAAATTGTACAGAATACTATATTAATAACTGATATAATATAAATAAACATGTTGAAATATACATAGAGTATGTGCTTACATGTGTATATATTTATATGCTATTTTTTGAAAAAGAATTTTGAATTTTTTGGTAGTTGGACGTAGAAAACTCCCCCATTTTGAACTTACGATAATACCTGATATAATTGGTAAATATGTGGATATAAAGTTATTAATATTATATTTTGAATAAAATTCGGGAGGAAATGTTACTTATATATATATATATATATATATATATATATATATATATATATATATATATATATATATATATACCGGGTGTCCCAAAAATGACTGGTGGATTTTAAAATTCAATAACTTGCAAACGGTGACAGCTATTTAAAAACATTTTGCTGGACGGTTATGTATAATGTCAGGAGTTTTTTTTACCGTAATTTTTTATTTTAGTTCGAACTTCAAACAAAACTGCCGTATATATATATATATATATATATATATATAGTCCAAATTTTTTTTTTAAGTTTTGAGTGAACTTAAGTTCACGAAAAATCCACATGATCAGCGCTATAGCTGTAATAATCACGTAAATTATGTATATAGCACTTTAAGAATAATGTGTAACGGCAGATCCAAAGTCCCGTGCCATGGCACGGGACTTTGGATCTGCCGTTACACATTATTCTTAAAGTGCTATATATATATATATATATATATATATAACCAATTTTTTTTAACTTCATTGAACTACTATATATTTTTAAATGTGCTCGTTTAGAATATACTTTACATCTTATTTTTTTTAATACTCTAAAAAATTAATTGCGAATAATTTCAAATGATTCAGAAAATTGCTATTAAATTAAATTAGGCATTACTTTTGTTTGTTTGTTTTTAAATAAATTAGAAATTTTAATTTATTGATTTTTCGATTTTTCACTTTAAAATAAATTCGAACTTTTTTATTAATAAAGCCAATACGCATGCGTGCAAGGAATAAACGGAAAATTTCCATTTTTTTAAGACTTCCGCAAAGAATTAACGGAAAAAACATGTTTTAGTCGAGTACTGAAATTATTTGTTTAAAAAAGACGAATAATTTAGTGTATAAAGACGAGTTTTTCTGGTCTACGTAGAAATATATTTTAAATGAAAAAGTTACGTAAAAGAAAGTATAGAATTTTATGAAATTGATTAAATTTACAAGGGATTTAATTTGAAGAAATGCAAAATTCGAATTTTTATTTAGCTCTCTTACAAAAAATTTCCGAATGATAAAATGTGCCTCATACACTAAGGTCATACACAAAATTCGAAACTTTTATCATAAAGAAGCCGTAGAAATATGAAAATGCATAAATACTGATTTAACCAGTTTTCGATGCCTGGATATCAGAGCGCAAAAGGAAAAAATCAAGCCGGATGATTGCGTTTTAGGGGTCGCATACAAAATACGAAAGAACACATGATTGCATTATTTTCTCGAATAAAAATTTTTGATTAACCCCTCACCAACTTTGTTTAAACATATCTCAACGATTTTTTTTATGACTAGCAAAAGCCATGCTTTGTTTGGATTCGCGAAGCATTATTTTATAAAACAGATATTTGAAAGTAACAATATTTTTTTTATTATTATTTTTGCATCTTTATTAAACAAAAACGTTATTTTATGTTTTGGCGCATTTTAATTTTTTATTTATGATGTAAAACTGGCATAATAAGATATTTTCGAAGCAAACTTTTACAATTTTTTTTTTAATTTTCAACTAAAAGCTCTTTTAAAGATGTTTTTACAATTTCAAGTAGCCACTGGTGTTTTTTAATTGTTTGAAATATGCATGTTTCCAATCTTTGTAATCAACATCCGATAATCTTTGATAGCTATTTTAGAATAATATATTTGAAGAAAGCTTGAAGAAAGTTACTTCTTCAAAATCCTATTTTCTGGAAAAAACATTTGAAATCTGCTTTCGTTGATACTATGAATTTTTAACTGTAAAACATTTTATTTTAATTTCTTCGTTTTTATACATGTTATAGCGTATGAGAATTGCTGTAATTCTCTCCGCGTGGGAGAACTTTTTACTTTCTGCGAATGGCAACTCAATTAATGGAATTACCTTTTAACGAAGCGCTCTCTCATTCTCGCAGTGACGTTTTCACGAATAATTATTGTTGTGTTTGCGAACTTATTAAAGTCTTATTTTTCTATAAAATCCTTCTGATTAATGAGTCGATATTATTTAGCCACAATACGACCTTCGCAAAAATATTTATAAAGAGCTTGAACCAACAACTTCATGCAGATCTTTTAATTTTTCATTTATATAACAAATTTAAAAATTAATTTTATTTGTTTACAATTATTTTGTTGCCAGTTTACAAAAAAAAAAAAAAAAAAAAAAAAAAAAAAAAAAAAAATCCATAATACAATTTTTTTAAAATGTTTAAGTGTCATCTGTGCAAACGATTTTGCGGGATAATGAAAACATGTTTTATTTAATAAATTAATCATGATTCTATCTATAATTATTTACTCCATGATTTAAACTTTTTTTTTTCTGAAAATATACGCGTTTCATTTTTTATTTATTTGCTAAAATGCGTCCGTATTGGAAATGCATGTAAAATAAATTAATTAAAATAATATTTTTTTTAACGTTTTACTGTAAAAAAAAATTATATTCTGCAAATCTACAGATCATAATTTATTTTTGTGTTTAATTTGAAGTTAAAATATTGAATAGTTTTTTTGTAAAGCGTACGACAAATTGTAATTTGAGTGGACTAGTAGAGGATTCGCTTCGCTCATCCTAATAAAAGGCTTTAATTTTGTATATGACTTTATTAGTGTACATTTCACTCATAAAAAAAAAAAAAAATTGGGCATTAAAAATTTAAATTTTGTACATGACCTTATTAGCGTATGAGGCAGATTTTACTCATTGAACAAATTTTTGGGATTGTATAAAAATTTATTCTGTATTTACACAATATTTAATTATCTGAAAATTAAAATCGAAACATCGAATTTCACAAAATTCTGTACCCCTTTTTACGTAATTTTGTAATTTGTAATATATCTCTATAATCAATATTTAAGGAGTAAAAATTGAGGTCAATGTTTTTGAGATACCTTATATATACATACATGTATATATATAACCATTAGTTGTATTACAATACATGAACCATTTGAATTTAATAGAAAAATACCATATTGAACATGAGGGAAAAAAAATAAATAAAATGAATACAAATATATATATATCCTTTATTACATTATTTATTCCTTTATACAAATATATATATATATATTAATTAAATATACTGTTAGAATTTTTCTTTTAAATGTGGTTATAGTTGAACATTTAAATGCAATAAATTTACTATTTGAAATATTTTAAAAAATAATGTTGAAAAGGTAAACTGTGCAAAGGTAATTCAGCGAAAGATATATAAAATATTAGTATATGGGTCTTTCCACGGTAACTTACGTTGCATTTAGAACAATTTACTGCAGTCATTTTAGTAATATAAGACTAAAAAAATATTCAAATGGAAAATTAACGTGATTTGTCAATGAAACGTTTCTAAGGTTCATCTTGGATAAAAAATTACCTAAAAAGGTACTACTCTGTAATCCCATCGACCAATTTCGTCAAATTATACAAATCGCCAAACTAAAAGCCAAATTATACATATTGACATAATTTTTATTTTAAATAACGGAAAAACAAATAATTAGTAGAATATTTAATTGGTTTTATCTGCTGTTAATTCTGCTAATGGTAAATGCAAATAATGTAAAGTGACCGTAATGAAACCGTACATGTCATATGTGGAAATCAAGGCAATTTCAGACCAAATGATTCTGCCTTAATTCTACAAATATTTCCCTTTTTCCAATATTTGCGGTGTTTTTAATTCCTTGTCGCGCTTGGTATGGGTTTTGATTTCAAAGACTTTTATGGTAGTTTTCATTGGTCATCATTTTTAACTTACATGAATTCCTTTATAATTTATATATTCACATTTGTTAATGATCATTTTATTGGTTTATAATGTTTATCTACCTATCTATATGTCTATATAAATAAATCAATAAATAAATATGTATATATGTATAGATACATCGCATCAGAGAGTAGGAAAATGTTTTTTTTTTTTCTTTTTTTTTTTTTTTTTTTTTTTTTTTAATTTGCAGATGACATACGCAGGGGAAACAAGAAACAAAAAAAATCATACGTCAAGCATAGATTATGAAGCACTTTCCAACACATTCAGAATAATGTACCAAAAATGCAGTTTTTTTTTTTTTTAATTAAAATATTACGTCTCATTTCACCATATGGAACTGTCAAACACATTTTAAATCGATATTTCCGTTCTTCCCATCTACCATCGGGAAATTATCCAAATTTTTAGCTGCCTTGCATATGATATAGAGATTTGTATCTATCAACAACATGTATTCCAAAATATAGTTCACTCAAGCGATCATTATACTTCAGATGAAAATTCCCCTTCAGCAATTTCCTCTAATAAGAAGAATGGTGCGCGAATACTTTCGTGCACTCCTGTATATGAGGTATAGAATTTATATATAATGAGTAATATGCAAAAAACTAATTCAATTTAAAAGCGCATATCGAATTTTAAAATGTACTCTCCAGCAATTATTATGCAAAGACGATACTGTAACAGATTTCTTTTGTGTGTCCCTGTAAATGAGCCCCACCAGTGGCCGAGAGGTACGGTCCTCTCAACTGGTAGACGGCAGGTGCTGGTTTCGAACCCAATCGCGGCTGTCGGCCTAACCGTTCGGAGTTTTCGTGGTTTTCTTCGAACCTTGCGTAAATACGGGTTAGGTTCCCTTAGAAAGACCCCCACGAAGGGCACACCCCCCCTGGTCCTATATCCCTAGCGTAGATAATCGGACGACAAAAATAAACCAAACCAAACCAAACCCTGTAAATGAATAAAAAATGCTATGAATGCTCTGTTGTAACGTGATCGTAGTGTAATTCAGTGATTTTGTATCCGTTTCAATGCATATCAAATAGCCTAATCTCATTAAAATACTCTGCAAACGAGTCTTCCTTATATACCATATAGTAATCGAATTCTGTTGAGTGCCCCTGTAAATGAACCATTAATCGTATATACTTAATATGCAATACCAAACATGCTTCGATTACCCTAAACAAGCTTTATCAATGGCATGTAAATCCGAGTCCATTTATGGGAGTTAGAGATTGGACAGACGGACATAAAAACCGAGCACAAGCACTTTTCAACTTTGTTGGAAAGCTTATGCATTCGGTTCGTATGCATTGCATTTCAACTTTGTTGGATTTTAAGAATCGCAACTCCAAAATCTCCCTCTCTCTTTTTTTTTTCAGCATTTTTTAACAAAGTTGAAAAGTGCTTATGCTTTCGGTTTGTCTGTCCGTCTGTCCACGCTCTATAGCTCGTAAATAGACTAGGATTTTCATGCAATTGATAAATATTATTTAGGTTCACCAAAGCATGTTTGGTACTGCATGTGAAGTACGTACGATTAATGGTTCATTTACAGGGACACTTCAAAGAATTCGTTTACATTATATTATCTGGGGAAAAATCGTTTGGTTAGTATTTTAATGACATTACGCTATTTCAAATGTATTGAAACTGATATAAATCACTGAATTATACTACAATCACGTTAAAACAGAGCATTCATAGCATTTTTTATTCCTTTAAAGTAACACACAAAAGAAATCTGTTACAGTATTGTCTTTGTGTTACAATTTCTGGAGAGTCCGTTTAAAATTTCGGTATGCGCTTTTAAAATTAATTAGTTTTTTGCCTATTACTCTTTATATATAAATTCTATACCTCCTATACAGGGTTGCACAAAAGTATTCGCATACCATTCTCCTTATTAGATGAAATTGCTGAAGGGGAATTTTCAACTAAAATATGTATATCTCTTAAATGAACTAAATTTTGGAATGTATGTTGTTAATAGATACAAATATCTATATCATATAGAGGGCTGCTAAAAAAAATCGGATAATTTTCCGCTTACAGATGGAAACAGCTGAAATTTCGTTTTGAAAAAAGAATCGTTTAAAAATATTAAAATGCAACCGAGATATCTTTATAAATTTCTTCCATAGGATTAAGCATTAGCGAACGGGTCTTCGGCCCCTCTGAATGTGTTGATAAGTGCTTCCTAATCTATGCTTGACGCGTGATTTTTCTTACTTGTTTTTCTTTTGAGTTGAAATGAGCGAAGAGTTGTTATTGAGAAAGTGAGGCTTGAATGGTGGTCAGTGAAGGATGCAGCAAAGTCGCAAAAGCAGTGGAGTCGAAACAATTCTATCGATGGTACGGTTATTGCGGCCCTTGACCTTCCTAGACTTGGAAAATATTCCAACACACCTGGAGGGGAAAAAATAGTCTCATTTTTTAAAGATAGGGTAGGAAGAGATTTCAGAACAGGTATGGAAAACAGAGTAAACAAACAAATCATGAACAGTGTTATTTTAAAATACAGAATGTTAACCCTTTATCTACCACATTATGAATTAATGAAAATTTTATATTCTAAAGCATTTTACGTAAATTGTTTAAACGGAATTAAAAGATTTATGTAATCATTTAATAAATTTTTGAAGGATTTAGAAGGATTAATTAAATTTGAATTTACAGGGATTTTGTGCAATATTTATAACTCCACTCAAATCTTTTTGTTTTCTTAGTATTTTGTAGAATTATCAAATGTACAAATATGTTGTTCTTACAATATAAATATAGAAATATTTCCGAATTGAAAAATCCACATCCCCAAAGCTGAAAAGATACAAAGGCAAATGAAATCATCCTTTTAAAATTATTTTTGTTTTGTATAACCAATGATGCTTTTGGAACAAAATAATGTATCTGTAACTCATTCTAAACAATATTACAACTAACTGACGTATTAATTTTTTTTTATAATAAGTAATTTTTATGGTACTTATAAGTACCGTCGGCAGATAAAGGCTTAATCAGCTATCGTTGAATTGGATTCAGTATTGAATGGACTCAGTATAAAAATATTTTATGCTATATAAGTAATATATAAGGAATATATAATAATAATAAGTAATAAGTATTTCTGATACCTGAAATTTTTATCGAAAAATTTAATGTAAAATCTCAAAAGCTCCTTAATAAGACTGTTTACTTTTTCAACAATTTTGTTTATTTTTTAAAATAGTGTTCAAATAGGGTATTCAGTTCATTTCAATGGTCAACAAAAAGTACATTTTGAAAAAAAAAAAAAATAATAATAACTGCATGTTTAATAAAAAAAATTAAAATTTTTTAAAAATTGAAATTTTTTAAAATTTATACTACTATTTTAAAAATTGATATTTTTACCCAATTTTTTTAAAAGATTTTCAAATATGTATTACAGAAGACTGCATGAAATTTTTAGATACATATCATATTATATTTAATATAATTTTTTTTACTGATGTACACTATAACAAACGTAACCGACCCCATGCGATTTTAGGCATTATGTTAAATATCTAGAAAAATGCACGAGGAAATATCCTGAAACTCTAAGTGTATAAAACGTACAGGTCATATATATCCGTGAAGATTTTCCCCGAAACTCCATAGAAGACCGTCAACAAATTGAAAAATAAAGAAATATCTTTTGGATAACCCTGTCAAAACTAATGAAGCAAAAGCCTTCAAACTGTCGATTATGATTAAGCGGCTTATTGTAATAAACTGTGTTCATTTTTATGCGGATAGCATGTGTACTCGTAGAGAAATTTTAACTTTTTTCCGGACTGGGCATGGCTCGGGCCGTCTTTCTAGCTAGTATATCGGGCAGGGCCTTTAAATTTTTCTTTACGGGTCGAGCCGGGCACGGGCCGAAATTTTAACTTTTATCACGGGCCGGGTCGGGTCAATATAATTTTCGTTAGGGCGGGGCCAAATTTTTTTCTATGGATTCGGCCGCGCTCGAGCCTGGAAATTTCGGCCCGTGCAGACCTCTGAGTAGGGTGTCCCCAGAATTATGCTTGCCCTCTCCCCCCCCCCCCCATAGTCTTAGTCGAGCTAGGGCTGTAGCCAGGAGTAAACAATAGGGGCGGGGCTCAAGAAAATGCAGGGAGGCTCATAATTTCTTTTTCTCTCTCTATGACGCAGAAAGATAAATTAGTGCATATTCACGTTGTAGGAACTCTGTTTCTTATTAAACTGTTATAATAACTTCATTTTATGCTAAGAAAAGTATAGGATGATGAAAGTTTGGAGTATATAAGTGGTGCAAAATTAAACATCATGTTAGCTTTATATGTACAAATAGGATGAGGGAGTGTTGAAACACTTATTTTAGATACAATTTACTAACTCTGCAAAACTGTGAAAAAGTCTCAAAACTAAATAGATTTTTGAACAGTACTTCATTTGATTTTTCGGAACAGAAATTCATTGAGTGATCTTGTATCTTTTCAAGGGGGGGAGGGGGGCTCAAAATATTTTAGGAGGGGGGCTGACTGAGCGGGGCCACCCATAGGTACGTCCTTAGCTACGGCCCTGAGTCGGGCCCTGTAAAGGAACGAGTCGGACACAAAACAGAATTGCAGATTGCTTTCGTTCATGAAATCTATAATTTATTCCTTAGTTAATCTGCGAATAGTTTCATCGAACTACCTACTGTTTTGACATAGAAATTTTGATCACGTTCTTCAGTGATTTTATGAATAATCTCCGTGATAGCCTCACACTTGAAAGGCATAACAAGGTTTGGGTGGGCTCGTGTCGCCATCTTTAGGATCAGCGAGAGATTTCAAACTTTTGAGATTTTCTTTCACAAGAATTTAAGAGTTCTGTTTAGAGCTCCTTACATTTGAGTTATTTTCGGTAATTAAAGGCAGTGCTGATTTCTGAAACTTTTCTCCGGGAGGTAATTCTGTTGCTCCGATGGGATATTAGAAAGCTCCTGGATAGAGTTTCTATGGTTAAATTGCATTTTTTGAGCATTGAAAACACAAAATCTCAAATCTTTCAGAGCGTAAAGCCCGCCCGCTCTCCGGGAAATTCCCCCTGAATTCAACCCTGATTAAAGGATCAATGGAGATTGGTGACGAGGGCCTGGAATCGTCCCTGCCGATTTTAACCTCTTAGTGCATAATCACACTAGGTAGTATGTTTCTTATTAAACTGCTTTAATAACTTCATTTTATGCCACGAAAAGAATAAGATGATGAAAAATTTGAGTGTATAACAAGTGAAACATTAAACACCATGCTAGTTTCATATGTGCAAATAGGATGACCAAGTGTTAAAACACTTATTTTATCTATAATTTAGTACTTCTGAAAAATTGTGAAAGGGCCTCAAAACTAAATTTGATTTTTGAACAGAATTTCATTTGCTCCGGGGCAGCCGGGGCACTGCCCCGGAGCCCCCAAGCCTTAGGGGGCCCAAACTGGTGGTAAAAAATACTATTGATTTTAGTTTCTAGTCTAATTTCCTATAAAATTCCCAGCTAAAAATTAGTAATAAAAAATCAAAGTGCTAGAGTTTTTGCATGCCCGTTGATATACTCCATACGTTTTGCATGCAAAAGCAGCTCTAGAGCAGACAATAGAATGTCGAGCTGAATGTGTCATGTCGCGCCAAAATGTTTGCCCACCGATGCTATGTAAGTATACGCAAGAAAATATGGGTTTCTGATTGGTTGAATAATATAAAAAGCATTTAAAAAAATTCTATAAAACCTTTCTTCTTATCCAGTGGTGCCAACTTTGAAAATTTTTTCTGAATAGATACATAAATATTGGGTGGGCTCAATTAATAATGGATAGATGAAGATATCAAATTAGTTGGTGGGGGTCATATAAGTTGGTGTCACTGTTTTTATCTATTAATAAATACATAAAATCGAAAAAAAAAATCAAAATCCATCTTTCATTTTTTAGGCTTATCATACTGTGTACGTTTAAATAGCGGCGTGCGAAAAAAAAAACTGCATCCGGGGCAAAGTCTTAATTTGTCCCGGCGCGAGGGGCCTCACTAGTTTGCCCCGGGGCCCCTAAGTTTATAGTTACGGCTCTGCTTGTAATTTTCTCGAGGGGAGGCTCAAAAAATTTTTAAAGGGGGGGAGGGGCTGAGCCGCCACGGCCCTGTGTATACACATGGAACAAGTGGATGCGTGCATAAAATTTTACAAATACGATGCATGTGTTTTTGTGTGCATTAGAAAAAAAAATGTTAGTTTTTTCATATTCCGAGACAAGAAAAAGTGTTTCTTAACTGTACCGTAAAGAAAGAATAAATTATGATCATGTTTCTCATAAAGTAAATTAAACTCATTTATATTCAAATACATATTTATTTTCATCTGAAACATAATTTTGCTGAAAAAATTTGTGAAAATCCCAGCAACTCGTCTTGCAGAAAACCTCAACATCACATAAAAATGTCGGGTACAACCTGACCCGCGCAGGACTCTATATATGGGTAATGTATTAAAGAGCTGAATTTGAATGTGCAAGAGGCTTATCTTCAGTATGATGAAATCAACTTGTTGAATTTAAATCATGAAAAATGACATACTTGTAATAATGACATAGATATACCATATACTGAAAAAAATAAAACAAATTCTTTCTTTTAGTGTTAAGCAGTGCCTGATTTATGGCAGGGCATTCGGGGCACAAGCCCAGGGCCCCTGATTCACAGGGGCCCCCAAATGCTACTGAAGTTTTTTTAATTATTGTCCAAAATCAAATGTAACTTTAACTGATAAAAAAAAGTAAAATTTTTTTCGGGGAATATTTATATTTGAAAGAAAATGTTATTTGCTTAATAGCTACAATTGAAATAATTATGGCTTACTACTGCAGAAAATTTATTATCATTTGTTGCATGCTTTATCATTCTAAATACATGAACTTACATAGAAAACAGTAATCTGAACAACACAATTTATTAGAAAACATCTATTCAATTAAAATTAAAAATAATGAAATAATTATTAAAAAGCAAATTAATAATTATCAAATTTAGTTTTTTAATGGATATTTTAACGAAATAATTAAAATCAATAGTGGACTTAATAAGTACGGCTATTCATTTTTTGGTTAAGGTCCTAATAAGTATTGGTGATAGGGGGCCCCCGTAAGCATCTGTGCCCAGGGCCAATAAATTTGTAAATCGGTCCCTGGTGTTAAGTTTAGCAGCCTCACACATCATGTACTCTTCACGTATCACACAGATGCACACATCATGCAATACATAACAAGTAAAAAACGTAAGTGACATAAAAGGAATTGCTAAAAGAATGCTGAATATTTAAACGTTAAAGAAAATAATTTTAAATATTTTAAGTATTTACCCTTTTTAATTATTTTTTTCTGGCCGCGAGACCTCCCTACGCGCATACCCATAAGAACCTCTTCCAGTTTAGCTATCTTCCATGCAAATCAGCAAATTGGATATTTCTTTTACTTTGACCTTTTTACTTCTATTTGTATGCAATCGGCTTAGTAATTAGTAATCAGATTAAATGGATGCAATCCTTCGACATAAAAACTATGTGTTACGCAACGCTTCCATTTAATGTTTTAGAAAAGACAAAGTTTAGGAATTTAAGCTGATAGAATTTGTTATTGATACTTTTTTTACATTATAGAAGGATAGAGTTGAACTTTATCTACGACATTCTAATCTGATAATTATATAGAAGTATTTTAAAAGCTTCTTGCTGTCATCCTGTTTCGATGTTTTGCATTAATTCTTTACGATAAGTCCTAACGCAAGTTGACATGGAATTAACTTATTTGAAATTGATTTGTATTATCTTTCTGAACATCCTTTTCGTGTTTATCATACTTTGGTTTCGAGTTTGATTCAGGCAAAGTAGTTAGCGATTCGTCGATTGATTCGTTCATTTGTTTTTTAGATTTTCATGCGTAGAAACAACAGATATTTAAAAAACTAACACATTAATGCTTCAAGTACAGTAGAACCTCGATCCATCCTACTTCGGATAATCGAAATTTTCGGATAATTGAGAATTCATCAATAATCATCTAGTTTAATATTCAGTATCGTCATTGAACTGTTACTATGACTTATTTTAACTGTTAAATACTAAATTAAAATTAAAAACGAAAATAAATTTATTTCTGAAACAAAAACTTATAATGGCTTAATTTTTTTCCGGGTTCCTTGGGAGAAGGAATTCTAAAAAAGGAAATTCTGAAATATTTATCTGCGCTCATAGTTTGGAAAGGACGGCTTGCATAGAAAAGGAATGAGGGGGGAAGGGACCCTTAAAAATGCATGTTTAAGAGAAAATTTTGGATGATAGTAGAAAGTGAAAAAAAAAAAAAGTGCAGAAGAAACTGACTTCGGTTAATCGAGGAGAGTTTCGGTTAATCGAGGTTCTACTGTATATCTGTGCGTCAAAGTGTTTGCAAAAAATGTTAGAATTTTACGAAAATGGATTTAGATTTTAACGAAAGCCAACTCGCATGGTTTCACAATCTTTGTATTCCAATCTATCTAATTTTACTTTTATTGCCCGAGAGACTGCTCAGATTAGCAAGAATCTGTAGAGCATGAATGTCTCTCCCGGTCCCCTTTATTGAGCTCTATATCTATATCTATATCTATCTATCTATCTATATATATATACAGGGTGTCCGAAAAGTCTGGAAACGGCCGAATAATTCGAGAAATACGTATGAGATTGAAAAACGTAAATATACGTGTTAAATATTTTTAAATAAGCTACTCAGTGATACCAAATTTGACCTTCGCAACCGACCCCCTGGGGGTCAGAGGGGGTCCAACTTTGAAATCTTAAATTATAACCCCCATTTTTTATTGCAGATTCGGATTCTACGGACAAAAATACCTAACTTTTGTATTTTATGTTTATTTCAAATCCTCGTTTATCACGGTGTATTCGAGCATATGAAATCGATACATATTTCGGCTTTTCCAACGGGATTTTCCCTAATCGAAACTGATTGGGCAGAATTTTTGGCGTCAAATTCCCCGTCTTTTGCAGAAATAGCGTTTCCTGAAAATCACCCGTGGCGATTATTTCAATAGTGCTACACTATTAAAAATCTGACCCATTTGCTGCAGCGTCACTCCACAGCTATTATAGAATATCTCTTTTGTGACCAATTAGAGTGCTCCATAACACAGTAAAGTAATCGTTTTCTATAAAAGTGGTGGAGTGACGATGCAGCAAAAGTGTCAATTTTTTACAGTGTACTTTACTGTGTTATGGAACATTCTCATTGGTTATGAAACAGATATTCTATAAAAGCTGTAGAGTGACGCTACAGCAAATGGGTCAAATTTTTAACTGTGTGAAGTACTATCGAAATAATCGGCATGGGTGATTTTCAGGAAACGCTATTTTTGCAAAAGACGAGGAATTTGATGTCATAAATTCTCCCCAATTAGTTTCGATTAGGGAAAATCCCGTTGGAAAAGCCGAAAAATGTATCGATTTAATATACTCGAATACACCGTGATAAACGAGGATTCGAAATAAACATTAAATACAAAAGTTGCGTATTTTTGTCCGTAGAATCCGAATCTGCAATAAAAAATGGGGGTTATAATTTAAGATTTCAAAGTTGGACCCCCTCTGACCCCCAGGGGGTCGGTTACGAAGGTCAAATTTGGTATCACTGAGTAGCTTATTTAAAAATATTTAACACGTATATTTACGTTTTTCAATCTCATATGTATTTCTCGAGTTATTCGACCGTTTCCAGACTTTTCGGACACCCTGTATATATACAGGGTGATTCCAAATTTTTTTTATAGTAAAAGAGGGGTGATAGTATACATCAAGACAAACAATATTAAATATGAGACCAAGGGTCCAAAACGTTTTACTAAGGAAATAGCCGCCATTAAAGTTTAGGGACCAAAATTTCAAATAAACATAAAAAACGGAAAAATCGGTCGATTGATTTGCGGTTTTCACTAAAATTATTCTTTATGTCGGCATTTTCTTGAAATTAAATTATAAAGATAAATTTCAAAAAATGCCGATAGAGGGCGCTTTAGACTTTGGAGTAACGAACAACTATTTTTTGCCGGTATTTTTTGCATCTCATTAAATGTTTTCGTAAGCGTAGACTCAAACTTAAATTTTGAGCTCAAAATCTGTAGTTGGGAGTGGTTAAGTAACACAAACTGAGCTGTGTTCAGAGGGTTCAAATTTCAAATGATTATAAAAAACGGAAAAATTGATCGATTCGTTTGCGGTTTTCTCTAAAACCATTCTTTATGTCAGTATATCCTTGAAAATAAATTATAAAGATAAATTTCAAAAAATGCCGACAGAGGGCGCTTTAGACTTTGGAGTAAAGAAACACTCTTTTTTGGCGTTATTTTTTGCATCTTATTAAATGCTTTCGTAAGCTTACACTTGAACTTAAATTTTGAGCTCAAAATCTGAATAGCTGGGAGTCGTTAAGTAGACAAACTTAGCTGTGCTCAGAGGGTTCAAGTTTCAAATAATTATAAAAAACAGAAAAAATTGGTCGATTCGTTTGCGGTTTTTGCTAAAACTAATTTTTAAATCAGCAGTTTCCTTGATCAATCAGTGTTTTCTTGAAAATAATTTTTTAAGATAAATTTCACAAAATGCCGATAGAGGGCGCCTTAGACTTTGGAGTAGCGTACAACTATTTTTAACTGTTATTTTTTAAATCTCATTAAATGCTTTCAAATGCATAGACTTAAATTTTGGGCTGAAATTCTGAATCGTTGGGAGTGTTTTATTAGCGAAAAATTGAATCGTGTTCGAGGAGGAAAGAGGGTTAAATTTCAACTCCTGAACACACTTCAGTTTGCGCTTCTTAACTCCTCATAACGATTCAGGATTTGAGCTCAAAATTTAAGTTTATATCTAAGCTTCCGAGAACATTTAAAATGCTTTTGCAAGCATTTAATTAGAACCAAAAAATAATGGTTAAAATGAATTGTTGGCTACTCTGAAGTTTAAGGCGCCCTCTGATGGAATTTTTTGAGATTTATCTTTAAAAATTATTTTCAAGAAGATACTGACTTAAAGAATAGTTTTATTTTAAACCGCAAACGAATCGACCAATTTTTACATTTCCTATAATTACTTTATATTTGAACCTCCTCCTCCTCCCCCTTGAACACAGTTCAGTTTGTGCTACTTAACCACTCCCTACTATTCAGATTTCGAGCTCAAAATTTAGGTTTAAGTCTAAGCTTCCGAAATCATTTAAAGAGATGCAAACAATTCGGCAAAAAATAGTTGTTCGTTACTCCAAAGTCTAAAGCGCCCTCTATCGGCATTTTTTTTTAATTTATCTTTATAATTTATTTTCACGAAAATATTTAAATAAAGAATAGTTTTAGTGAAAACCGCAAATCAATCGACCAATTTTTCCGGGTTTTTTTTAATCATTTGAAATTTGAACCCTCTGAACACAGCTCCGTTTGTGTTACTTAACCACTCCCAACTACAGATTTTGAGCTCAAAATTTAAGTTTGAGTGTAAACTTATGAAAACATTTAATGAGATGCAAAACATACCGGCAAAAAATAGTTGGTCGTTTCTCCAAAGTCTAAAGCGCCCTCTATAGGCATTTTTTGAAATTAATCTTTATAATTTAATTTCAAGAAAATGCCGACATAAAGAATAATTTTGGTGAAAACCGCAAATGAATCGACCGATTTTTCCGTTTTTTATGTTTATTTGAAATTTTGGTCCCTAAACTTTAATGGCGGCTATCTCCTTAAGAAAACGTTTTGGACCCTTGGTCTCCTATTTAATATTGTTTGTCTTGATGTGTACTATCACCCCTCTTTTATTGTAAAAAAAATTTGGAATCACCCTGTATATATATATTACAAATTTCAGCCGAAGCTGAGCCCGCCAAAATAAGCGACAGAGGGCGAAATGATATGTACAAGATATAAGAAAATGTTACATTCGCAAAGTTTGTAAAATGAGAATAAAGACATTAATATATGCCAATCCATGTATCACAATCTTTACTAGGTTTAGACACAGTTTTAAAAGGATATTTTTCTTAACGCTCAATGCTTCGCCATTAAAACGCTTGAATAAAGTAACTATATATATATATATATATATATATATATATATATATATATATATATGTATATATATATATATATATATACAGGGTGTCCGAAAAGTCTGGAAACGGCCGAATAACTCGAGAAATACATATGAGATTGAAAAACGTAAATATACGTGTTAAATATTTTTAAATAAGCTACTCTGTGATAACAAATTTGACCTTCGAAACCGACCCCCTGGGGGTCAGAGGGGGTCCAACTTTGAAATCTTAAATTATAACCCCCCATTTTTTATTGCAGATTCGGATTCTACGGACAAAAATACGTAACTTTTGTATTTGATGTTTATTTCCAATCTTCGTTTATCACGGTGTAATCGAGCATATTAAATCGATACATATTCCCGCTTTTCCAACGGGATTTTCCCTAATCGAAACTGATTGGGCAGAATTTTTGACGTCAAATTCCTCGACTTTTGTAGGAATAGCGTTTCCTGAAAATCACCCGTGGCGATTATTTCAATAGTGCTACACTGTTAAAAATTTGACCCATTTGCTGCAGCGTCACTCCACAGCTATTATAGAATATCTCTTTTGTGACCAATGAGAATGCTCCATAACACAGTAAAGTAATCGTTTTCTATAAAAGCGGTGGAGTGACGATGCAGCAAAAGGGTAAATTTTTTTACAGTGTACTTTACTGTGTTATGGAACATTCTCATTGGTCATGAAAGAGATATTCTATAAAAGCTGTGGAGTGACGCTACAGCAAATGGATCAAATTTTTAACTGTGTAGCACTACCGAAATAATCGGCACGGGTGATTTTCAGGAAACGCTATTATTGCAAAAGACGAGGAATTTGATGTCATAAATTCTCCCCAATTAGTTTCGATTAGGGAAAATCCCGTTGGAAAAGCCGAAATATGTATCGATTTAATATGCTCGATTACACCATGATAAACGAGGATTCGAAATAAACATCAAATACAAAAGTTACGTATTTTTGTCCGTAGAATCCGAATCTGCAATAAAAAATGGGGGTTATAATTTAAGATTTCAAAGTTGGACCCCCTCTGACCCCCAGGGGGTCGGTTTCGAAGGTCAAATTTGGTATTACTGAGTAGCTTATTTAAAAATATTTAACACGTATATTTACGTTTTTCAATCTCATATGTATTTCTCGAGTTATTCGACCGTTTCCAGACTTTTCGGACACTCTGTATATATATTGCCTGGAAGGAGTTATTGTGATTTAAAGACTGTACGTTAGATGAGATGCCATATAAAGGTGTTCAAATGTACAACAAATTTTGCTACATAACAGAAAAAAGCTCGTTTTGGTGGAAATTTGAATACCTTTATATAACATCTCACCTGACATACAGCCTTTAAATTACAAAAAAATTCTTCTAGAATATTCTAAAGAAAAATAACAACAATATTTAATTCCCCACTGATGATGGCCGCATAATGGTTGACAAACACTTTGGGTTTAAGGTTTTTAATGTATTTGAAGATACTATTTTTAAAGAATTTCATATAAATTTATATGATGCACTTGAAAGTGATTTTATTGCACTTGAAAGTGCTTTTTATGTGAATTTTAGTTATCATTTAATATACTAGCTAATTTTTAACTTTAACTTTATTTTGCATAATTTTTGGACAGAATTTGTTTAACTGGGTGACATGATGAAAAATGAGGGATCTCTAGTAAGACGTCATTCAAAACATTGCTTTCAAAAACACGTTATTTTCAGCAGCATTTTATTTTTTTACTTCAAGGACAGAAAACACATAAGTATTCTTTCTCATTCTTAAAACGCAATGTAAACTTAAGAAAAAAATCCAGCCTATAATACGGTTGATAAATAGTTAAAATCAGCAATCTTTGTTATGCTTAGATATGTTTAAGGCCCCAAACTAGGCACAGAAAAAGACCCGGATGATAATGTAAAGTCTATGCGGGAACGTTCTTTTCAAATATTTCGCTCAAATTTTAATATTTTGACATGATTTTTTTTTTGCACAAGATAGCTGAGGACGATCCATAACCGGCCTAGTTTTTACTTTTACGATTTTGTTATATATTTTTTTATATTACGATAGTTTCACTTTCAGAACCGGTTTAAACTGGTTTCAAAAATTAAAGTAATAATAATAATAATAAAAAAAAAAATCTGAAATCGAAACTGAAAAAGTAAAAACTAGGCCGGTTGTGGATTGTCCTCAGCTATTTTGTGAAAAAAAAAAAAAAAAAAAAAAAAAAAAAAAAAAAAAACATGCCAAAATATTAAAATTTGAGCGAAATATTTGAAAAGAACGTTCCCATAGACTTTACATTATCATCCAGGTCTTTTTCTGTGCCTAGTGTGGGGCCATAAAACTCGGAACGAATCATCGTTTCCGAATTTTAAAATGTTCAGTTACTCTCAAATAGCAATGGCTCATCCCCTCTATGCAGGGTCGTAGCCAGAAATGAATAATAGAGGGAGCTCAAGAAAATATAGGGGGAGGGGGGGGGTTGCTCGTAATTTTTTTCTCTCTCTCTCTCTGTGACGCAGAAAAATAAAATAGTGCATATTCACTCTGAAGTTACTATGTTTTTCATTAAACTGTTGTAGTAACTGTATTTTATGCTAAGAAAAGAATAGGACGATAAAAAATTCGAGTTTATAACGAAAGCAATATTAAACATCGTGTTAGCCACCTTTGTGCAAATAAGATGAGCAAGTGTTGAAACACTAATTTAAGTTACAATTTAGTATTTTTGCAAAACTGTAAAAGGTCCTCAAAACTAAATTAGATTTTCGAACAGAATTTCATTTGGATTTTCGGAACATAAATTCATTGAGTGACCTTGGAATCTTTTTCAGGGAGGCTCAAAATGTTTTAGGGGGGGGGGAGCCGCCTGTAGCACTCCTTTAGTCAAGGACGTAGCCAGAAAAATATTTCGGAGGGGGATTTGAGGTCCAAAATTTTATTGTCTAATCCTATGATTGGTTTTTTTTTTTTTTTTTTTCTAACTGTTAAGTGATAAGAATCTTAATTCAGATGATTTAAGTTGAAATAATCACATAAGAAAATGTAAGTTTTCTATTGCAAATAAAATTATAGTATCATTTAAATATTCCTGTGGTGATTTATTGACGTTAGTATGAGCCAAATTGATGTTTGAAATTTTGCAGATATGTTTTCAAATGTTTTATTGTCAAAAGTGACTTCATAATAGAATAAATGACTTCAAATGACTCATAATAGACATAATAGAACAGCCAAGTTTCGTAATATTTTAAATGATTCTTATTGTATATTTAAAGAATTTGGGCTAAATTTGACAATCTGTAACCAACTGTTGTATATGTAATTGACTTTCTCCTTTTTCACAGACACATTCGAATAAATAAATAAATAAATAAATAAATAAATAATAAAATAAAGGAATTCTAAGATTTCTCAGAAATTAAATTTATTTTCTGAACATACTATCAGAATTAAACAAAAAATGTATGCTAGTGTGGTATTTTGATTTTAGAATCTTGACTCTAGTTGACTTTCGAGTCTTGATTCATATTTAATGGTATATAGTAATCCCGACAGAAATTTCGGAGGGGGATCAAATCGTGGTGATCCCCCACTGGCTGCGGCCTTGCCCTTAGCTATACAGCCTTGCCTCCATGTCATCAGATGATTCCACAAATAAGTTTCACGGATGTAGAATGCTATTTTAAAGAGCTAATCGTGTGTAACTTGGAACGGAATCTAGCTATTGAAATCTCTGTGCAATGTTGACGTAAAATCGTGTGAAACTAACGCACTCAGAATTCCGGGCCTGAGCGCTCATACAAAAATGGCGGCTGATTTTTTTTTGCAGCGTGAATACAGTTCCTTGAATTTTGGCACCAATAAATAATAAAAAAAGTCTGCTTTAATTTTTCTGCTATTAGACAAGTCAAAGTAATCTTTTATAAAAGTCTGATGTCAAATTTTAAGGGACTGTACATATGGGAAAAAAAATCGACCTTCGGCAACCGTCATTTTTGCGTCAGCGCTCAGGCTTAGTATTCAAGGGGAATTTTGGCACCAATAAATAAAAAAAAAGTCTGCTTTAATTTTTCTGCGATTAAACAAGTCAAAGTAATCTTTTATAAAAGTCTGGTGTCAAATTTTAAGGGACAGTACATATGGGGGGAAAAAAATCGACCTTCGGCAACCGTCATTTTTGCGTCAGCGCTCAGGCTTAGTATTCAATGGGAATTTTGGCACCAATAAATAAAAAAAAAAGTCTGCTTTAATTTTTCTGCGATTAAACAAGTCAAAGTAATCTTTTATAAAAGTCTGGTGTCAAATTTTAAGGGACAGTACATATGGGGGGAAAAAATCGACCTTCGGCAACCGTCATTTTTGCGTCAGCGCTCAGGCTTAGTATTCAATGGGAATTTTGGCACCAATAAATAAAAAAAAAAGTCTGCTTTAATTTTTCTGCGATTAAACAAGTCAAAGTAATCTTTTATAAAAGTCTGGTGTCAAATTTTAAGGGACAGTACATATGGGGGGAAAAAATCGACCTTCGGCAACCCTCATTTTTGCGTCAGCGCTCAGGCTTAGTATTCAATGGGAATTTTGGCACCAATAAATAAAAAAAAAAGTCTGCTTTAATTTTTCTGCGATTAAACAAGTCAAAGTAATCTTTTATAAAAGTCTGGTGTCAAATTTTAAGGGACAGTACATATGGGGGGGAAAAATCGACCTTCGGCAACCGTCATTTTTGCGTCAGCGCTCAGGCTTAGTATTCAATGGGAATTTTGGCACCAATAAATAAAAAAAAAAGTCTGCTTTAATTTTTCTGCGATTAAACAAGTCAAAGTAATCTTTTATAAAAGTCTGGTGTCAAATTTTAAGGGACAGTACATATGGGGGGGGGGGGGAAATCGACCTTCGGCAATCGTCATTTTTGCGTCAGCGCTCAGACTTGGTATTCACGGGGCGATGGTGAAACTAATGGAAGCTCTAGTGAAAGAACGTATACTAGATTTCCAACCCTTTTTATGCGCATTTTTGATTAAAAGTTACAAACGTAACTTATTCGATATAACAGCCATTGAAACAAATTGGAATACAGTAGAACCTCGATTATCCGAAGTAATTGGGACCCCTCCTACTTCGGATAATCCAGATTTTCAGATAATCGAGAATTCATCAATGATCTTCTATTTTAATATGTAGTATCGTCATTGAACTGTTATTATGACTTATTTTAACTGTTAAATACCAAATTAAAATTATAAACGAAAATAAATTTATTTCTGAAACAAAATCTTATAATGGTTTAAATGTTTTCCTGGTTCCTTGTGAGAAGGAATTCTAAAAAAGGAAATTCTAAAATATTTATCTACGCTCATTGTTTGGAAAGGACGGCTTGTAGGGGGGGGGGGGACCCTTAAAAATGTATGCTTAAGAGAAAATTTTGGATGATAGTAGAAAGTGAAAAAAAAATTGCAGAAGAAACCGACTTCGGTTTATTGAGGTTCTACCGTAATATAAATAGAAGAAATATTTTTCAAGCTCTGCTAACAATATCTCTAGCCCTCCCTGTGCAATAAATATTTGTGAATCGTAGCATGGATGCCATCGTAGTGTTTGATTTGAGGGAGTTCACAACCATAGTAAACCAAGTCCATTTTGAAAAATGAACCCTTAACTGCACATTTTTTTATATTTGTATGAATCAAGTTATTTTAAATCTATATATCGGTCTAATAATGGGAAAAATAGTAAAAAAAAAAAAAAATAGATTTCAAATTTTCTGTTAAAATTTGATATTTTATGGCGTGCATCCTACATACACAATTGGGGTTTTTAGATATTGTATTGGTACCGGGTGTCCCAAAAATGACTGATGGATTTTAAAATTCAATAACTTGCAAACGGTGACAGCTATTTAAAAATTTTTTTGCAGGAGGATTATGTATAATGTCAGGAGTTTTTTTACCGTAATTTTTTATTTTAGTCCGAATTTCAAACAATAGGTGGCGCTGACGGCGATTGAAAGCGAGGTGATCAGTGCTGAGTGAAGCGTCGACCTGGTCTTCAATCGCCGTCAGCGCCACCTATTGTTTGAAATTCGAACTAAAATAAAAAATTACGGTAAAAAACTCCTGCCATTATATATAACCCTCCTGCAAAAAATTTTTAAATAGCTGTCACCGTTTGCAAGTTATTGAATTTCAAAATCCATCAGTCATTTTTGGGACACCCGGTATATTTTGCAATTAAATAGGCTTAAATGAATTCATTTTATTTGCTTAACACTCCGCAACTTTCTTTATACTATTATTTTTAAATATTCAGTTAAAGCAATAAAATTGAATTTTGCCTTAACAGATTGATCGAAATTTTTTTTTGTTTCCGAAGAACAAATTCTAATTTTATTGTCAAATGCAGCCATCCTACATGGACAAAATACGCGTTATTTCATTCTTTGCACTGCTCTTGACCCGTTTCACTGATCCTATTGGCCAAATTCATCGCACATAATGAGAATTATAGTGTTTTTAGGTGCAGTGAAGGGTTAAGGCGCAACACCAGGCAAAGAAAAAGACCCGGATGATAATGTAAAGTCTATGGGGGGGGGGGGTTCTTTTTAAATATCTCGCTCAAATTTTAATACTTTTACATGATTGTTTTGCCCAAGATAGCTGAGGACGATCCACAACCGGCCTAGTTTTTACTTTTTCAGTTTTGGTTTCAGATTTCTTTTTTTAAAAATTACTTTAATTTTCAAAACCGGTTTAAACCGGTTCGGAAATTGAAACTATCGTAATATAAAAAATATATAAGCAAAATCGAAAAAGTAAAAACTAGGCCGGTTGTAGATCGTCCTCAGCTATCTTGTGCAAAAAAACCATGTAAAAATATTAAAATTTGGGCGAAATATTTGAAAAGAACGCCCCCATAGACTTTACATTATCATCCGGGTCTTTTTCTGAGCCTAGTGTTGCGCCTTAAGATATAGTCCATTTAGAATGTGCATAAAATCCACTAGCGATGGATCGACTTCTATTCGGCAAATTGACCGTCAAAACCGAACAGGCCATCACAACAAAGTGTCTATCCACCTGGATAACCTGGAGAAGCCAGGGAAATTTATATGAACGGGAAAAGTTACCATTCCTGAAGAAAAGTCAGGAAAATTCGTAAACTCTGATAAAGAGTTACAAAAATTTGAAACTCCTAAGAAAAAATTAGGAAAAAATTTCTTAAAACTAAGGATTTGAATTAGCAGTACCAGAAAAATCAATACCGTAAAGAGTATTTCAATCTGTTGTACCACCCCTTTCCTTTTCAATCCTTCGTAATTATGTAAACACGTAGCACCTATAGTCCTTCCACATATAACAGAGCAAAAACTATCCAACCGAATCATTTGAAGCTTAAATATAGAATTGTTGCATAAATTTTTCGAGTCATTTCAAATTTTATGAAAATCGGACGCATAGTTTAATGACAGGGGCAATCAAAAGTATTCCATTACATTACGCGCAATGGAGAAAATAGTTTCAAGTGCATTTTAATAGCGTTACACTCTTTTGAACATAATAAAATTGATATGCATCTATGAAGTATATACTAAAATATATACTCTGTAAAATCGGTGGTGCAAAGGATATTTGTTATTAATTTAAAGGGCTACACAAAAGTATTCCATTACAATGATATACATGGACACATTGCTTGGGGGGGTGTTTGAATAATATTAAACTATTTCACATTTTATGAAATTGACCTTTGTTTCTGAGGTTACTACAAGTTGCTTCCTGTATAATTGGAAGCAGATAGTATTTGAGGGATACACAAACGATTTCGGATATTCTACTGTATCCGAAGTATTGTATACTATTATACCAAGATGTGAATATTTTTAAAACTTAATTATTGTACGAAGGCACTCATTTGCTACGCTTGACGAGCCATTTCCAACTTGTTTTTGTAAGACAATATTTCTGTCACTTTTCTCCAGGCAATATTTGGAGTTTTTCTATACAAAACTCCAGCTTCACTGAAACTTTGTTCTGAATGTTGTAAAATTCATTACCTGTTTCACTCTGTTTAATTATTTGTGCTTTGGAACTGAAGTTTGGCTTAGCTTAGTTTATTTAATATTTATTAGTATATGTATTAAAATATTTCGGAGCAATCTGTATTTAACTGTGACTGACGTGGTGAAGAATTTCGTCCTGATTTGATGAAGTTGATAGAAACTGAGGCTAAATGTGTATATCTACAATATGTTTAGCTTTAGAAATTTTCAACAGATTTTGTAAGAATTTCTTTAATAGTTCTGTAGTTGTTACTTCAGAATGAGCTGTGAAACTTGACCATTCTAAACTTTTAAGAGGTTTTGTGCGTAGCACCAGAAAATCTTAATATCTGGAATTTTTTCGCTCAGAATGTGGGAAAATCTGGAAACAGCGGCAAGCGAGGAGGAAACTGCGCCCGAACCAAAGTTTCAGTTTGGCGCCCCTTCCATCTCCCATTAAAATCTGTAACGCGTGTCACAGAGAAGAAACACAAATAAATTCTGTTCTATACATATTTTAGGACTTTAAATGGTTTAATTTTAACAACTAAATAATATCAGATAAAATTGCACTTATATTTTGGCAAAGAGGATTTGGAACACCACAATATCAGCCCCTTTTGTATTCTATGATTGAAGCCACTTGTTATTTTGAGAATGCATGTTTCTGTCCCCCCCCCCCCCCCCCAAAAAAAAAAAATCAAAATTTTTACGTACGTATTTTTTTAAGTTTTACAAAAAAGAAGAAACAAACGAGGTTAGTAGTATAAATTTGG
This sequence comes from Maratus speculifer, assembly GCA_964019185.1. Lineage (NCBI taxonomy): Eukaryota > Metazoa > Arthropoda > Arachnida > Araneae > Salticidae > Maratus > Maratus speculifer. Next base: position 436,983,375 of record OZ025293.1, read on the forward strand.
CATCTCTTCAATGTTCTACGCCCTGGGCGGCCGCCTCTTCGTACGACCCTGCCTGGAAAAGTCAGAAAAATTTGTTGCTTGTCTGGAATAGACATCGTGTAAATCAGAAAATTTTCCTTGCTCTCTATGAAGGGAATTCGATGAAGAGTTGTATACGGGTGATTCTACGATAAGAGGTTCAAAAACATGGAGAATTCGGCCAAAAGGAAAAGTTTGAGTTTGATCAAAAACCTTTAAATTATGATTTTTGTCCCGTTTATTTACTTTTTCATATAAGGGCAAGTCACTTTATACATATTTTATAACTTTTTCTGGTCAGTGACTCGCTCCCCTGGCAGTTAACGAGCCAGGGGAGAGACATTTTCGTGTAAATTCAAACTTTTTAACTGATTGAATTAGTTTTTCGGTTAATTGTGTATTTCACTTTAAGTATTACCGCATTGTTTAATTAGGGCAGTAAATGCAATTGAATTAAATGAATATTATAAGTTTTATGACTTACCAGGGGAGATACACTATCACTGTGCGAAACCACTACAAAACACGGTCGCGTCGCAACAATTAAAAATGGCGATGCTTAAATGGCTTGCGCGTTTAGTATTGCTAACTTCAAGCCGATAGATGTCCTTAAGCACTACTTCCAATATAGCCATCGTTGAATTTATATTTGTTTCAGCGGAACAAAATTTGACAGGGGAGAGACACAAAAAAAGCGGGACAAAAGTTAATTCTAAAAATTATTTGAAATTAACAAAAATATTTTATTTTTTATTTTATAATACGTAAGTATAATTATTTAAATTCCAATTAAACATACTTTAGCTAAGCATCTGGCGGAAAAAATATATGTATTGTTTGAAAGTTAAATTGAAACCGGCAAGGGGCCATGCCAGGGGAGGGGACTTTTTAGACTTTGTAAGAAATTTCAGGAAAATGTGTTTAAATTAGGCATTCAATCGTAATGTTATTTAATAAAGTATATTAAGATGATGCGATTCATTGCAAATAATAGCAACATATAGAATAAAAAATCTGTTTTAAACAGATTGCCGTACAAATTACCTCTTATCGTAGAATCACCCATACATTTCCTAGTGATGGCTCCTAATAATTCCTTTTTAAATGAACATTCAAGTTCTGAAAGGAAAATGAATTCAAGCTGTTCGGGAAAATGCACTAAAAGCATCTTTTCTTTTGATTGTGAATCTTCCCACTCATTACTAAAACCATTTTAATTCGCATCGGTCTTTTTTTATTCATAAATTTTAATTTTGTATTTTGTGATCTTTGGTTTAGATATTATGAGTCAATAGGTAAGCTGAAAGCACCCTGTATTAAGTTAAACTTGAAAGGCTCCACTTTAACCCTTTCGAATAAGATCTTTTTTTTTAATTTTTAGAAAAAACTACTTTTAAGTTAATAACATTAACATTCATTATACAAATACCGTAATTTCGCAGCTCAAACAATTCATTTTCGACCCAAAAAATCCTTTCAGTAATTTAAGATAAATATATACAAAATGTTCCATTTTATTTTTGAAAACTTCTGGGTCGAAACAGAATTGTTTGCATCTACACGAAATTACGGTAGATTAATTAAAGTTTAACGAATATTTCCTAACGAATGTTATTGTCTTGCATACTTTTCACTTCATAACAATCGGAGAAAGGAAGAGTGTTTGGAGATGCTTACAGATATTACAACAAAATTTAACTGATGTTACAATTTTCTAATACTTTATTTCATATGAATCTTTCAGGTAAGCAACCTTTATTTTAAATTTGAAAAGTGAAATTTACGTTTCAAATAACAGAATCGCAAAGAGAATTAAGCAAATATTTGTTATTATTATTACAGTAAAACCCCGATAATTCGAATTAATTGGGACCGGACCCAATCCGGATTATCGAAAATCCAGATTAGCCGAAGAATTAGAAAAAAAAAAATGAAATAAAACAAAACATACTTACAGAAAATCACCTTTATGTTAAACTTACTGAATATTTACAGACAGCAAAAATGTTCACTTTGCTTAATTCTTCCGAAAAGATTTCAAAAAATGTTTTTTAATTCGGAATACGACGATGAAACAAGTTAATGCTATGGAAATTAGCCAATCGCTTCTCAAACTTGAAAAAAAAAATGACCAAACTGATCCGGAGATCTGGATTTACGGGGTCCGAATTAGCGGGGTTCTACTGTTCTACTTATTGCTAAAAGCTTAAACGTTCACGAAGTCATATAGTAGATGCATAGATACATACTAATATCACTACATGTAAACAATAACAAAAGTATATGTTAAAACAAAATAATAGTGAATTAAAAGTACATCAGACCTGACAGTTTAACTTATATTATGTACAGATAACGGTCAATTTATGGATTTTTAGATAATAAGATTTAACTTCTGTGACAGAAATTACTGTGTAGCCCAATCGAAATATGAATTAAAAGCTCTGTTAATTCGATGCTATTTCTCTACTAAACATTTTCTCCCAGACAATTTTAAATAAAATTTACTTATTGATCAGCCGCTAGTGGTAATATCAGGCTTCCAAACAAAACAAAATTCTACTACTTCAGAGAGTTAAACTGGAAATTACAAGTTAAACTGTAAAAATTGAAAACAGCACTTCAAGGTTAAGCCTAAATCTTACTGTAATGCAGTTAGTATTATAACAGCATTTCAATTGACGCTTCTCATATAAAAACCTGAAACGCATTTTAGTTCCTTGTTTTTCAGGTTTCAGTAGTGACCCATTTTAAATGAAATTTTATTAAAAAATTAAGTTTGTATTGTAAAATTAGAAGTTTGATATAACAGAACGGGGACAAAAATTAAAAGGAAATAGAATTTGGGATGTTTAAAATGAGAGCTAAAACAAACCTTCAAATTTTAGCAAAAACTTTTTTGCATTCTTCTATCTTTACAATATATATATATATATATATTGAATTCGTGACAATTTTCGAATTCCTGTTTTTGACGGATTTACACTTTTTAGGAGTCAGATTCCAAAAAACATGTTTTTACAAAATGTAGATTTTTGATTTACGAGTCTGTGACTCTGTCAGTCTGTCTATCTGTATGTGAGATAAATATTGTGGGGACTCTATCTCAAGAACTAATGCACGGAATTTGTAATAAAAATATATTCAGGTACTCCCTAGAATAAATTGATTAGTTTTTGGCGTAAATTGCTCTACAGGTTACGCTGCTATGCTGGTTTTTTTTTTTTTTTTTTTTTTTTTTTTTTTTTTTTTTTTACGATTTTCGCAACAATTGTATTTTAAGAACTACTGCACGGATTTTTACCAAACTCCAGGTTCTGTTAGTCCTTGGCATGAATAGATGCTTTTTGCATTTTGATGTAAACAACTCGACAACTGAAGCTGATATGCTGTCTTTTTAATGATTTCTGTGCTATAACGCTTTTATCTATCTTTTCACGCTCTATCTCAAGAATTAATGCACGTATTATCAGCAAACTACGTATTCAGTTAATCCTTGATAGGAAATGATTCTATTTACGTTTTTATACCAATCACTCAGTAGGTGGCGGTTCAATGCAGATTTTTTTTCCGATTCCCGCAATAGCTCAATCTCAAAAACTAATTGACGAATTTTTATCAAATTTCCGATTCAGATAATACCTTGATAAATATTATTGCGGATAATGTTTTGTTGTAAATCGCACAACAGGTGGCGTTTTTATTCTGCATTTTCCCCAATATTCGCAATAGTCCTATTTCAAGAACTAATGCACGGAATTTCATGCCACTAGAATCCTCACGATGGACATAGATTGCCATTTAATTTTGAAATTGCGATGGCGAATTTTGAAAATACTAGATAAAAGAAAGTTTTGGGATTGCCACATCTGACTAGTTTTGTTTTCGATTCAATTTTAGTGTTATTTCATTTAACTTAAAATAGAAAATTCAACATTGGGGAAAATATGAGGGTCTCGCAACCATAGTAGACCATTTAAAAGATGCATAAAATCTGTTTTATTCACTCACACTGAAAACAAAGTATGTAAACAGATGGCATATGTGAAAACAGACTTGGTTCACTATGGGAGCGGAAAAAACAGATTTTAAGCACTTTCTAAATGAACTATCTCATTTTTAAATCTTTAAAAGAAGGTATTTGATTCATGAAAATTTTCAAATTTCGGTTTTTGACGATTCTACACGTTTTAGGGGTCAGAAATCCGAAAAACGTGTTTTCACAAAATGTATGTCTGGGAGTCTGTGGGTGCTCTATCTCAAGAATTAATGCACGGAATTTAATAAAAATGATTATATCCAGTTTGTCCTTGATATAAACTGGCGCTGATTAATTTTTTGGAGTAAATCACTCAACAGGTGGCGCTAGTATGCTGCCTTTTTCAGTCTCCAGAACTAATGTACGGATTTTTATCAAACTTCATATTCAGTTAGTTCTTGACATAAAATGACGTTTTTTATATTTTGGTGTAACTTTCTCAACCGGTAGCGCTGCTATGCTGCATTTTTTGTGAATTCTGCAATAGTTCTATCTCCTGAACTAATGCACAGATTTTTATCAAACTTCAGATTCAATAAATTAACATTTTTTACGTGAATTGCTCGACAGGTGGCGCTGCAATGCTGCATTTTGTGCGATTTTCACAATAGCGCTGTCGCCAGAATAAATGCACGGAATTTCACCAAACTTCAGATTCACTTAGTCCTTGACAAGTTTACCTTTTGGAGTAAATCTCTCAATAGGGGGAGCGGCTATGCTACATTTTTAAAGATTTTTTGCAACAACTCTATCTCAAGAACTAATGCACAGTTTTCCATCAAACTTCAGATTCGATTAGTACTTGATATGATTTGATGCTGTTTACATTTTGATGTAAATAGCTTCAGAGGTGATGCTGCTATACTGCATTTGTTACGATTTCTGCAAGAGCTCTATCTCAAGAACTGATGCGTGGATTTCCATCAAACATCAGATTCAGTTAATCCTTGACATGAACTGATGCTGTTTACATTTTAATGTAAATAGCTTCAGATGTGGTGCTGCTCTTGGATTGGTTTGGTTTAATTTTTTCGTGTTAATCGTCCTACGGGTGCGCTGCTATGCTGATTTTTGTAGGATTTGCACGATTTTAGCGATAATTATATCTCGAAAATTAATGCACGTAATTTCATTTAATTAAATTCCTCATGATGCGCATAGATTGCCATTTAATTTTGCATATTTAAGGGGTCACAGAAGTCTTACTTTTTACTTGGTTAGCAAAATTAGCACAGAGATAATTTTATCTCTGACATTGTCCCTTTATGGACATGTGTTGGTTCATTTACAAAGTGTATTATTTTAGTTAGTTTCCAAATGGACTTAGTCTACTATGGTCTTGAGACCCTCATAAACGAGAAGTATAAAGAATATTTTTATTTAGTATTCCTTGTATAGCCTCTATTCGTTTTAAAATCATTTTTGTGCGAAATAATGTTAAACTTATATTGCAAAGTTTTGATTGAAAATTCCAGACAATTTTTTTAAGCTTTCCGATCTAATTCTAATGTTAAAGCATGAGTATGGTGGTTTTATGGTAATAGCTCGCATATTTATTCAAATTTCGCTTCCCAATGCCAATTAAATTTAACTATTTCTTTTAGAATGAGGAATTTCAAGTAGAAATAAAGAGTGGATGTTGGAATCGTTTCTCTTTTGTTGTAAAATGTTTTGTTTTGAAAGTGAATGTTGTTTTGAAAGCTGTCGTTACTTTTCGAGGATCTGGAGTCAGTTGAGCATTTCAATGAGATGAATTTCCAAGAAAAATATTCTAAAAGTGATCCATTTGATATTTTAAAAAAATAAAGGTATCAAAATAGATGAGAATGAATGCGTCATAAGAGCTCCAATGCTCGATTACCACTGGAGACTTTTCTTTATTATTTTTAATACCACAATAATAATCTACACTTTCAGAAAAAAAAAACTGTAAATTTACGGTTACTTGAGCGTTTGTCTATCAATTTTTACGGGCAACAGTCTTATTGGGTGAAAAATGGTCCGATACACTAAAATAAGCGGTCTTATCCCTTAGATACTTTGAAAATTAAAGGCAACTCACATAGTCTTACAGTTCTAGACCATCTGTTAGATAAATTACTGTGCGACCCCATACATTTTCCTCCGCTGGGGTTCAACCCTTCATTTTAGTCGTGTTTCGAAAAATAATGTTACTTAACCGTAACATATTTTTAACAAGCCAAAAAAGCGACTCTGTGTTGATTATCTAACGTAGTACATACTATGAAACAACAAGTAAAGAGTTATTGGGTTTTAAAGTGCAGTATATCCTGTTTTACGGACTGCACAAAATAATAAACGTTTTTTTTTTTTTTTTTTTTTTTTTTTTTTACGAGGTACGATTGAAATCGTTACTGTTGGCCTCTGCCTGTAATTTCATTAGTATATTTTTAACAGTGTACCTCGAAGATGCCCAGAAATCATTCACGAAGATGATTGTTTTGAAACAGTGGTATACAAAATAATAAAAACTTACTGTAATAGAATCAGTACAAAAAACCCTGAACGGGTTAAAAGCTTGTGACGCAGCACTTTATCTTATATATCTAAGAATTTTAAATTTGGGACTTAAAACTAATGATATCAAAATTTATGTGACGCTATGCTATTAATTAATATATACATATATTAAAATTTATTCATTAAGATTTTATCGAAGTTGTCGAAGATGCACTTATCCTATAGGAGTGAATTTCACCCTTACTGCGGAGTGAATATTTTCACTCCTTTTTGAGAAGCCCTTCCACTCCTTTTTGAGAAGCAATTTTCACTCCTTTTTTGACTAAATTAGTACATAAAAAGAGTGACGGTACTCCTTTTTGATAAGTTGTGTTTTCACTCCTATTATGATTAAATTAGTATGTAAAAGGAGTGACTGCACTCCTTTTTGATAAGTTGTTTTTTCACTCCTATTTTGACTAAATTAGTATGTAAAAAGAGTGACTGCACTCCTCTTTGATAATTTGTTTTTTCACTCCTATTTTGACTAAATTAGTATGTAAAAAGAGTGATAGTACTCCTTTTTGATAAGTTGTTTTTTCACTCCTATTTTGACAAAATTAGTATGTAAAAAGAGTGATTGCACTCCTTTTTGATAGGTCCATCTTTTTCACTTTTTTTGATTGAATATATAGACAAAATGAACGATTTCACTCTTATTTTGAGAAATTCTTTTTTTCTTTACTTATTTATAGCTTACTATGTTTGTAATAGAGGGGGGTTTATTCTTTGCTTTCAAAAGTAATTTATATGTGAAATAATTTTAAATATTTCAGTTTTTATGATTTAATATTATAATTAACTTTAATTCTATATTTTAATACAGATAAATAACAGAAGGTACTTACATATTAGCGCCGCCGCAGCAGAACTTGTGCTAATTCGCCAATAAAGAGAAATGTTGTTCTTCGCACGTGAACAAAAATAATGGCGTCAAAAAATGAGCAAAAAAAGAAAAGCACTAAAAATTTCGTCAAAAATCAACAAAAAACAAAGCAAAGATAACTGCGGTGGCGTTAATACGCAAGTACCTAACAGAATTAAAGAGAAATTTTAAAACAAATTTAATAAATTTCTATGTCTTACTTTCTACAATTGATATTTATGTAACATATTTACTAAAATCAGGAATGATTTTTTTCAAAACTAGCTTTGTTAAAGTTTTCCTTCTTGTTTTAAAGTAATATATCTGGATCAAATTAATATCTTTCATTCGACTTAATTTTATATTCACCTTAGTTTTGTATTTTACTACACATAAACAACAAAATTTGAGAAGTAATTTCGTAAATTTTTAACATTAGAAAAAAAAATCCTCCTACATGTAACATAAAATGTAGTTGTTGATATTTTCCAAAAATAGGTTTATAGTACAATGCTGGTATTGTAGATTTAATATTCATTCTAATCATGGTTTGAAATCTCCAATTCCAATTAATAATTTCTGGTATTGTGTCCTAGGTCTTTGGATTGATATCTTGACACCACTATTTCTAATCAATAACTTAAAAATATATTTGTTAGAAAATACATATTTGTAAAGTTCAATAATGACGAGAAACTTATAAAATAAATAAATTATGACTGCAATCTCTTAATCAGAGATGGAATTTCCGACTTTTTACATACCTGTATAATCGTAAAGAAAATGTTATTTCATTTAATTAGAACATTTTGGCGATTTAATAGAACAAAATTTTGTTTAAGAATATGATGATATTTAAAAAATTGAAAATCTCATCTCTGACATTATAGAATCAGTCATTATTCGTAATTTTTCTTTCTTTCTGTCTTGTAATGATGCAAAGTTACAAAAAAATATTACATTAAAACAATATTTAGACTGTTATGCTCTACAGTGAATGATTTGTTCGTTAAACAAAACGGATAAGAGTTTGAAGTTTATTAAAAGACTATTTAATTCACATCAAAACACCAGTTAACTAATGTTAATGACAAAATTTCTTTTAAAATCCCATTTGCATTCCAGTGTTTTTAAATACCTTTTTTCTTCTTGATATTGGATAGCTAAGGCTGATCTCTACAAAGTTCATTTTTAACTTCATCGATTTTGTTTGCAGGTTTATTGAAAGGCTATTTTAAATTTCAGAACTCATTTTGAAAGTGAAAACATCCTCAAACAAAACAAATTGTAAACAAACAAACAAAACCAATAATAATAATAGAGATTTAGGTCAGCTATCTTAAGTTTGGAAAAAAAAAGAGGTTCTTAAAAATATGAAAATACAAACAAGATATTTAAAAGGAATTATCTCATAGGACAAACAAGAGTAAGCGAATGTTTTTGCATAAGTGAAGTAGACTCTTAATTTTACGATTTTAGTCTTATGCATGTAAATATATAAGACTGTATAAACATATTATACATTTTTTTCCATAAAAAAAAAAAAAAAAAAAAAAATTTGCAAAGAAAGAATTTTGTTAATTCCTGTAAGTCATTATTCTGTGTATTTAAACATGCAAGCAAAAATAAATCTTTGTAAAACTGCAAGTGCACTTTAGTAAAATATATATCAGAAACTGATGAAAAATGGTTAAATGTAGTTGACAGCTCATTTTTTTTAGTTATTAACCTTATTCTAATTTTTCAAGAAAACATTGGATAAATAATAATGGAAAGTGCACCTTCCATCCCCATTTCTTTTTTCTTTTTTTTTTTTTTTTTTTTTTTTTTTTTAAGAATGAAATGTTTGTTAATATTTACCTTTAGAGAAAATTAATGTGATAAATCTTCAGAATTGAAAGAACACACATTAGCAAAAAGAAAATGTATTACTTAAGTACATGTGGTCAGAACTGAAACCCAATCCTACCAACAGAGGTTATAATAGAATGCAGTAAAATATATGTTTGCTTTAAAGTATTGATTTGTTTATTTTTGTTTTTAGTGTCTTTAATAACAGTCAAACACAAAGAGGCATAATATATTTTATCAAGTTTAATTTGTAAAAAATTTAATGAGTATGTTAGGAGATGCTTCACATAGGAGAAAAACTCCTTTCAAACTATCAACCTTAGATTAGGTGCTCAAAAGAATCATCGCACTTCTGTGTGCTTCTTAAAATACATTGTAAATAAAACTTATTTATATTCATTTTACTTGTTTAATTAAAAACCTTCAATTTTAAATGATATCAGCATATTAACAGAACACTCATTTCATCATAAAAAATGTTTTAGTACCTGTATTCCACTATTCATGGTATGATTAGTCTTTCAGTTTGGTACATTCCATCAATCCAGAAAGCTTGTTTCATCATCTCAAAAAAATTCTCTATATAAAAGTAAATTCATATTAACTTCACATCTAGCTACAACCTTCTTTTTTACCCGGCAAGTGCTATATGAATCTTTTGACATTTGTATATGCACTTCATAAATTTATGCACACCATTTTATCGTGTGTTAACACATTGGTACTATATTGGGCAGTTATATCAAGTTAGACTAGGGTTCATTGTCATAAGATCTAGTATCCTACTAACTTAGTCACTGCGTAACGCATAAAACATGCAATTCTTTCAATGATTTTTTAATGAATTTGACAAATGCAAGTCAGCCATCTGTAGGAGGCAAAGTATTAAGCATCACAGCCAATACATTAAAATTTTCAGTGCAAAACAAATCCAAAAATTTATACTTATTCTTTTGAATATACTGTACTAAAACAAAATAAAAATTAATTACACAATAAATATACTTAAAATGAATCAATCACATCAGAATTTAAAAAATATTTTATTTCATATACATATTAAACATTATTTACAAACATTATATTACATTTATTGTTTTTAAAATTATATTCAGGCTCTCCACTGAGCTGCGGGCAGGGCCACTGATAACATTATAGATCATTGTGTCCATGAAGTTGTAAAAGCTGGACAGTTGTTCCGTAAATTTTACATTAAATATATAGTGACTTTTATACAAAAAGTCGAAAGCTTTGATGCCACATTTACCTACATCTACCACTTGTTTGTCAAGTATCAGGAAAAATGTGCCAGGAGAACATTTTTCCCCTGTACACAGCAAGTACGGTTGCTTTTCCTCGATAACTTCGATGCATTCCTCTAAAGAGCCATTGGTCTATTGCAAACATAAAAATAAAATTAATAATCATTTATATTTTAGCAAAACAATTAAAATACAATAAAATATTTTTAAAATTTTGACTATTGTGTAGTTGAAAAATCTTACTTCTTCATCATAACATGAAATCTCATGTATAAAAGTATATTTTAAATTTGGTTAACTTAGTTTTTACAGTAAAACAGCTTATATGTTTTTTTTTAATATAATACTTCAATATTAATTCATAGAAAAGATCTACTTTAAATCTGAACCATTCCATTATAAATCAATCACATTTTGGAAAAATCTTTCAGTAACATTATTCTATTAAATTTTTTAATAACAAACTTTGATAACTTTTAGGTGAAACTGCCTGATTTTTATGTGTTTTTGCTGTGAAATACAGAATATCCCCCATCTCTTTTTTTTTTTATCATACTGTTATAGGAAGCAAATTTAGATGGAAATATCTGAAATTAACAATATTGTAAATTTTGATACCTTGATGAATTCAAATTTCATAATCGATAGCAAAAACTGCTTATTTTTAGCTTTATGTTCATTATACATTTTCACATATATAAATTTCAAACCACTTTCAGCTGAACCTATTTTTAATGGAGTACTTCTGGCAGGATGGTCACAAATATTTTATTTAAAAATTCCCTAATATTTCCAGGTTAGCATTAAAATGATGAACTTTTCATAGATTTAAACAATATTACATTAATACATGTGGTCAATTTTTTTTAAAAATATTTATAAACTTTTAATAAATTTATATATTAAATTATTCACACAAGTTTTTGCATAGCTAATCAAAAATGTAAACATTATTACTTGTTAGATCTGGTTATACTGAACAATGTAAGAATACTGTGTTATCAAAATGATATCTAGTGAGGAGCTGAATGAACATTTACTGTATATCATGTTAATGACAATAGGGACAAACTTCAAATAAGAATAATTGATATTTGCTTATTACCTCATAGCAGAACTGCTGGATAACCAATCCATCTTAATCTGCTTGGCTTTTTTTGGTTTAAACTGATAAATAGTGGTGGTGAAATGTGAAAAATTGTGATAAAAAATATCTATTAAAAAGAAAATTGGTTGGATGACTCCAAATTAGCATTTGTAACTGTAATGTTCATGTATATCTAGTCTGATAAATTAACATCAATAAAATGAGAGGAAAGACATTTGGATAGAAGTTATTGATTGAAGTAATTTTCTCAGAAGTTTGTCTATCTAAGTTTATAACAAGGAAATGTAAAACAGATTCAGCACCCTCCACACCCCCCTCCCCAGAAAAAAAAAATGCAAAGATAGGTGAAAGTTTCTTTTGATCCTTTGAAGGGAAGTGGTCCCACTTAATGTTTATTCTAAAATACTATATTTAAAAAAAAAAAGAAAAAAAAAAGCTATCTTTGCTAACGCACATGGAAAAAAAAAGGCTTTTATTTATTTGCAAATAATTTTGTTTTTAAATCCTGATGCCATTTGTAATAAAAGTACTTTGCACCTAAAAGGGTTAAAAATTAAAAAGCCAGTCAAATTCTTTGGAGAATTATTCCAAGAAGCTAATGAATGGTTTACACTAAAAGTTAACGACAGAAAGATGGGTAAAATAAAAGACGAAGAAGCAGGCTTATAAAACTGACTAAATTAAATAATCCAGGATTTGAAATATCAATATAATTTTGCAGATACAGATTACAAGTCACTGAACACCTTTGGAGTTAGCTAAATTGGGAAATAAGAAATACCACCAAACAGAAGGTCAGGACTTAGATTAAGTAATGTTTAACTGAGTTTTTAATTCATCAATTTCATAGAAAGGATGACTATTTCATCACTATTTTGAATGACATTAGGGATTTTTGTCCTCCAGAATAATTGTTGAAAATTTGGACTTTTTTCTTTTTGTAATTTCAAGGTTTAATATAATGTTTACGATGTGATCATTAACATTTATTCTAATACAAATGAAATGTGCAAACATAATTTCTTATTCCTCATATTAAGATTGTTATATATATCATATTAAACATGTTGGAGTTATACAACTAATACAATCACATTGGATATTAATAATTTTTTAAATAAATCTCCAGGGTTTAAATTGAATTTGCTTGAGATTTCCAGGTTAACCAATTTTCCTGATGTTTCCATGTTAGGTTTGTGACCACCCTGTTCTGGGGTCTTTTTGCAGCAAGCTTTAAAAATTTCTAGTTTTGCTCTGTGAAATACATTTTTTGTAATAGATCAAATATGCAACAAATCATAGCTTTTTTTTTCCCTTAAAAAATAAAAAATTAGATAAAAATCTTTCAAAAAGAAAATATCAAAACTATGCTTTGATTGCATGTACATTTGTAAAAAATAAAGCTTCTGAATTTTAGAAAAAGCTGCTCTTGAGTATATTTTACTACCTTCAAGATTCTAGTCAACAAAATACAGAACATAGATTTTTTTTAAAAATCAAATGGCATTTTAGCATTTTATAACCTATTTAAGACACTTTTCAAGAATTTTAATTATGTAAATTACTATATTAAAATAAACTAAAGACATACTCCAATAAATCTGACCAGAGCATCAGACGAAAATAAAGCATCCAAGCTTTGATTACCAGAGACCTGTAGAAAAATTATTTTTAGCAATAAATAAATATCAAAACAAACCAGAAAAATCATATTAAAAAACTCTTACAAGAAAAACATATATTAAGAAAACTGTACATAGTAAAAGCTGGATATGTAACAAACATCTGGCCCTTTAGACAAATACTGTATGCCCTATTTTATTCAGACAAATAAGTGGGAAATAAGAAAAATGCAAACTTTTTTTAAATCTACACAGTAGCTCAAAAATTTTATAATTTAGATGCATTTTAACAGTTATTTATACAATAAAATAAACTGTAACTGTGCATATTATTGTTATTTTCTTTTTGTAACTTAGAAAATATTTAAAAGCATTAAGCAAAGAGTACAGATTTATTAAATCAAAAAAGAAAATTGAAGGCAACCTGCTAAAGGTATTAATCCAAATATATCTAATGACGTAATGACAACTTATGTCAAGTACAAAGATATTTTTTCAAAATAAATATTAATTTGAATGGCTTGACTGTATAAGATTTTACCCCCCCCCCCTTTAAAAAAAAATCTCCATGCTAAATATATGTACTTCAAATTAACTTTTGCTCCAGAAATACATTTCCAAAAATGCAACACTGGAATTACTCATAAATGTTATATATATATATATTCTGATTAAAAAAAAAAAAACTTTATAGAAACTTCCTTTTCTGTTTATAAAACACTTTAAAGAACTTAATTTACATGACTTTCACATGCTTATAATAAAAGCTCACCTTTGATTGGGTCTCTTCTGCACAACATTTTAGAAACAATCTCCAAGGATTTGTATAGATAAAATATTTTATCAAATTTTCTAAACAACCCCCCCCCCCCCCCTCAAATATGGTTTTAATATTTTCTCTCCATTTTTGCCTCAATACAGAGAATGACCAAAATTTTTTTGAAAAAGGTGGAATTCCTCCTTTAGGAGGAACTCTTTCATTCCTGTTTATTATTGCATGCTCATTAATAAAACAAATGCTCATTATTCAGTCTAATTTTAAGTCTTTAAATATTTTTTATAAATTGATATGAATTTTGCAAATATAAAGCCATTGTTTCAAAAGTTATTGGAATAAAATCTTTTCTAAGTTAATTAATGAATCACCCTACAGCTTATACAGCAGCAAAAAAATGTTGCTGTTCGAAGCATTTTATCATTCCTAAAAAATGAATGAATTCTTCTGACATGTCTAAGAATTGTTGAAATAGTATTGAATTATTTTAAAACCCTTCAATATTACACATAGTACACACTTGAAAAGTTCATAGCATAACTGTCAAATTATTTTTTCACCTTTTCTTCCAAACTTATTTTTTAAACAAAAAATGTAACATTTTCAATATAAGGAATATTATATAATACTATTAAAACAAAAGACTAACTTAAACAGATTTCTCCCTAGTCATATGCAGTTTTGTTTATGCAGGATTTTAGTTTGTTTTTAAAAAAGCTATATAACTACCATATATTTTTATTTTTATTATTTTTTTAACAAAAAAGGAGAAAAAAAAGTTGATTATACAATTTAAAATTTGTCTGAATAACTAGTGTTCAAGCAAATAACTTAAATTCATCCCTGATATTTTTGTCCTTCACAATGGCTAAAAAGACTGATCAGCAAATCAGATTATATATATATATATATGCCAACAATATATTTAATGACAAATTTGAGATTAAAAAAAAAGATACCTTTCTTTTCTTTCTGAAGCCTGCAATTGGTAATAAATCTGCAAGCATTAATAAGGCACGGAAGTTTTCTAATTGAATATAAAAAGAGAGCAAAAGGATAAATATAAATAAATTATATAACACAAATAAGACATAAAAGATGCAACAATTTTGTATCTATCTATATTATAAAGGCCAAATGTCTCTGCGCGTAACGCATACGTCATTTTGTGAATGGCAACACTATCAAATTTTAAATGAAATTTCGGTATTGTAATTTTTCCTACTGCAAATTTTTACACTTATAAACATCGCAGATTTTCAATTTTTACACCAACGTATAGGGAAAAAAATATACATTTAAATGCAATTTATTTGAAAACTATATCTTAATTTGTTTTTGAAATATTAATTTTTTTTGTAGTTTTTAATGCCGCTTTTCTAATTGTGGCAACAAGAGTATATCATTTCTGTTAAAAGCCACAGAGTAAAAAGCAAAGGAAAAAAGGGAAAGAATTGATTATTATTTCTTTATGTTGCCATTTTCTTATTAAAAAGGGAAAACATTTAAATTTAGATACATGTGTGAATTTCAAGAATATTGTCTGTTATAAAACCCGGTGAATTTGGATTTCATTTACAAAATTTGATTTATACTTAAAAGAATATCAATAGTTTAATATCTGTTTCAGCAATTAGCATCGAGACTTTGAGTTTTGAATTAAAATGATCAAATTAAGATACCATTTTTTTGAAAAGATGGATTCAAATATGAAATGTGCATTTGCAAATTTTGATAGGGGAAAATGATGTCGGGTTTCGATTTCACAGGGAAAAATTCCATGATGGAGTCAAAGTGGAATAAATTTTGCTTTTTTTCGTTTTGGAATACTAGCATAAGAACGTTAATTGATAACTTTATCATAATAACAGATCTTTAATATTTCTTAGTTACTGCTTACATGCACGGATAAAGTTTAATTTTAACAATTTCTACAACTGAGTTTTATAGAATAATATTTTGTTAACTTTAGGTTAATTGATTTGTTTCAGGGTTGGACTTGCCAATATAAGGTGTATTTTTTAATATAACTAATTTTGTAGGTTTATTATAAATCAATGAAACGATTCCTTTTTAAACATTCTTTTGTCAAAATTTGACAGGTTCTACCTAGTTATCTTAAAGAACATTTTTGTGTATTAAAAAAATTGGCCCTGTGTGGCATTAAAAAATAATCCATTATCCATTTTTTTTTAATTGTAAAAAAAAAAAAAATCTAGTTGTGGCCATTGGTGTTCATTATAAATCAAGATTTTACTGCGCCAAAAATACAAAATAAAGGTAATTTCTCGTCCCCCTTACACAAATGCAATTTGTATTTTTTTTTCAGTGTAAATTATATATATATATATAGACAGAGGGTGCTAAGAATCACCGGGCTCGGCTTGGCTGCCATAAGTTGATGACCTTGGCTACGTACAATGGACGATCCCTATCTTCTGAAAACCGGTTACAGGAACTTGAAGAAGAGTTAGATAAGATCAACTGGGACATTTTAGGATTATGTGAAGTAAGAAGAAAAGGCGAAGAAAAGATTGATCTTTCCAGCGGACATGTTTTATACTACAGAGGTACAGAAGATGGAAGAACAAGTGGTGTAGGATTTCTGATTCATAAAAGGTGGAAGAATCACATTGTAGAATATGATAGTGCATCAGATAGAGTTGCAAGATTAGTAATACAAGTGTCCAAAAGATACAAGCTGCAAATTACCCAAGTTTATGCACCAACAATAAGTTATTCTGATGAAGAAATTGAAGATTTTTATGAAGAAGTAGCTTCAATGCATCAAAAGGGAAATTGCTACATAAAATTAATAATGGGAGATTGGAATGCTAGAATTGGAGAGAAGAAGAAAGGTGAATTATCTGTAGGAAATCATGGATATGGTATGCGAGATGAAAGAGGAAACAGATTGATTGAGTTTGCAGAATGTGAACAGATGTATATCATGAATTCATTTTTCAAGAAAAAGCCACAAAGAAAATGGACATGGCGTTGTGCAAATGGCTCAACAAGTGAAATCGACTACATCTTGACCAATAAAAAGTATCTTATTCAGGACTGCAGCGTTCTCAATAACTTCAATACAGGAAGCGATCACAGATTGGTTAGATGCAAACTGCTGTTAAATACTAAAGTGGAAAGAATGAAGCTTTTGCTACACTCAAAGAAATCAATCGATATTATAAACCTCCAGAAACATAAAGAAGAATTTCATTTGGAACTTCAAAACCGTTTCCAAGTACTTCAATCAACTTTAGAAGAAGAGCAAGATGTTACAATAGTGAACAAGAAGCTAACCAATACTCTACAAGAAATTGCTAAGAAGATAGCCAGTGATGCACAAGTAAAACAAACAAAGAAAATAACAGAAGAAACAAGAAGATTAATGAAAAAACGCAGAGAATTTAAAATGAAGAAAAATGATCCTAAATCAAGAGTTGAATATGCTGAATTATGTAAAACAGTAAGAAAATGCGTTACAGAAGATATCAGAAAATTTAACTGTGACCTTGTTAAAAAAGTTCTGGAAGATAACAAAAGTTTAAAGTCAGCTAAGCGCAAGTTATGTGTTGGAAGAAAAGGCATTTTTGCACTGAAGAGAGCAGATGGAACAATCACCAAAATCAGCAACGAAATAGTACACATTGTTGAGAAATTCTATAATGATCTATATAAATGTGAAGATCAGAGGGATATCAACGTACACGATCAACGAGAAATCTTAACAGAAACTGAAGAGATAATCCCAGTGATGACAGATGAAGTTTTACAAGCTATTAGATTTATGAAAAAAGGTAAATGCCCTGGAGAAGATGGAATTACAATTGACCTTATCAAAGAAGCAGGAGAAGAATTTGCAAAAAGGCTATCTTTACTATTTTCCAAATGTCTCAAAAACTCAGATGTACCAGAAGATTGGAATAATGCTGTGATGATACTACTTTACAAGAAAGGAGAGAAGGAAAACATTAAAAATTACCGTCCGATCAGCTTATTGTCCGTGATTTATAAAATTTTCACCAAAGTTTTAACGACAAGACTTGAATCAGCTCTGGACTCGGCTCAACCTAGAGAACAAGCAGGATTCTGAAGTGGATTCAGCACAATGGATCATATCCAAACAGTAAGGGAACTCATAGAAAAGCATAAAGAATATAATTTACCTCTCTGCCTTGCCTTTATTGATTACGAAAAAGCTTTTGATTCCGTCTACACATCAGCAGTAGTAGATTCTCTGGAGGACATTGGTATAGACAAACCTTACATCAATATCATAAAGAAGATTTACAAGAAAGCAACAGCAACCATCCGTTTAGATAAAGGAAAAGCGAAGATCAAGCTCGAAAGAGGAGTAAGACAAGGAGACACCATTTCACCCAAGCTTTTTAATGCTGTCTTAGAAAATATCTTCAAGAAGCTGGATTGGGAAAACAAAGGGATTAGAATAAATGGAGAATTTTTAAGTCATCTCCGCTTCGCTGACGACATTGTAATTTTCAGTAACAGTCCTGAAGAATTGGAAATTATGCTAAAAGATCTTGCAGAAGCTAGCATCAATGTGGGATTAAAAATAAATTTAGAAAAGACTAAGGTGATGTTTAATTCATTTACATCAAAAAAGAAAATTGTCTACAAGAACACTGAGATTAAAGAAGTGCAAAGGTATGTGTACCTAGGACAGGAAATATCATCAGATAATAGTATCATGAATGAAATCAATAGAAGAATAAGAAATGGGTGGAGTGCTTTCGGGAAGAACAGTATTATTCTGAAGAGTAATATGCCTCTTTGTTCGAAAAGAAAAGTTTTTAATCAATGTATTTTACCTGCATTAACCTACGGAGCAGAAACATGGACACTAACAAAACGGATGATACAAAGATTACAAACAGCACAGAGAAGCATGGAAAGATGTATGCTAGGCATAACTAGAAGAGACAGAAAGAGGATAACCTGGATAAGAAATCAAACAAAAGTTTTTGACATCCTTGAAAGAATCAAGCAGCTAAAATGGAAATGGGCTGGACACATTGCAAGAAGACAAGACAATAGATGGAGCACAAATATACTACAGTGGTATCCTAGAGATGTAAAACGACCAAGAAGACGACCACAAGTAAGATGGAGTGACGAAATTAGAAAAGTGGCTGGTGCAAATTGGATGACGAAAGCATTAGACAGAAAACATTGGAAAAATCTGGGGGAGACCTACATCCAGCAGTGGATCGAAAACGGTTGATGATGATGATGATGATGATATAAATTGATAGAGAAACACACTTTTAAAATTTTTGGATAAGACAAGTTTTGAAATTAACGTCCTCAATATATCGATATATATTTAAGATATTAAATTTTTATTTTCATTTAGAAAAATGAATTGTCAGTTACTTTTTTTATTACATGTATGTGTGTAAAAAAAATTTAGAAAAATTGTCAATGTTTTAACCTACATACTCCACAATTATATTTGCTATAGAAACATATGATAACGAAAATTTGTATATGATGAAATTTAATTAACTTTTTAATGTGCATGGATTCTATTATTTATCTTACACTTCTTGTTTACACTACTTGTAAACTTGTTTTAAGATAGATTTGAAATTTCCAAACTTCATATAGATAATTTATTATTCAACATGCAAAAAAATCTCTATAAATATGTATTTTTTTTTTAAAACGATAGTTTATTATTTAACATAGGTTTTATAATTACATATAGTATGATAAATGAACTTTTTGATTTTCCTTAACTTCAATATAATTTCTTTCCATTTTCCCATGTGATAATTTTAAATTAAAAATATGTAGGTTCAAATGATATTTTATGACTTTGTTGGATTATTGTCAAAATTGCTTGACTTTTCCAGTACTTCTAAATCCCTCAATCCCACCTGATTTCTAATTTTTTCATGACTACTAAATACACTGAATAACATGACCACTATGTATCTAAATTTCCTGTAACAAATATTAGATACTTTGCTGCAACTGAATTCTTTTATTATTAACAGTTGTTAAATAAATAAAAAGAAAGAACAATTTTAAACATTTTACCATCTGCATCGAGAGATATTCTTTCATATATATCGAGTCTGTTTTGTCTGGTGTATTTTATGATTCGTTGTGTATAATTTGTTGGGAAAATCGCCAGAAAATCCCCAGCCGCTGAATATAACTTTTTGAATTCAGCATCAATCTGTAATAAAACAAGGGGGTAAATATGTTAAGCATGGATTATCATACAGTGTCCAAAGCTAACAAAATAATCATTATTTAACAGGGTTGGCAAAAAACCTGGTTTTTTTCTAAAATCTCCCAAAACACCGTTTTTTTTTGTTTTTGTTTATACCTGGTTTTTTAAAACATCCTTTTTTATTACATATTCATGCACATTTATTGATAAAAAAAGACATTGTTGGATTATAAGTAATGTAACTTCATTTTAAAATAAATTAAATAATTATATTGAATTTATGTAGAAAATTTTAAAAAATCATATTTTAATTTAAACAGTATTAGCAAAGTATTATGTTAAAAAAAAAATAATAATAAACTGCTCTACATAGTGAAGCATTGATACTCTGAAAATCTTTATAACAATCTTTTGATTACTAATAATAAACATTTGGATGCAGTTTGATAAATATAATATTATTTTCTACAATTATTCAAATAATAAATTTCAAACACTTCTTGAGGTTTTATTTGAGTGACAGTTTGAAGTCAACATTTTTTGTTATTAAATTTAGCACATAACAGGAAAAAAATAAGATTGTTATTTTTAAAATGTCATAACTGGTACCCAGTCTTTCGATAATTTCTTATTCAACTTCATTTTAATTCTTCAAGATAATATCCCAAATGAAAAAGAATTTCTGTTAAAGCTTGAGCAAAATCTTAAAGATCATCATTTTATGTTATTAATTGCATTAAATAATCTGCATTTTTTTTTAAAATAAAATATTTTATACTAAATATTGAATTTTTAAAATCTATTTTATGTGTGATCAATTCATATGTTTGAAGCTTTATCTTTAGAACAATATAGATATGTTCACCAACACATACTGATTTTAATGCAAAAACATAAAAATAAACATAAATGACCTAAATCCACTGTATCCAGTAGATATGTTCACCAATGCATACTGATTTTAGTACAAGAACATAAAAATAAAAAATATACATAAATGACCTAAATACACTCTATCCAAAGCTTATTGCTGAAATAAAGTGTTTATAATCGATACTATTAATGAAACGAAATTTAAAGTAAAATTAAATTTGAAGAAACTTAAAAATTATGTTGAATCGAGAAACGCTAGTTCGTTGTCAAACGCTAGTACGGTTCCTTATGTTAGTACACGATTGCCTACTGTAAATTTGCCAAAATTAAATATTCCGAATTTTAAAGGCGATCCTAATACATTTCTTGAATTTATCAATAGTTTTAAAAATACTATTGATGTAAATGATAATTTGACAAAAATAGAAAAATTAATATATTTGAAATCATTTTTGTCTGGTGAAGCCTATAAAACGGTATCTGGATTAGCCCTAACAGAAAGTAATTACGATCACTCGTTAGATTTACTAGAAAAAAAGTATATTTTTACGGGGAAGTAAAATATTCTTCCTTGCATCGTGAATTCGTAATAACTTCTCCGTTTTTAACAAAACATTGCGTCACAGGTGGCTTTTCATCGGCGACCACAAGGTGCCTTTGGGTTGCTTCACACGTGATTTGTAACAGTGTTATAAGTAGAAATTATTTATATCCAATGATCTTAAACACTTAAATTATAAAGAAAAAAGAGAAAATGTCAATAAATTTCTTCTTAATAAAAAACAGTTGGTTTAAACTGTGATTTAAACCATGGTTAAAAAAAAATGATTTAAACTGTGCCAACCCTGTTATTTGGTACAGTGAAAGTAACTCCTAAAGGTAATTAATTTCAACAATATAAATTCAGTTCTATAGAATTCTTATTTTATAAGGAACTCTTACGCACCTGAATTTTTAATTTGAAGTTGAAATAACTGCAAAATTATAAATCTGTTTTGCTTATAGATTATACATTTTTTTGTTTGTTTTTGAATTATGTTATTTTTTATGTTATATTAAAAGCCAAAACATTCACTACAACTATTAAAATTTTCCAAAAAACAGTGGAAAAGAAAAAATATAATAATATATATATACATACATATACATGGAAAATTCAGTCAACCCTCAGTATAGTGAACCGTCTGTGGACTCAGCAATATGTCCACTATAATCAGTAGATTGCTATCTCACAAATGCTTAAAAAAAACATTTTTTAGCATATGGTATGGTATTGTTACAAAGAGATAGCAGTCATATGTAATTTGCTAACAATTATTAACTAATTAAATAGATAATAAATCAAATGTTAAAAAGTTAAATATTTGCTTGTTAAAACTTGTTTTTGTTATATTCTATGGAAAAAATTAATGATTTTATGACTAAATACAATTTGATTTTAAGTTCAATTTATCAATTTTCTTATAAACACTGACTGTGTCTAAATATATACATAAAGGAGTTAAATTTAAAATACTTATTCAGGCAATTTATTAAAATTGAAGACCATCAGAATATGATTTTTTCCCTTATTTCAAATAAGATATAAAATTAAAAATGTGTAAGATTAAAAATGTATAGTAAATGTTTACCACATACCAAAATGCCTCCAAAATCTTTAAACTTTGGATATTTTTTTAAAATAGCTGAAATAAATGGATTTTCATTTTTTATGAAATTCCGTCGTATTTTGAAAGTGTCTATCATTGCTTCCAATATTTCTGCTTTGTGTAGATCCGAAGGCACTTGATATTGTAACCAAGTAATCTAAGAATGAAAGAAATACTTAAAAAATTATTTGCTATTGAAAGAAATGAAATGCAAAAAGTATTCATTTCAGTGAGTTCAATAGTTATTATTTATGCATAAAATTTTAAAAGTAACACAAGCAAAATATTCATTTTAATTACTTTTGAAGTTAATGATATATCATCATCTTCAAATTCTTCATCATCATCATCTAACTGGGCTGCTGCTCTTTTTCGATTTTTTTTTTTTTATTTATGCATAAAATTTTAAAAGTAACACAAGCAAAATATTCATTTTAATTACTTTTGAAGTTAATGATATATCATCATCTTCAAATTCTTCATCATCATCATCTAACTGGGCTGCTGCTCTTTTTCGATTTTTTTTTTTTTTTTTTTTGAAGGGGATACCTTCACTCGCAGAGTTTTTAATCTCCATTCAATTAATCCACCTCTACTAGGCAAATCAAATAAGTGCTCCTAAAAATAGAAATTAATTATATCATTAAAAAAAAAAAAAATAAATAAATGTTATCATACTATTATTATTACTTACATAGCCTTCAACATTGTCACGTGAGGCCTTCAATACGGGAAATGTCTTGATAATAGCTTTTGCTAGATTTATTTTGTGGTTTGAGGTTGGATAGCTATAAAAATAAATAAATAAAATATAAATTTAAATAAAATAATTATCTTTAGAAGAAATTATTTAAGAAAATGACAAATAATTTTCAATTGTTGAAATATTAGATTGAACAAATTTTAGTTTAATGGCTATACCCTAGTACTTTTCTTTTTTAGTTACTTATTAGGGAAAACAGGGTCATTAGATAGGGGGAGAAGGAAAAGCTAGTGCTTATGATGACTCCACAAACATAAAAATTTCTCTAATAATCAACATAATAGGTTTTTATGGCATGAAATCCTGCTTTCAAATGATTCGTTTATTAAAATAGTTATTTAGCTAAATTTACTCTCAAGAAAAATGTTCGTGGGGTATCTATAGAAGACACTTATACACAGTAAAATGTTTAATCATAACAAAAGCAATAGAATTTTATTTTGTGCATAGGTGTATGTCATACATACTTTACAGCCCTCTCAAAATCGCCCTTTACTGTCATTAATTTCATGGAAAAAAGCTTTTTAATTTATTGCTCGTATCTTCTGGGATTGGGCTATAAATTTTCCTACATTCTTGAGGAAACTGAAAATGCCATAAACAGGTTAAGAGCTATATGAGGTTGTGACCAAAACCAAATTTTAAATGTTTTATATTTACAACACAATAAATTTACAGTCCTTCAACACTATGGTTATACAGAAATAAAATTGTGCGATATGCCACACTGACATAATAATAGTGAAATATTTTATTTTCAAATGAAGATTCGTCTTTTCTTTTGAATGAAAATTCATTATAGAATTCAATAAAAATTTAAATTTCTTCTGAAAAGTATCATTTTTATCAATAGAACATTTGCATGCTTCCAATTAGGGATTATTTAACCTTTTATATCCTGATTGCAGTTTTAAGTACCATTACAGAAAATTCAATGTAAAATTTGTCTTTTAATAAAAATAGATTGCAGTTTTCAAATAAAACAATTTGTTTCATTGTATTTAGAAAGGACAATGGAAAAGGTTGAGGCTAAGTATTCTTTTAATGTAGTTATTTCTTAACAATTTATAACTTTTATCCTATAATAAAATGTTACACGAAAAACTTGCAACTACAACACATTTTCCTTTTATAGATAGGATTTCAATGCATTTATTTACACTGTTCTTATAAGAATTGTAAAAGTTCATAAAAGTACTTTTTATTAATTTATCTAATTATTCTTGTAAATACTGTAAAAAAAAAAAAAATTTATAAAACATATTTTAATTTAAATAAATACAATCAACTCTATGATATCTGCCAATGTATAATCCGCAAATGTCTATTATCCGCACAATATGTTGGAATGTACACAAGCAGTTAATCTCATAAAGTTAAATCTGGCACAAATATTTTTTCAGTAGTAAATTTTCAGACAGATGAAAAAATATTTAAAATGTAAATTGGATATAAATATTTAAATTTCCCTGAGCAACAAAACTGTCTTTGAGCAAGAAATAATGAATGTTCATAGACTATATGAAAAAGTTATAGATAACAAACCAAAACTGAAACTATCAATTTGTTGTATAAACATTTAAATTTTTTATTGTATATAATTTCTAATTCCTTTAATCTTAGTTATTAAATGTAATCAACAAGCTTGCATTATTTTTTTTTCCCATTGTAATTTTCGTGCAGTTTTTTCAGTCGATTAAAAAAAAAAAGAGCTAGCTATAAAGAAAAGAAGGATCTATAATCTTCAAAAATGTATAATCTGCCAAACACTCGGTCTCTAAATGTGTGAATTTCACTGAGTTGACTGTATCTAAAAATAAAATAATTATTATATGTTGTTCTGGATATGATACATATTAATGTAAATATTTATTCAGACAAAGCAATTTTTGTATTAAAAATTCAGGCTTAACACAGTTTAAAATGTTCAAGTCTTATTTTTAAATATGACATCATTTACATAATGAAAACATACATATTTTTGCTCTTTCAACTAGAAAATATTTTCAGATGACTAAATTGTTGATTAAAAGTATTAGTATACTAAAATAGAAAAGAAAGAAAAAATAATATAAAAATTTAAAATATGAATGAAATAATACGTACAGAGTTTCTAAATCTTTTATCATGGCATCGACACATATTCTTACTAATTCACTCATATATTTTCGACATATTTCTTCAGACTTCGGCTTCTTAAAAAGTTGAAACAGCATACGTCCCCTTGGTGATTGGTGTAATATATTTTCTATGTCAATTGTCTATATATAAAGGATTTTTCTGTTAATTTTTTTTTAATTAGAAATAAAAATTAAGTGTTAGATGTTACTAAATACATAAAAAATGCTGTCAATGAATATGATTTATTTCAGTTTTATTTCAGGTTTAGCCAGAATTAATAACCAAAAAAGTTTAGTTAATACATAAATATATTTGGTAACAAGATAACGATTACCAGTAATAACAGCAATATCTTGTATTTTTTAGAAATAAATTTATTCTTCCTTCATGAAAACACATGAATTCAGTAATATAAATGATAATTACAAATTAAAATATATATGGAATTGATATAAAATTTAAAAATTAGAATTTTGTCCCTACATACGAACTGGATGTTTCATTGTTTACATCCATAAATTATGTGCAGATTTTAGAGAGTTGTGGATTTTAGGAGTGCGGATTTAAGGGAGTCTACTGTATTACACTTTGTTGAATTAATTAAGTAAAACATAATTAAAGAAAAGTTAGATTAATTTTTATCTACAAAAAAGAGAAAAAATTTATTCATTTTGCAATGACAGTTATTAACATGCACCTACCATAGCCATGTATATTTACATACCTTTTTAACCCCTGTCAGCATCCTCTTTGTTTATTTTATGATTTTTTACTGCATTTAAGGGGGATGTGGGGGGGGGATTAACAGGGTTTTATGGGAGATGTGAAAGAAAAAGTAAAAAAAAAAAAAAAAAAAAAAAGAAAAAAAAAGAAATATTGAATTACAAAGCATGTTAATCCTATAAAATAACAATAAATAAATCAATAAACTGCAATTTTTTTTATAAATGAAAGTTTTTATTATTTTTCGGTTTAGGATCCTTTTAACATTCTAGATATTGGGACACCATATAATTGATCCTACACTGTACTGCGTAAAAATTAGATTTTTTTCCACCACTATCCTTAATTTTTTAATTATGCATTAAAATGCAAAATCCTGCCCCCCCCCCCCAAAAAAAAAGATAAAGATTTTAAATAAAAACTCAGCTGGATTTTGTTGCTGAACCAATTTAGAAAAACTCAAGCTGGTATTAAATATGTGAGTATGCATACAAAATGTATATTAGATTAACAAAATGTTGGAAACTAAACCTAAATAATTATTTAATTCACAAAATGGTCAACATTGGTAATAATGTTGTCAAATTGGTAAATAAAGCTATTAACCCATTGCACTTGAGAGGTGGCTTTCACTCACCACTAGCATTGCCAGGTGCACATCATACATCTAGATTTCAAGTGTTCTGGACTGTTGCGAAATCTCCTCCGATGAAAGTGACGTTTCTTTCTCGCCTGCGAGCAAGCGATGTATTTATATGATGCTAAATGGCAACCAGTTTTTCGTTGCCTTGGCGATAGTAATGTTTTGGAATGTTTTAGTTTAATTTATTATTAGAGTTGCTGAATTTTATGCGTCTTTGAAATGTTATATTTATTGAATAATAGTGGAAATACCAGATTGTCTGGTATTGTAAATATTTATACAGTAATATTTCAACACATTTAGAATAAACTTAATAATAAAAGGAAAACCTTCTGATGTGGATTAATTTCTCCTCATGGACCAGTATTTTAAAGTAATTTCCTTTGACATATCTAATGGCAGAGTTATCGATATCGACAGTTAAATATCGCAGAGTAAGACTTGAAGATATTAGTGGTGTCCAGAGCATTTAGAGTTAAGATTTACGTGAAGACCCTGGCAGTGTTCTCGCTGACATTTCTCTAACGTTAGTAATTTGGCTAATTAAAAATAAAAAACATTTGCCAAATGAGAAAAGTATCAGCAAAATAGATTCGTCGTGTAACACGAAAAAGTTTAATCCTTTAACGTATTCTTTATTTTTCAATATGTTCTAAAATAACACAAGTTTATATAACTGTGAAAACGACTGTTATTAATCTAATTTCAACTATCCGCTACAGATATAAAAGATATGTATACATTAAATATATATGCATATGTATGAAAAAAAAAAAAAAAAAAAAAAAAAAAAAAAAAAAAGAGAGCTCTTGCAATTTGGCAAATCTAATAGCTTGTTTACTCACCAAATGAAGAATTTAGTTGCAATTTGGCTTATTGGCGAGCGACAGTGAGAACACTGGCCCCTGGTAACACTTGTGGTGAGGGAGAGCAAAGGGTTAATGCAACTATCCTCAAAAAAGTTTATAATTTAAACATGTTTGCCTTACCTCAGGACTTGAAAATGGCAAAATATTGTATGAATTGCGACTTGGCGGCACTGGTGTTGAGGTTGATGGAATGTGTATAGCACTTGAATCATGTGTCTAAAAAAGTTTTTTATTATTGTTAAATACTATCAATAAATCATTCCATCATAAAACGAACAATATAAATATTTATGCTAAGTTCATTAATAAATAAAGGATTCTCACCGGATTCTTATTGGTCTCAGATAAGTTTTCACTATTTACTAAATCACTACTGGCAATGCTGAAATTAGATAAATTAAGATCTGATGCCACAGCAGTTACAGTAACATCTTCTTTTCTCTGCTTCACAATGCGCATTATTTTTTTTCTATCGCCCAACTTAATCCCCAGACTTTTCAAGTCCTCTTCATTTAGGTCTAAAAAGGCCTCCTCGTCTACATTTTCATCTGGAAAAAATAATAATAATAATTTTATAATTAACATAAAACATTGTTGACTCATAAAATACTGAGAAATTAAGCTATTTTCTTCTTTTGAAAAAAATCTTGGATACAACAATAAGTGTAGATTTTACACAACACAGTCATGGGTGCAAGACCTTCAGTCTCAGGACTGATTTTAGTCCTAAGAAGATTTTTGATAGATAGTAAACTCTATTCTATATATTAAGTTGTAGCAATTTTATTGCCAAGAACTTTTAATTACTTTCCTTCATGGTAACGGTAAGATATCAATTTATATTATAATCATAATACAAAACATAGAAATCTTTTAGACTATGTTCATTTGGTTATTTTTAATCTTAATTTTAGTCTTAGCTCAGATGTACTTCTTGCACCCATGAATACAGTAGACTCCCTCAAATCCGCACAGCTTGGGACCAGAGGTTATGTGGATTTTAGAATTTAGCAGATTTCTGGCCATTGCTTTATTTACATTTTTAAGCAGTTATTTCAATATAAAGCAATCAAAATTATAATGAATGATTGTAATGTAAAAAAAAACATAATAATAATTTAGTAAAGTAATAAAGTAAAATGATAAAAAATAAGGTAAGGGGTCATCTATAAATGATGTCAAGAATAACTAGTTTCCGGATAAATGGTTCCATACTTTATTAGCTAGTGAGAGAAGAATTTAGAACATGAATTTCTTAACTGTTTATCTTAAAGGCATACATTAATGATAAACTAAATCAAATAATCTATTTGCAATTTATTTACTATATCCTATGCAAATAGATTTCAAGAATGTATTTCTGCAGTTCATACCCTACAATATTAATGTATGTAAATAAGTCTATTTAACTATGCAACATATTTTTTTGTTTTTATTTTTATAAAAACTAGTTTTCTGAAACAACGGTTTTAACTATGGTTAAAATCAGTTTAAACCATTGCATGTCAAAAATGTTATGTAGGTTCTTCATAGATAATAACGAACATATTGCAAGCTTGAATAACTGAAGCACATGTTCTTCAAATAGTAGAAAAACAAACTTGAATTTCAATGTTTTTTCAATAGTGAAGTTTTCCATCAACAAAGAAAATTTTTAACACATATGCCTGATGAATACAGGAAATAAATAATATTATATAGTATGCAAAAATAAAAATAAATAAATAAAAATCAGTGCAAAGTTCTTCAATAACATTTGTCAACAGAAAAATCTAGCCAAACAAATGGCACAACAATTTACTTTGCTTGTGAATATATTCAAGCAGTTTCATGAAAAAATGATGAACATACTGCAAGCTTGAATAATTAGAGACCATCTGTTATTCGATTACACATTTGAATTTGAATATTTTTTTTCAATAGGAAAGTTTCCCAGTAACGAAGAAAGATTGTAACATAAGCGATGATGAATAAAGGTTTTAAATAACACTATATGCAGTTTGCAAGATAAATAAAAATTAGTGCAAAGTTCTGCAGTAATATTTGTAAACAGAAGAATGCAGCCAATCAAATTACACAGCAATTTATATTGCTTATAAATATATATTGAAGCTGTTTCTTGTAAAATTGACGAACATACTGCAAGCTTGAATAATTAGAGAATATCTATTATTCAAATACATAGTTGAACCTGATTGTTTTTTTTTTTTCATGAGGAAAGATTTCCAGTAATGAAGAAAGATTTCAACATAAGCAATGATGAATACAGGTTTTAATTAAGACTATATACAGTTTACAAGATAAATAAAAATCAGTGCAAAGTTCTGCAGTAAAATTTGTAAACAGAAAAATGCAGCCAATCAAATTACACAGCAATTTATATTGCTTGTAATTATATACTGAAGCTGTGCCATGAACAATTGACAAACATATTGCAAGCTTGAATAGTTTGAGAGTATCTGTAATTCAAATACATAGTTGAATGTTTTTTTCAATAGGAAAGTTTTTCAGAAACAAAGAAAGATTTTAATATAAGCAACGATGAATACAGGTTTTAAATAAGACTATTTACAGTTTCAATGAGAAATAAAAATTAGTGCAAAGTTCTGCAGTAGCATTTGTAAACAGAAAAATGTAGCCAACTGAATTACACAGCATTTTACATTGCTCGTATATATATATTAGAGCTGTTTCATGAACAATTGACAAATATACAGCAAGCTTGAATATTTAAGAGTGTATCTGTTATTCAAATGCTCAAATGCATAATTGAACTTCAATGTTTTTTTTCAATAGGAAAGTTTCCCAGTAACGAAGAAAGATTTTAACATAAGCAATGATGAACACAGGTTTTAATTAAGACTATATACAGTTTACAAGATAAATAAAAATCAGTGCAAAGTTCTGCAGTAACATTTGTAAACAGAAAAATGTAGCCAATCAAATTACACAGCAATTTATATTGCTTGTAAATATATACTGAATCTGTGTCATGAACATTTGACGAACATATTGCAAGCTTGAATAATTTGAGAATATCTGTTATTCAAATGGATAGTTGAATGTTTTTTTCAATAGGAAAGTTTTCCAGAAATGAAGAAAGATTTTAACATAAGCAATGATGAACACAGGTTTTAATTAAGACTATATACAGTTTACAAGATAAATAAAAATCAGTGCAAAGTTCTGCAGTAAAATTTGTAAACAGAAAAATGCAGCCAATCAAATTAAACAGCAATTTATATTGCTTGTAATTATATACTGAAGCTGTGCCATGAACAATTGACAAACATATTGCAAGCTTGAATAGTTTGAGAGTATCTGTAATTCAAATACATAGTTGAATGTTTTTTTCAATAGGAAAGTTTTTCAGAAACAAAGAAAGATTTTAATATAAGCAACGATGAATACAGGTTTTAAATAAGACTATATACAGTTTGAATGAGAAATAAAAATCAGTGCAAAGTTTTGCAGTAACATTTGTAAACAGAAAAATGTAGCCAAACAAATTACACAGCAAATTACATTGCTTGTAAATATATTGAAGCTGTTTCATGTAAAAATGATGAAAATATTGCAAACTCATAGTTGAATTTGAATGTTTCTTCAATAGGAAAGTTTTCCAGTAACAAAGAAAGATTTTAACATATGCAATGATAAATGCAGGCGATAAATATTACTATTTACAGTTTGCAGACAAAATAATCAGTACAAAGTTCGGTTATGATATTTAAAATCACGAAAATTTAGCCAATAACATCAGTTGAATTTGGTTTTCTTCACGATATACTCAATATAAAAAAAATGTCTTGAATATATATATATGTTATTATTTTTACATTTTAAATTAACTTGTGCTTCAATGAGAGATACTTTTTATCTTCACCATATGCCACCCATATGCTGTAAGTATACCAATATGGAAGTTCATCCACATTCATTAGTGCACTTTTTCCTTGATACTTTATGCAAAATGCATTTAAATAAGGATGAAAGAAAGCAGTATCCCATATCTGAAGATGAAAAATTATTTGCCCATTTATTAAAAGTAATTCTTCAATTCTCCCAAAGACTGGATTTGAATTTTTTTCAGAGCTTGTCTCAACACAAACAAAAAGATTTTGTCTGTATTCCATACCATAGTATGTTACTGTCCTTGCTATTTTTATACTTCTGTTTTCAGTATATCCAGATTCTAGCAATAAAGTCCGACTTCTGCAAGAAGACACCAACACTTCCTCTTCGGATGTAATCTGCTTGTAAGAAGTATTGAATACATCATGTACATTCCAAGCAGAACACTGTGCTAATTGATGTGTAGTTGCAAGAGTTTTGGCTATGTTTTTAAAATTGCAATTTATACTTGCACGCTTCTTGAAGTAATTGTGCTTTGCTTCATAGCGCATGCACCACATGCGAACTAATGGACCAAATTTAACCATACAGTCAGCATAATGAAACATATGATGATGTTTGTTGATCAAGTTAATAGATGGAAATAATTCTTTGAACTTTTGATGATGCTCTATGACCAATTCTTCTAGGTAACAAGCCATACCTCGAGTAACAGCAGG
Organism: Maratus speculifer; assembly: GCA_964019185.1. Classification (NCBI taxonomy): domain Eukaryota; kingdom Metazoa; phylum Arthropoda; class Arachnida; order Araneae; family Salticidae; genus Maratus; species Maratus speculifer. The sequence goes on from OZ025293.1 coordinate 437,015,855, forward strand.
GGAAAATACCAGTTCCATTATTCTTAACAATAATTGCAAAAGATACAGGTAATCATTTGTTTTAACCTTGTCAAAAATAATGAATGGTATGACTCTTATAAGGCAATGCATTTGGGCTGCTTTTTGTTTGAGAGTATGATCCTTTACATTTTGAATTGAAGCTCTTGATAAATTTGGAGATGGTTTATTTTTTTTTTCAGCAAAACCATATTTGAATGAATGGATGCGTCTATTTAAAATTTCAATATTTAATCCATCAATTGGGCTAACAAACAGAATTTGATTTAGGATGGGTTTCAGCTCCATTTGGCATACACCTTCGAGCAAATCGTGCATTGCATCGAAACAAAAATTTTCAGTGACGTTAAAATATTTTGATTGATGTAAAATGCTGTCTTCAGTAACACCTGATAAAGTAGCAGCATTATGAATGTTACATTGCTGCAGATGTTGGTTATGCAATACTTTATCGCGTTTTGTGAATCTGTTTAGCTGGAATTCTGTCTGCAATTGTTCTCGGCTTACTAAACATAATCTACAAAAATGTTTGGCAGAAGGACTTAAAAATCCAAACAAAGAATGGCATGCTAAACTATCAGCACAAACTGCAGCAATTGTTGCGCGAAGTGTTACATTTTTGCCTCGAATATCGAATGCAATGCCACTATCGGATTCCAAAAGCTTCAAGTCATCTATGAATGGCTTAAGAACAGATGAAAATCCATACTGACGAAGGTCTGGTGAATGACAAAGAGATAATAAATGTATATTCGTCAAAGTGGAGTTAAATTTTGGTGGAATGTTTAAAATAGTAAAATAAAATGCTCCAAGTTCATGAATCTTCGTCTTAGACCCAAGAGGGTTACAGGTTTCTACATCATCATAATAAAACTGTATCTGTAATGCATCAGGATAACGCTGAAAAAAAGGGTGGCTAGCAAAAATATCTCCATCTGAATAATTTCTTAATACACTGTCATTAGATATAGTAGTTTTATCAAAAATGAACTCGAACATTTTCTCATTTTTTAAAATACATTTTAATGTGTTGATAATAGAAATGTATTGGCATGTAACAGGAATACTTTTTGTTTCATATTTATGCAATACAGAATTATAGACCTGGTCAGTTCTAGTACCTATTACAATTTCTCTGGGTTCAATTAAATCAAAATGTTTTTTATAAAATGCAAATTGTTGGTTTTTAGCTCACAGGCTATCATAGCCTGAGAGCTTATGTGCCCGTCCGTTCTGTATGTATGTGCGTATGTGCGTAACGCGATAACTCATGATAAAAATATCGGATCCATTTGAAATTTTGTATATAGGTATATCCTGATAAGGCGCTTCCCTGATTAGTTTTTGGAGTTCATTCGATATGTATAAGAGGGGGAACGGGGGGCTCATGCCCCCCGTTAGTTGATATAAATGGGATTTTCATGCAGAATTAAGTTTTCAAAATTTAGATTAGGATCATTCTGATGAGGCGATTCCGTGACTGTTATTAGGTGTTCATTGAATAAGTATAAATAGGGGGAACAGGGGTTCTAATCCCCCCCCCCCCGTTAGTTGATATAAATGGGATTTTCATGCAGAATTAAGTTTTCGTTCAAAATTTAGATTAGGATCATTCTGATGAGGCGATTCCGTGGCTGTTATTAGGTGTTCATTGAATAAGTATAAATATGGGGAACAGGGGTTCTAATGCCCCCCCCCCCCCCGTTAGTTGATATAAATGGGATTTTCATGCAGAATTAAGTTTTCGTTCAAAATTTAGATTAGGATCATTCTGATGAGGCGATTCCGTGACTGCTATTAGGTGTTCATTGAATAAGTATAAATAGGGGCAACAGGGGTTCTAATGCCTCCCCCCCCCCCGTTAGTTGATATAAATGGGATTTTCATGCAGAATTAAGTTTTCAAAATTTAGATTAGGATCATTCTGATGAGGCGATTCCGTGACTGTTATTAGGTGTTCATTGAATAAGTATAAATAGGGGGAACAGGGGTTCTAATCCCCCCCCCCCCCGTTAGTTGATATAAATGGGATTTTCATGCAGAATTAAGTTTTCGTTCAAAATTTAGATTAGGATCATTCTGATGAGGCGATTCCGTGGCTGTTATTAGGTGTTCATTGAATAAGTATAAATAGGGGGAACAAGGGTTCTAATGCCCCCCCCCCCCGTTAGTTGATATAAATGGGATTTTCATGCAGAATTAAGTTTTCGTTCAAAATTTAGATTAGGATCATTCTGATGAGGCGATTCCGTGACTGCTATTAGGTGTTCATTGAATAAGTATAAATAGGGGCAACAGAGGTTCTAATGCCTCCCCCCCCTCTTAATTTATATAAATAGGTTTTTCAAGCAGAATTTTCAGATTTCGTTCAAATCTCTGAATCGTTTTGGAAGTTTAATGGTTAAGTATAAAAGAAGGGGATAACTCCTTTTAAATTATATAAATGCTAAATGGGTTTTTATTAAGAATTATCTAATTTGCTCTGAATTTTGGATATAGATTTTTTATATGATAAAGCATGTCTTTGATAGTATAGGAGGTTCAATGATTAAGTATAAAAAAAGAGGAAAGGGGAGAGCTGTTTCCCCTTCTTAATTTTTTTTTCGAACGGAATTAACCCTTGAAAATATAAGGCTTTAATGTACAATTAGTATTTGTAGCCTGTGAGCTCAATGCCATCAGTTTAACTGGGCAGTATTCTTTATTTGTTTTCAAACCATTGAATGGATCTGCTAGTTCACTGAATTTTTGCATGAGATCAACACATTCTTTTGAATTTAATTCCATGTTCTGATTAGTTAAAAATGATTGTACTTCCCTTTTTAGTGTATTTGTAACAGAATTTATAAGGTTACTGCAAATTTCAACGCTAGAATTTGCAACTGTGTAGGACACATTGCTCTGACTTTGTAAATTCAATATCATTTTAGCAGCAGTTTCACGAATATTTTCTTGTGAAACCCAAGATTGGCAGTTAGTCACATTCTGAGTTTCATTTACTGCTGAATTGTCTTGTCCTGATTCATTTCTGAAAAAAGCTGAAGTTGAGGGCTGCTGCTGACTGTTTGAGACAGATACAGAATCATTTTTTCTATAAGTACGATACTTATGCTGTAGCAAATGTCTGGCAAGAGATCTAAAGTGAAAATAACTTTTTTTGCATGAACCTTGTGCACAGATGAATTCTTCCGATCTATCAAGTCTGCCTGTTAATAACATATTATGGCATCGACGGAAATGGCTCTTTAATTGGCCAATTCTTTTTCCCACGACACGATTGCATTTGAAACAATTTAAGGGCTCCATTATGTAGATGATAATCAAAAAGAACAATCTGAAATTAATTAAACTGCATAAGATAAAAGATTTTAAGATAATATCAAATAAAATTCATTTTTTTTTTTTTTAAATCTTTGATATGTTACTTTCATAATAAGAAATAATATTCTTTGCTTATTGAAATTCAAATTTATTTTTCTTTATTATGTTAATTTCACTTTTCGATTAAATTTTCTCATAAATTCATCATAAAGGCATAACTAGAAATTCTGTTACCCTTGGCTCTTACTCAGTAAATATATGAAAATAAATACCACAGATAAAACAACTTTCAGTCAAAACAAGTAATTAAAAATTTTTATGCAACAGACATTTTAAAAAACACTACAAAAAAAAACCAATGCATATTTCACATTGGAAAAGAAAACAGAAATTTGTAAAATATTAGGAAATATACGCCACAAGAATGGGGCAAAAATTTTTTTTGATGTCATGTCTGTTACATATATTTTTTCACGTGATGAAGTACTGAGTTGATGTCTCTCCTCCCCCCCCTCCCACACACACACCATTAGTACACCACCATACTTTTTCAATTTTGGTTGCAATGTTTTTTTCTTTCTTTTAAATGTACATAGCTATTTTTCTTTCACAAATTTGAAAAGAACTCTCTCATAGGTTTAACATTAGCTTAGCTTCTTTGTATTTCATAAATAAAAAATTTTTGTATTAGTGGTGTACTGAGTAGTACTTCGGCCGAGTACTGAGTAGTTGTGTAATTAAAAGAAGAAAAAAAACAAAAAAAAAAAAACACTGATATGCACATAATGTGAGCTTAGGGGTACATGTACATATATATAAATATACCTGTGTACATATATCTATACGTGAGTGTACTTACATATAATTTATATATAAATTAACTCGTTAAATTTGAAATCTATTTGGTACAATTATCAACCAATATAAAATTCAAACATTCTTTAACCCTCCAATTTATTCCGACCATTGAAATCTGACTATCAAAAAGAAAAATGTTTGGTTAGTGTAATAATTCATTGAATAATGCAAAACATTTCATATTTATTTTGTAACTGTCTGTTCCTTATTTTCTTTTGATTTAAAAAAAAAAATGTATTGGCTTTGCAGTTTCTTTTCATTTTTCATGTGTACAAATTAAATTATGTTATTTTAAATTTATTATTTTTTAAATATCTCAGTAAAATTTAAAAGACTTTTTAGATTATATGCAACCTTGCAAAAAAATTCTTATGTGCACCTTCAACAACTGTTTATTTGGAAAGTATATTTTCAGAATCAAGCCAAATTTATAGTAGCAAAAGAAATGTCCCGTCTATTGGTAATGTAAAACGTTTGGTGTTTTTGCATTCATTTGTAATATAATAAATTTAATTAATTTTTTATTGCATTTATTGTAATTTTAGTTTCCTTATCCAAAATAATAGTCTTTTCTGTTTTCCTGTATATCAAAAAAGTATTTAATTTTATTTGAATAGATGTGAAACTAAATATTAATTTAGGGTTATTTAATGAGGGTTTTTGTTTTCAACTTTTTCTATATTTTGCAAACATATTGTTAAATACCGAGTAAATAGTTTTATAAATTACTGCATATATTATACATTGATATTCGAATAACTTTTTTCAGATCAGTTGTATATTCATATGCTTAAAAAATGAAATTGTTACAATTACTCGGTATTGGCTGAGTACCGATTATTTACCAAGTACTCAGTACAGTTCTGTTTTATATGAAATAACAAAATCTTCATTTAGCACCCCCTCACATTTCGTTTTGGTGCTCAAGGCATATATGCCCCCTCTGCATCCCCTTAGATCCCAATGATTGAAATTTTAGATGCTTTGATGTATTTCTGATATTTACAATAAAATTTAGATTAATAGTGTGAAATGACACTATGAGAATGGTTCAATATTGTTGATAGATTATAACTATTATATTCCAATTCCTACTTATATATATAACAGAATAGCTGTGCCAGTAATGGACGGTACTTACGTATTAATGCCACCGCAGCAGAAGTTGTGCTAATGTGACTATAAAGAGCAAAAAGTGTGAATTTTGTCAAAGAATCGCAAAGAAGAAGCAAATTCCATTGAAGAAATTTGAAAAAACGTGAATGTTGAGAAACAATCACGAAAAAAAAAAAAGCAAATTTTGGCAAAAGATCATAAAAGATTAGGAAGTTTTGATGAAAAAATGCAAATTATGTCAAATGATTGTGGAGAACACTCAAGTTTTGGTGAAAGATTGTGAAAAATATGCTCATTTAGACAAAAAATCATGTGAAAGACCACGAATTTTGTTGGGGGATTGCAAAAAGACTGCAAATTATGTCAAAAGAATGGGAAAAAATGCGAATTTTGTCAAAATGGTGAAAAAAAATAATTACAAATTTCATCAAAAGTCCATTAGGTTGTAAAAGTTCAGCTTGTTCTTTGCTGTGCTAGTACAATGTATGTCAACATATTGTAAAAGTTTGGGGAAAATTTTATATAGATTGGGGGAAATGTTGAGAGTAAAAACATTTTCTGCACCCCTGGAAGAAACTTAATGACACTCTTTTTTCATTATAATTTAAGTGTTTCAGATTATTGACTATAAATAGTTTCTTCTTTTAAAACTTTATTTCAGTGATAAACATTAGATATAGTGGATCTAGATCATATATTTATATGTATAAGATAAAAATTAGTATGTGTTGATATATTGCTCTAAAGAAAGACATATGAATTTGTCAGAAAAAAAAATAGATTAAAAGGCTGATTCTCTCAAATAGGACAAAATAACAGTCATGAGGGATTGGTGAATTTTAACAAAATGCCCTTTTACTTTTTTACTATTATCTGAATTTCGATAAGGCTTTGTAGGATTTAACTCCATTTAAATACTTATAATTCAGTAATAATTTAAAACTCTTAATATTTACCTGTATTCAGTAGAGGCTTATGAGGGAGTGATTAGGAAGGCTTAGGACCTCATCACTCTTTCGTCCGATTCTACCAAATACAGGTAAATATTAGAAAAATATCAATTATTACTAGTTATCTAGATGTAGAGTAGACTCCCTCAAATCCGCACAGCTTGGGACTAGAAGTTGTGCAGACTTTAGAATATTGTGGATTTCTGGTCATTGCTTTGTTTACATTTTTTAAAAAGTAATTTGAGTGCAATTAATAGTGCATTCGGAACTATAATGAATGCATACAATATAATAAAATATTAAAATAAGTAATAAACTAAAATAATAAAAATTTAGATAATTATTAAAATGATTAAAGTAATAGCAAAGGTCAAATTAATAATCAATAGTGTATGATTAAATATTTTTTTATAAAGATTAAATGTATTTTTCCAAAATTATTCAATAAAACTTGCTTCATAAAAGTACATTACTAATTCACATCAAAATCATAAAATAAGGATTTTTTTTTCAAGTTTAGCCAGGCTTAATAACCAAAAAATCTTAATGCATAAATATGTTTGGTAAAAAGATTGTGATTACCAGTAATATCAGCAATATCTTTAATTTTCCAAAAAAAAAAAAAAAAATCTTCCTTTGTGAAAAAAACACGAATAGAGTTATATTAAGAAAATTACAAATTAAAAAATATATGGAATTGATACAAAACTAAAAAATTAAATTTTGTCCCAATATCCGAACTAAAGTTTCATTGTTTACATACATAAAATATGTGCGGATTTGAGGGAGTCTACTGTATTTAGATGGAGTTAGAACCCACTAAGGCTAATTTCATTTCAGATAACAGTAAAAATAATAATAATAATAGTAATAAATAAAGAAATAAATGGGCATTTTGTTAAAATTTATCACTTCCTCATGACTATTATTTTGGCCTATTTGGAGAGAATCATCCAAAAATATTCAATATTTAGTATAAAATATTTTCATTTTATAAAAATACAAAATATTTAAAGCAATTAATAACATAACAGGATAATCTTTAAAATTTTATTCAAACTGTAAAGAAAAATAAATAAATGAATAAATAAATAAAATTAAATAAAAAATCTTGATTGGGAAGATTACTTTTGAGAGTTAAAATCGAAACATGAAGTTGAATAAGAGATTATTAAAAAATGTGGTTTTAGTTATAGCATTTTAATAATTTTTTTCCCCCTGTTTTTAGCAAAATCTAGTAATGAAAAAAGCTGAAGTTTGTATTATCACTCAAAAAAAAAACAAAAAATTGAGCAGTATTTGAAATTTATTTTTAAATAACTATGGGGAGAAATATCATCAAATGTTTATAATTAGTAATTAAAAAATTGTTTATAAAGTCTTATAAAAATAGAATATATGCATGTATTTGAGATAAGAAAAGATGTTTTTAAAAAATCTGGTTGGTTAAACAAACTAAAAAAATGTTTTTTTCCCCCCCAAAAAAAACTTGTTTTTTTTGCCAACCCTAATTTTAAACGCCACAAGAAAAAAAAAAAAAAAAAAAAAAAAAAAAAAAGGAAAATAAAACTAGAATTGATGTTTGAAGTTACTGATATCCAGATTTACTAGATTCATAATTACTATAATTTTCATTATTATTATTATTATTTTGTCTGAGATTGGATAAGGAAGCAATTAAGACAGAAAATACATTTTTAACAACTTCTAAAGTGTCAGACAAAATTTGGGAGTTGAAAATGGGGAGGGGGTTCAACTTATACACAAAACGATTTATTTTTAAGTACATACTGCAATCTTTTTTATTGAAATGGGGAGGTATAAAGCCCTATAAGCCCCTTTTTAGCTGTGCCCTTAAAAATGTTTTCGGCTTCCTGACTGATTTGATTGCTAGATTATAAAATTTACATGGCAGAGTTATATTCATAATAATAATATTAATAAAATGAATAAAACATTGAAAATTTATCAACCACATTAAAGTAACTTAAAAGCATCTATTTGTAAAATGTTGGTGTAATTACATTTTGGCAAGTATAATTAAAAAATTAAGTTTGAATATTTAGATTTTCAATTAAGTGAAAATATTTTTCGCACTTTAAACATTTTTGGAAATGTACACATGGGGCATGCATTTTTTTTAATGAAATAAAATAATGTATTAAACGATATAAAACAATGCGATATTATTAATTACACAAAATAATGTGAGTGGGGCCTGGCCTTTAAATAATAAAAAGACAAAAGGACATAATTTTCAGATCCTAGATGTCTTTGAAGAGAGTCGGACAAAACCCAGTCTCCTGATTTTTATGTAAAGATAATAAAAAGTTGAAATTTTAGTATTATGTGCAACCCTGGAACGGTAGGTGATGCTTAAAAACAGAAAAAAAGTAATTTTTTTTTATTTGAGAGATTACATACTAGAATGAAAACAAGAAATCACTAATAGAAATCTATTAAAGAGGTAGAAAAGAATACTTACCATAAAGTTTTTGTGCATCTTCATTCGAAATTCCCTTGGCAATGAGCATCTGTTGTACAATATCTAAGGATGACATATTTAATAAAATAAAACAAAGAGCGTGTTTATATATAGCGTGGTTTAAAAGATTTTTTTAAAAAATTGCAAGCGACACGAAATAGATGAGTAAGCCTCTCTTCGTTATCTTAGCAGAAGACCAGATCCCGCCAAATCGACCGAACGTCATGTGACTAGATTAACCAATGAACATTCATCTCGGATAGTTCAGGTCAAAACAGTTTCGGTTTTCAATTAAAAAGGAGTGTTTTTCTGTTCGCTACTATAAACATGATTTACAAGACCAGTTTTTTCCGAAGAGCATCCTTTTTTGATAAAACTGCCGCTCTGAAGGAATGATTGTCCTCTTAAGAGATTTCGCTCCTTTATTGACTGAGGAATTCACTCTTTTGATTTAAGAGTGCACGTTTTTATGCGTTTCATGGACGTAATTTGTGTTTTTTGAGCGATTCATGAATGTAATTTGCGTTTTTTATGCAATTCATGAATGCAAAACACTATTCGCTATTTTTATGCGATTTATACACGTAATTTGCGTTTCAGCTTTCTGCTGCCAAAATTCGTGTTTTTTGAGCGATTTATGAACATAATTCCCGTTTTACTACACGATTCATAGACATGATTTGTGTTTCTCATACAATTTCTGAACGTAATTCTCACTTTTTTAAACAATTCATGGACGTAATTCACGTTTTGACGATTTGTGGACCCAATTCGCGTTTTTTAAACTATTCATGGGCATAATTCGCGATTTTTATGCGATTAATGAATGTAATTTACATTTTACATGATTCATGGATGTAATTTGCTATATTTATGCAATTCGTAGACATAACTTGCATTTTTTGAGCTTTCTGTCGACGAAATTTTTGTTTTTGATCAATTTATTGACATTATTTGTGTTTTTATAGGATTTATGAATGTAATTCGCTTTTTTTACCAATTTTTGGACTTAATTCGCATTTTTTGCAATTTATGAATGTTATTAGTATTTTTTTGCATGATTCATGGATGTGATTCGCAATTTATGAGTGATTTATGAACATAATTTGTGTTTCAGCTTTCTGCTGCCAAAATTCGTGTTTTTTGAGCGATTTATGAACATATTTCCCGATTTACTACACGATTCATAGACATAATTTGTGTTTTTCATACAATTTCTGAACGTAATTCTCACTTTTTTAAACAATTCATGGACGTAATTCACGTTTTGAGCGATTTGTGGACCCAATTCGTGTTTTTTATGCAATTTGCTTTTTTTGAGCGATTCATGGACATAATTCGCGATTTTTATGCAATTAATGAATGTAATTTACATTTTACATGATTTATGGACATAATTTGTTATACTTATGCGATTCATAGACATAATTTGCATCTTTTGAGCTTTCTGTCGACGAAATTTGCGTTCTTTGATCGATTTATTGACGTTATTTGTGTTTTTATAGGTTTTATGAATGTAATTCGCTTTTTTCACCAATTCTTGGACGTAATTCGCATTTTTTGTAATTTATGAACGTCCTTAGTGTTTTTTTGCACGATTCATGGAAGTGATTCGCATTTTTGAGTGATTTATGAATGTAATTCATGTTTTCATGGACGTAATGTGTTTTTTGAGCGATTCATGAATGTAATTCGCGTTTTTTATGCAATTCATGAATGCAAAACACTATTTGCTATTTTTATGCGATTTATAGACGTAATTTGCGTTTCAGCTTTCTGCTGCCAAAATTCGTGTTTTTTGAGCAATTTATGAACATAATTCCCATTTTACTACACGATTCATAGACATAATTTGTGTTTTTCATACAATTTCTGAACGTAATTCTTACTTTTTTAAACAATTCATGGACGTAATTCACGTTTTGAGCGATTTGTGGACCCAATTCATGTTTTTTATGCAATTCGCTTTTTTTGAGCGATTCATGGACATAATTCGCAATTTTTATGCGATTAATGAATGTAATTTACATTTTACATGATTTATGGATGTAATTTGCTATATTTATGCAATTCGTAGACATAATTTGCATTTTTTGAGCTTTCTGTCGACGAAATTTGCGTTCTTTGATCGATTTATTGACGTTATTTGTGTTTTTATAGGTTTTATGAATGTAATTCGCTTTTTTTACCAATTGCTGGGCCTAATTTGCATTTTTTGTAATTTATGAATGTTATTAGTATTTTTTTGCACGATTCATGGAAGTGATTCGCATTTTTTGAGTGATTTATGAACTTAATTTACGTTTCAGCTTTCTGCTGCCAAAATTCGTGTTTTTTGAGCAATTTATGAACATAATTCCCATTTTACTACACGATTCATAGACATAATTTGTGTTTTTCATACAATTTCTGAACGTAATTCTCACTTTTTTAAACAATTCATGGACGTAATTCACGTTTTGAGCGATTTGTGGACCCAATTCATGTTTTTTATGCAATTTGCTTTTTTTGAGCGATTCATGGACATAATTCGCAATTTTTATGCGATTAATGAATGTATTTTACATTTTACATGATTTATGGACGTAATTTGCTATAACTATGTGATTCATAGGCATAATATGCATCTTTTGAGCTTTTTATCGACGAAATTGTTTTTTGATCGATTTATTGACATTATTTGTGTTTTTATAGGATTTATGAATGTAATTCGCTTTTTTTACCAATTCTTGGACTTAATTCGCATTTTTTGCAATTTCTGAACGTTATTCGTGTTTTTTTGCACAATTCATGGAAGTGATTCGCATTTTTTGAGTGATTTATGAACGTAATTCACGTTTTTATGCAATTCATGGATGTAATTTGCGTTTTTTGAGTGATTCATGAACGTAATTCACATTTTTTATGCAATTCATGAATGCAAGTCGCTATTTTTATGCGTTTTATATAGGTAATTTCCGTTTCAGCTTTTTGCTGCCAAAATTCGTGTTTTTTGAGCGATTTATGAACATAATTTATGTTTTACTACACGATTCATAGACGTAATTTGCATTTTTCATACAATTTATGAATATAATTCTCGCTTTTTTACATGATTCATGGACGTAATTCACATTAAGCAATTTGTGGACGTAATTCCCATTTTTTATGCAATTTGCTTTTTTTTTAGCGATTCATGGATGTAGTTCACAAAAACACCCCTTGGCTGTGCCACTGACAACAAAATCTTATGTTGGTGCAAGGAGTAATTTATTCATAGACATGAGAAAAAAGTTTTTGACAACAAACCAAAAAAAAGTACAATACAGGATTTTTACCTGGCATTCTCATAAAATTTTGAATATACCCTGCCTTCCCCCCTCTAATTCATAAGTTTTCATACATTCTATATTATATTCCATATTAAGAAGGCGCCACTTGTCTAGTTTTGTTTTGAATCAGAACGCGTTATTAGCATTTTTCATTCAGGTAGAATTTATTTAGAATAGAATTGATAAAGAAAATGCACAAATTGAAAACCATCGAACAGACATGATAGAATCATTACGTAATTTTCATGGTTTTAATAATCCACATGGATGTTTCTTGTTATGCCAATTCAATCTTGCAATGTCTTAATATACAATGAATAAAGTCTGCAATAAAGTTAACCAGAGAATCTTGCAATGGATTTTTGCCGTCGCTTATTCAAATTTACTTAAGAGGAATCGAGTTAATGAAATGTTGTATAAATGTTACTTGTTAGCTTTATAGATTACTAGGTACTACTAGGTTATCCCGTCGACCAAAAAATTATCGCCAAACTATAAGATTAAATTCCAATAATGGATGATTGTGAATGTCACATTCAATGACATTAAATACAATTTGTATATTAAAAATGTCATTGATTTTTATTTCGACTTTTTATTAATATTTTACTAATTATTTGTTTTTTCATTATTTAAAATAAAAAAATATATGATTATGTATAATTTGGCGAAATTGGTCGACGGAATAACAGTAGTAGGGATTACTAAAATATTTCAAATTGAAATAATTTATGAAACTGAAAATGTTTTAGCCAACATTTCACTTAAGTTTAAAACAAGCAATATATAGAAATTGTAAAGTCCATCAAGTATGTGCAACTTGGGACCAGACATTGCACAAATATAATGTGCTCATCTTTTGTTTACATTTTTAAAAAGAGTAATTTGAATGTAATAATGTACTAGAAATCATAATGAATGCTTATAATAGAGTATAATACAGTCAACTCTGTGAAATTCACAAAATGTATTATCTGCAAAACATGTTAAAATGCAAACATTGAAAAGTGTTTTAACACTTAAACTCAAAGATAAAAGATATGCAATAATTTTATTTTCATGAAATGTCAAATTTTAATAAAATAAACTGGGATTTAAGAAAATTCATGTATTTTGTACCCTGTATTTAAAAACAATACTTTAAGCAAGCCAGTAAGTTTCCGTTTATTAATTATGATTAATGCAAACCTATTCTTTGCTCAAGCAGCGAAAAAATTAAAAAAATAAACAAAAAATATATAGAGGTAAAATTGTTTATCAAACAATACACATAAAAAGTTCCTTGGCGAAGGAGAGTAAACTGCATTTCACCCAAAATTACTGACAAAAAACAAAACAAAACAAAATGCAGTCCAGATTTTTAACTGGCATTCTCGTAAAATTTTGAATATATCCTGCCTCCACACTGTAATCCATAAGTCTTCAAAAATACAAGCAAATAACTTTATTGCAAAGTTACACATTCTGTATTAATTAATAATCCATTGCAAGATTCTCCGGTTAACTTTATTGCAGAGCTTATTCGTTGTATATTGACATTGCGAGATTCAATTGGCGTAACAAGAAACAACATGTGGATTATTAAAACCTGAAAATTACTTAATGATTCTATCTTGTCTGGTTTATATTTTTTAATTCGTGCATTTTCTATATCAATTTAATGGACATTATGTAAGAATATTACTTCCTGAATGAAAAATGCTCCGTGTAACTTGCCGCGTTCGGGTTCGGATTCAAAACAAAACTAGACAAGTGGCGCCCCTAGGCGTATGAATACATGACTTTCCAACAACAAATAATTTAAAATAATTTTTGTTTGAAAACTTAAAAAAAAAAATCATAAGTCGAAAGTATATTGAATATGTATAATTAAAAAATATTTTCCTATTTTAAAAAAGGATTCAAAATATTTTTTCCACAAAATGCAAAAATATCCAATGTAAGAAACGTAATATTTTCTTCTTACGAAAAATAAAGGCAAAATAAATAGAAATTTGATTTAGTATATATTTATTGAATGTTTTAAAGCACATGATAAGATGTTTTTGTAGTTTAAAAAACATTTATTGCTTCGATGCGGGTGTTTTAACTGTGACCATTACTACATTTGCCTTTTTGCAGTGTCTTCGTCTGCTAACCCATAGAATAACATGTAATCCGCGAGCTAATATAGTCCAATTTTCCAAGACCAATATATAACAAACAAGAGTTTTCCTAGAAACAAGGCAAGTCTTATTCCCTCTATCTTAAAGAGATTCATATTATATATAAGTTTTAATAAAATCTCCCAGTCCGTTTTCTAGATCTCATTATCAGGAACAAACACCATCGTTTTCAGTTTAAAAATGGTTATCGAGATCTAAAAATATACGGCACGTAGAAATGTAAAAATTATAGGATAGGATTAGACTGGGAATATAAGACTATATTTAAAAAATTGGACCATTCTGACCAATATTTGCTGAGTTATTAGAAGGCGGCTTTTCCGATTTCCTTTGATGTTGAGTTAGCTGTATATATGAAGTTCCGCATCTACCCTTATGACGATGGTAGGTTTAAAGCTGCGTCACTTGAAGGCTGCCGCCTTCTATGATCCGCATCTACCCTTATGACGATGGTAGGTTTTGACGATGGTAGGTTTAAAGCTGCGTCACTTGAAGGCTGCCGCCTTCTATGATAACAAAAATCTTCAAGTTTATTTAGAATTTGCGTTTTGTTTCTTCTGGTGAACAACAAAGATTTCACGATCATGTACAACAAAAAGCATAAATTCGACACAGATTTTGAACGTTAGTCATATACACAACCCACTGAGTTTCTGTAATATGTGTGTATTTACTTAAGGGTGTATTTGAAAAAACGCTTTTCCACCTTCAACAGCTCGAAATTTTCCAATACAATTTCAGACATATTTTTAAAAGTAGGAACATGAAACTTGCTGAGGGGATTCTTGAAGGAACGTATGAGGTGGCGTGTGATGTCTTTTTACACTTAATTCATTAGAATTTGAGTTATAAACAATTACCTTATCAGTAATGACCCTTTTTTTCGTTCCCATTTCTCCCGCTTGGGAAAAATCGGTTCGAAATGCCGTTTTTGATTGCTTTTTTTGCAATATTTTCTGCATTTATCAAAGAATCGACAATCACGGCACCTTGTGTACTTTCCAAATAAGAGATTTTGAAAGTTTGGTGTATTTGAGAGCAAAAATGAATTCAAAAATAAATCGGAAAAAAAGAAGTTTGAATCGAAATACACCCTTTACCTCCTCAGTCCTGGTGTCACCTGTAGCAGACACTTATGAACAGACTTTAACCCCTTGAAGGACACCGGCATATAATATATACCACTTAATATTTATTACCAAATGCCACACTGGCATCTTAATTTAGAAATTAAATTTTGCTTTATTAAAATAATAATAATAAATAAATAAATCTTATACTTATTTGTATTTTAATTTGTTTATAAATACGGGTGTAATAAAAAAAATTAATATTTTAACAACAGAAGTACTCTGCCCCTCAAGGGCTTAAACTAATTTAAATGCTTCTATAGAAATATTAAAATTACTTACAGACTTTTTTAACAAATACTTGCATATCATAAGAATCATATATATGCTGATACATTTTTGGAGATGTTTTATAGTAATTTTAAACTGGTTTTTGTGATCACTCGTCATATTTGTCTCAGGACTGAGGAGGTTAAGAAATAAACTTTTGGAAAAAAAAAATACAGGAAAACTCAAAAATCTATTGTGTATATTTGAAGAAGATTTTGCTTGAATATTTATTTATCAAAGTATTCCATTTGAAATTTGAAAGAAAACTATTCTTGTAGAAGAGATATGGATAGGATTTAAATTATTGGATGATATGGATTCTGCTGTAAAAACAGTAAACTCGCAGGCAGATTGATCTTTTTTGATCGATTCTCAGTTAAAGTTGTTTTCAAATCCAAAAGGACATAAGTTTAAATTCATATTTGTTCAAAAACTCATGAAAGTGGCAGATGCTATTGTTTGGAAACTATTTGATCGAAAAACGTGTTCTATATTTTAGCAAAGGCAAAAGATCATCCAGTAAATGCTATCAAGTTTGGCGTTTCGCACCGAATTTCCAGACGAAAGGAGGAACTACCAGTCAGGAAGAGAGAAAAATCGGTTGTCATGTAAATGTAACCCATAATAGATTATAACTTAATTGATTAATATTGTATAAATAATTAATTTATTAAAAAATGAAAAACATCTTTCGATTCCAAATCGCTTCCATAGGCAATCTTGCCAATTTTGTGCCTTTACATTTAAAAACGAGTCGGTAAATGTGTAAGAAAAATCTGGGTTTGTGAAAACCGCCTTTAAATGAATCTTTAAATGGATTCTTTTCATCATTACAGACATCGAAATTAGTGTTAGACCGAAACAAGTTTTTAAGACTGGACCTGAATTTCGGTACCTTCTTAATTTCGGCCAAAAACGAAAATGTCTTAAAAATAAATTTTAAGTAATGAATACAAAATGACTATTACTATAAATGGTAATTTCGTTTCTACCGCTTCGACTTGAGTTATGCTGCATGGATTTTGATGGAAGTTGCAATGTCAGTTAAATAAGTTTTAAGGTTATAAAAGATTAGCTTTATAAAAAAAGTTCTTGTAATAGTATACTATTTTTGGTTGCTACAAAAGTGTAAGATAAAACGATGACAGCAAAAACAGATAAATAATTTTATTGGGCTGTTATCATGTTTCGACTGTACCCGAGTCAGTTTCAAAACAGATAAATAATAATAATCTGAAATTGTACGATCTATGATGCAATGATATGAAACATCGTCATTCAGTTTTACATAGAACGCACGTTATTATTACTTTTTTATTTTACTTGGAAGTTTATTTCTATTTTATTAACCATTGAATAACTCGAGCCACAATTTTGGCAAGCTAAATGATGCTGTATCGTCACATATGGATTTTTTACTTGTTAGAATTTCTATGTTTGCTATTATAATGGATGGATAATCACTGGAGGGTAAAAAATATGTTGTATTCATTGAAATTTATTTGGATGATTTCTTCTTGATTTAATATTATAATTTTTAGCTGTCAGAAGTAATATAGTACATTTTTCGATAATAGAATGAGGACACGCCGACAGACAGACATTTTGTATAAACATGTTTCACCGGGTCTCTGAACCCTTAAACTTCTAAAAGCGAACAAAAGATTTGATTCCAATACTTTCTTTTTTTATAGATAGAGCAAAGTAAAGAAGAATAAACCTAACTGTCTCGAGAATTGTTTTGAATTGAGAGCACTGTATCGAAAATAGTAGATCTTGCTCTACTACCTTCTTACGTTACTAAACGAATCCTTCTTGAATCTTGAATTACAAATGAAAAACTTGGATTATTTAACCCATTTATGCCTGAATTTTTGTTTCCTCAAATTCGTTGATGATATCAATTTAAAATGCTGCAAAATAAATTGGAAAAATGCTGAAAAAAAGTACGCTGAAAATTATTTGTATTTATTTCATACAATGTAAATGTATTAAATATGGGAATATACATAGTATTTCTATAGTATAATATGCGTAATTATATGTTTTGTCTAAAATTATATAAAATAAGCTTTTAAATTGTATATATTATATATTATAACTAGTGTGTATTTTGAACTACTAAAAAATATATACATTTATTTATTTACAGAGACTAATAATATTATTAATATTATTAATAATATAATAAGAATTGTCATATTTGAGGCTTAAAAACAGTTTATTTACTTTATGGCATGGACTTTACATAAATAACCGTCTCTTAAATGGCTAATAAAAATTTATACATTTGTGTTTAGTGACCTATTTTTGTACGTTACAAAAATGCATAAAAATAGACTTGAACATCTATTTCTCAATTTAAGGGGGTCCGGGACACATTTTATAATAATTTTTATTTATTGGGCTAAAATTTTGAAATTTTTTGTGATGATTAACCATATCATTTGTAAACAAAATCACATGATTAAATTTCTCATATTTTTTTTTAATTTAAAATTTAAATTTTATTAAAAAAGTGGGGTAAATTGATATAATCTTATAGATTTAATGAATTTTCGACGCATCTAAGAATGATTCATACTCTGAAAGATTACATTAATGCTTATAATAAAGTTTTTTTTATATAATGTTGAAAGAATCATATTTTCTTAACATTTAAAACAAAATGTTAAAAAAACAACATTACAATTTTGCCCTTTTGCAAGACGCTTGGAGGGTTAAAATCATTATAACTCGATATACTATTTGTAGAATTGATATTTTTTTTTAATCAAAATAAACAAAAATATATAAGCTTTAAAATTTCTGTTTTCTTAAAAAATGATTCATTTTCTTTATAGATTTCTGTGTTTAAAAATGTTAAAAAGACTTTTGTAATAGAATATAATTTTTCTTTGAAAAATTATATTTTCCATTATAAAAGTCTTTCATTTAAATCGTAAAATCATTTTTCAAAGACGAATTTACATCACAGTGGAAAAATTGTCTTTGAAAATTAATCTACAATATACAACTAATACCTATTGACAACGCGATCTTATGAACCACAAGAGAGAATATTTAAAAATAAATACATACATTGCATAAAGTATACTTGACTAAAAAATACACTGATATTCTTAAGAATATATCACTGGAAACTTTTATGCACATAAATCTTAAATAACATAAAAATGACTCGAAAATATATTATTGCGATATAATAAAAAAGTATTATTTAAATCAACAAATAACATAAAACATAAATCGAAAATATGTTATTGTAATTCATTAAAAAAGTATTATTTAAATCATCTAATAACATAAAAAATTTCTAAAATAAATTATTAAAACATGAGTTTTTTTCCTTTTTTAAAAAAAAAAAAATCTTGAATTACATTTTTTATTCGAAATTAGTTGCCTGAAAAATTTTTCACACTTGGTTCGATTTTGAATAATGTAAGCTTAATTAACTTAATTTTAATATTAAAATATCATGCAGAAAAGGAAACGAAAAGCGAAATAAAATTTTAATTTTATGAAATATCAAGTTGAATTTCATTATTTGAAGATATAAATAATAATTGGGTTACAATTCTGATTTAGGTCAAAAATATTTCGTCACTAAGAAACAAGAATAGGATCTATTGTTCATATTCACTTTCTTTTTCTAACTACTAGACTGGAAATAAAATAATAGGGATATTTCGCAGCTAACTGAGCGTCTCGGAGATACAACAAGAAAGAAGAAATCACGCGTCAAGCATAGATTATGAAGCATTTTCCATATTGTTGTATCTCTTTACTCCTAAAAAGCGGGCAAATCGCCGTCTCCCAAACTGTCCGTTATTCGGAGATTTTGCTCTGTATATAAATGAAGAAGTAGCAACGTAGTCAAGAAAGTCTCAAAGGATCGGAAAAGTGCAAAAAAGAATACTGCAGCTGTGAGGTGAAGCTGTTGTCGATATGTAGGTCCATAAAGCAGTCGATCCAGTTAGGAGGAGTAATTGCTGTGTAGCAGGGATGTAGTGGTGGGTATACGCGTGTTACGGCGTTTACCTTCTGCATTTTTAAGGAGCACTGTATACTCTCTGTTTCTCAAGAAAGCTATAGTATGTACACTCTAGGGTATACGCTCTGCCTTGAGCGTATACCCTCTGCTTAGGGCGTATACCATCTGTTTTTTTTACGACTACACCACTGCTGTGTAGAATTAAAATAGAAAATGTGCTCTAAAAAGTGGAAAACCGCTCTAAAACATTTTTTCAAAAGGTGATCAGCGATCGTGGATTCAAATCAATGTTGCTTGTAGGAAAAATGTATCTAAATATTAACGAGGATTACGTAAAACCTGCACTGAGAATGTGTTGCCTGGATCAAAGTGTTTCAGGTCGGTTTCATCAAAGTTTTCGGGTCGGAATGAGCACCGCGCTGATCGGTTGTCCATTCCTCAAAATGACATTGATGTCTGAGAGCTTACCTTTCCACAGACCATCGATAGATTACTCGGGAATTATCCTGATCTGGCACCTTTGTTTCGAGCAGCAGGGTGCTATCATCATATCTCTAAATTTGTTAGTCGAATTTGGCAACACTGTACATCTGTGGCACTATATATTATGAAATATATGCCTCAACGTATACAGTATGTGTCTCACAATGTATGGGAGGCACCTTGGAAACAGGAGTATCATTTGTGGGAGACTAGAGAGAGGGGAGGCAAAAGCTCCTCAAGGAAAGGGAAATTTATAAATGTATCAACCATCATAGACCGACAAAAAAAGGTACAAAAATTGCGTCAAATTTGAATAATATGGGAACATTAGCATTAAAGTAACACGTTAATCCAATAAATTTATTATTATTATTATTATTATTATTATTTTTATTTTTTTTTTTTATTTTTGCGATTTTAGCGTTCCCAAAGTGAGACATATTTAACATAAACGTATTTATCATTACTGAGTACTCGAATAAAATTGTATCGACTTTCTCTCAGATCTTCACAAGAAAATCAAAATAAATATTTGTCCGCCTCAATTTTTACCCACCCCGCCAAGAAAATTTTGAAATGGCGTTCCTGTTTGGAAACTTTATATCCAAGTTGCGGTTCTCTGCGCATCTGACCAAAACTTCTCATTTCCATACGAAATAAAATGTAAGTGATATATTAGTAACACAGAAGGATTTCGTAATTATACAATTTTCATCTAATTAAAAAATGTTTCAGATATAATTATCCTTAATAATGATCTTTGTAAACGACCATCAGCTGTTTCATTCTCTACCTTTATTCTATACTTTTCTAAGAGTGGGTTCGAGACGCTTCGTTCGCTGTATTTACACTAAAAATTTTCGTTCACCATTACAGTAAAACCCTGATAATTCGGATTAATTGGGACCAGATTAATCCGAATTATCCGGAGAATTAGAAAAAAAAATGAAGTAAAATAAATCATACTTACAGAAAATCATCTTTATGTTAAACTTATTAAATATTTACAGACTGTAAAATTGTTTCCTTTGTAATAAAAAAGTTTGCAATAATTTTCTGCTATGCCAGTTTTCTGTACCTTTTGCGAGCCGTACGGTCACGTTTGAGCATAGGTAATTCGTTTAGTGTAGTCTCCGCCTGACATTCAAAATAAACCATTAATTGTTATAAATGACATGTTGCTTCATTTATTGTGTAGTGATTTTTTATAACATTTCTAAGTGGTTTAAATAGAAAATTGGGAAAATCGGAATTGCCAAACTTAGTGATGCATTGTTGTTTCTTTAAAGGATAACATAAGGAAGGATGACAAAGTAAGCTTAAAGTATTCTTCAGAAAAGATGTCAGAAAAAGTTTTTTTATATTCAAAATACGACGATGAAACAAGTTAATGTTATAGAAATTAGCCAATCGTTTCTCAAACGTGAAAGAAAAATTGATTAAATTTATCCGAATTATCCGGAGATACAGATTAACGGGGTCCGAATTAGCGGGGTTCTACTGTATGTCTGTAGATTTCAATGAGCACCTGGAAAGCATCGCCACAGTTGAGTCATTAAAGCATTACTCATAATTTGCACTCACGTCTTAAGTGAGTGATAGCTCATAATTATAAACAATAAAACTCATAGCAATAAATAAACAGTCTCAGTTGAGTCAATATCCTTGAGATATGTAGAAAATTCCCCAAAAAAGAAACAATATTTTAGGAATACAGATAGTTTCGGTTCCGGCAAAATATTCGGAAGTATTTTTCCCTGAACGAAGATTTCGGAGCCGAAAATGAAACTGATTATTTGGTTGAACTCTAGTTTTTATTTTAAAAGCTTTGCAATCACTGCAGATGACGTTCGGATGTATGGTAAATATTGATTAAATACAATTATTAACCATTTGGGCCTCGGTGGTACTTTAACTAACCATTAGAATAACTTGTTATTAAATTAATTTATTACTTCGATTACTAGTACTACAGCTTAGAATGAGTAACAGATACTTTAGCTTATTGTACTTAGAAAGCATTTTTGGGTTGCACAAAAGAAAAAAATATTTAAAAGGATGATATCTTTTTCATTTGCATCTTTTCAACTTTCTCGACGTTGAGCGATTGTGGGCGAGAAGCTTCATTTAGGAAATATTTCTATATTTCTATTGTAAAAGCATTCTATTTGCACATTTCCTAATTCTATAAAATACTAAAAAAATATTTTAAATAAAAATTTCGAGTGGAATTAGAAATATTGCACAAAATCTCTATAATTTCAAATTTAATAAATTAATTTTATTAGATTAATTTATAACACGATTAATTAAGCGGTTAATAAACTATAACAGATGTAATTTTTCCAAATGGGTGAAAAAAGTCCGGGATGTTTCAGTTAAAAGAGCATTAGCGGTCACCTGACCCGGACTTTTTTCACCCACTTGGAAAAATTACATCTGTTATAATTCATTTACCGACTGATTAATCGTGTTATAAATTAATCTAATATAATTTCATATGCAGCGATTTCTGCAGTTCCCTATATTAACCTTAGATTTATTCTGTTGAGCCGATTCAAAGTATCAGACCAGATTGTGTAACCGTTAAGGTTGGTTGGGTGAATTAGTTCCCCTGTATTCGTCCTGGAGAGCATTGGCGGCTTTAACCAATACATCCCTGTTTCGAATCCTGGCCCGAATTTTTTCACCCACTTGCAAAAATTACATCTGTTATAATTAATTTTAATTGCCAAAATCCTTCTAAAATGTATTAAATGATTACATAAATCTTCTAATGTAATTTCAAAAATTCCCGAAAAATGCTACAGAAGATGAATTAATAATTTATGATATAGTGTTAAATTGAATACTTATTTATCTAAATCCCGTGTCCATATTTCCTTGTTTGTATAGTGTTTAATGCTGATTTCCTTTTTATAGGTCTTTTAACATTTGTTAATTGCTGGGATGTAAAATGGTCTACACGAGTTCAAGATCTATTTACCTTCGGAAAACTGATCGCTTTAGCAACCATTATTATAACAGGATTTGTCCAGCTTGGTAAAGGTAAGAATTTATCATTCCATCTCTCCATTATTTGAATCCAGAGAGAGTTATTAGTATGGCTCTTTGCTTGTTGCATGTGGTACAGCTTTTCTACATATTTTTGCTGTTTTAAGCTCCACACTAGGTGCAGAAAAAGACCCGGATGATAATCTAGAGTCTATGGGAGCGCTCTTTTCAAATATCTCGCTCAAATTTTAATATTTTTGCATGATTTTTTTTTTGCATAGGATAGCAGAGGACGATCTACAACCGGCCTAGTTTTTACTTTTTATATTTTGCTCATACATTTTTTATATTACGATAGTTTCAATTTCACAACCGGTTTAAACCGGTTTTGAAAGTTAAAGTACTTTAAAAAAAATCTGAAACCAAAACAAAAAAAGTAAAAATTAGGCCGGTTTTGGATCGTCCTCAGATATCTTCGTTTGCATTGGATAGCTGAGGTCCCCTCTCAATATCGCTCCCTTTTTACTTTTTCGATTTTGGTTGCAAATGCTTTTTATAAAGTTACATTCACTTTCAAAACTGGTTCAGAAAGCGAAAGTAACTTAAAAAAAATACCTGCGACCAAAAGTATGTTTTTTATCGAAAATGTGAAAAAGGAGCGATGTTGAGAGGGACCTCAGCTATCTATTTAAAAAAAAAAAAAAAAAAAAAAAAAAAAAACTTTAAAATGTTGAAATGCAAACGAGCAATTAGAAGATAACCTCTATATATATGGGGAGGTTATTTTCTCGCGACTGTCTTTACCGGCAGGGACAGGAGGCTTAACAATGGTATCGTATCCTCAAATTAAAAGGATTAGATGTTTTTTATTTTAATGTACAGTTCATATTTTAACAACTTATAAGATAATAAATACAGTAGAACCTCGATTAGCCGAAGTAATAGGGACCCATCCTACTTCGGATAATCGAGAATTCGTCAATAATCATCCAGTTTAATATGTAGTATCGTCATTGAACTCTTAGTATGACTGATTTTAACTGTTAAATACTAAATTAAAATTATAAACGAAAATAAATTTATTTCTGAAACAAAAACTTATAATGGTTTAAATTTTTTCAGGGTTCCTTATGAGAAGGAATTCTAAACAAGGAAATTCTAAAATATTTATCTGCGCTCATAGTTTGGAAAGGACGGCTTGCAAAGAAAAGGAATGTGGGGTGGGGGGGGGGGAACCCTTAAAAATGTATGTTTAAGACAAAATTTTGGATGATAGTAGAAAGTGAAAAAAAAGTGCAGAAGAAACCGACTTCGGTTAATCGAGGTTCGGATAATTGAAGTTCTACTGTATAGGTATTTATGTAAGCGTCGCGTTTTGTCCTACACTGTAAAAAAAAAAAGTGTCGATCTACTAAAAAAACTTTAGTGATCCTTGTAATTACTAAAAAATATTTAGTAATCTTAGTCGGTTACAAGAAAATCTGTAAGAATTACTAGGAAAAAGTTAGCAACGAATAGAGTTAATAATTTTATATTTTTAATAGCTATTACTAAAGCTCACTTGGTGTGGCCTTGGTAGCATAGTGGTTATAGTAACGGACTCCAGGCTAAAAGGTCCCGGGTTCGATACTGGCTGCTGCCCAATACACCCCGAATGTATGCAGTGCAAGTACTCGTTAATAAAGGAATTATGAATATCCTGACGGAGCAGGGTGTTCATAATATTTGGTGCTGCCATCTATTGCGTTTTTGCCCAAAATCTTCCGCTCCAGAAGTCTGGATGCCCTTCGAGCCTACGTAATGGTTATTAAAAATAATTTTGGAGCTATTAATAAAATTTGCTTGGTGGCTCATACTAAAAATTTTTATGTTAGTTATACAAAAAATTCTTTTGTTCAGTTTACAAAAGAAATGCTTGTTTCGCTTGCAAAAAAAAAAAAAAAGTTTGTAATGGTTACTAAAAAATTCCGTGGAATACAAATTTACTAAAAAATTTTTAGTAACCTCTTGAATTTTTTTTTACAGTGTAGTTCAAACATAAAGTGATAAGTAGTTCAGTATACAGATCGCGGTTGTTTAATTAGAAATGAAAATTTTTCAGTGCATTCTTGCCACCATTTTTTGAATACCACCTACCATACTTGCCAACTTTTACACTTAAGGTGTAAAATGTACACTTTCTGAAATTTTTTTTTACACTTTTACACTTAGCATACTTATTTTTACACTTTTATACAGTTTCTTTGAATTTTTATTTTTCTTTCTTTAAATTATGAATTACTTTCTAGTTGCTTTTAATAGCTAAGTATTTAGTGGAAGTTACACATTTAATATTGGTAAAGCATGAGTAAATTGAGGTTACATTGCTAAAATCAACCAGAGGGAAGCTTTTAATTTTCATTGTACATGTAAAAAGAAGTCGCATTTTGAATAATTTTTCCCCAGACTTTCAAAAAGCAGTTATCAAGTAAAAAAAAATAAAAAATCTTTAAAATCAGTTTCTTAATGCGAGTCTGTAATGTTTTTAAAAATTTTTATCACCAAATTACCTTTATAACAGTTATCAATGTATCATTCAACATTATTAATTTATTAGCTTACAGTTTTAAAAATAAAGCAAAAATGTCATTTATAGGCTATTAAAATAATAATAATAATAATAATAATAATAAAAAGGTTACATGGGACTTTGTTGTTAAAAGTTGCTTAAAATAACCTTTTCGTGTTATTTTACACTTTGCCATTTTGAAAAGTTGCAGATATGATCTACGGAATTTGTGTATGTGTAAGGTAATTGCGGCATATTGTCCATGGAAAATATGGGATGAAATATTTATAATCGGAGCCCGATCAAGCTGAAGTTGGGCCCAGGGCCTGTTAAAAAGTTGGGCCCTTCTACGTAACCATTTTTGGCGACACTTTCAGTAAAAAAGGTTTATTTGATGAGTTGACAAAGTTGTTTGGGTGAAAAGTGCCTATTTTAAAAACTTCTAAAAATTTTATTGAGGCATTCTGAATATTTAAATTTTACATTTCATATTTTATAAAACAATATTATTTGAAAAGTATTTGATTAAGGAAAAAAATCAGCCACATAATTTATGAGCCCCTGAAATGGGTGGGCCCAGGGCCAAGGCCCCGGAGGCCCATGCATTAATCAGGCACTGTTTATAATTAAATTTTACCGCTTAAAACAATACAAATGCATTGCACTTTATGCCTGTTGCTGTTGTAAGAGATATTTTCTATGACATTTATTTAATTTATGATATTTCCTGTATCTGTACATAATTCTGCCTTCAAATAACTTTTCGATGAGCGAATTTCATACACGAATTTTCTCCATAATCGTAGTCATCGTGTTTGCCGTACAATCATTTCATACATTTGATTGTACGGCAAACCCAATAATAGACCCACGAGTAACCCATTGGTGGTATTAATTTTTGGCTTATGCACCGCTTCACTTCCGGCAGACATGAATCCTCAGATTAGATTAATTTTAAACACGATTATTCAATCGGTAAATTAATTATAACAGATGTAAATATTCCAAGGGGTGAAAAAAGTCCGGGCCTGAATTCGAACCAGGGACCCAAATTTATAATTAATTTACCGATTGAATAATCGTGTTTAAAATTAATCTAATATAATTTCGTATGCAGCGATTTCTGCAGTTCCAAATATTGACCTTCGATTTATTCTGTTGAGCTGATCCATAATATCAGACCAGATTTTTCGATCGTTGAAGTCATTTGGGTGAAAAGGTTCTCCAGAATTCGTCCGGGATGACTCAGTTGGAAGAGCATGGGCGGCTTCAGCCAATGCATCCCTGGTTCGAATCCTGGCCCGGACTTTTTTCACCCCTCGGAAAATTTACATCTGTTATGAAACCTTAGATTCTCCTATTAATACTCTTCCATAAAATAAAGGTTTTTTTTTTCTTGTGCTCGATATCTTAGGTTTTTGTACTGTCGGCTCTTGGACTAGATATTTTGATGTTTCCCTGTTTAGATAAGCAATTGTGAAAGGGGGCGATGCACTGAAATTCTCGATCGCGAAGTACCATAACCTGTGGAAAAATTTTGAAGCGTGATGACTCATTACTTAATATAATTATTGAAATACGTTTTCACCATCAAAACGACGTCAGATGCCGATGCTATGCATTTTTAAAAATTGTCTACGCAAATTTAAAGTACTTTTAAGACGACGATAGAATGAAATCAAATGGGAATTTATAAGGATTTTTATGTATTTTTAATATACCGAGATAATTTTAAAAAATGAACATCTGCTTTCTGATGGTGAAAACGATATTTTAATAACTGTATCAGGTAATGAGTAATCGCGCTTCAAAGTTTTCCCATAGTATAACATGAGATTTCGCAATCGGGGTCTCTCAGTGCAGCGGAGCCTAAGGGTGTATTCCGATAAAAACCGCTTATTTTCAGATTTATTCTTAAATTCATTTTTGCTCTCAAATGTACCAAGTTTTCAAAATCTCTTGTTTAGAAACTACATTATGTGCCGCGTTTTTCAATTTTTTGGTAAATGTAGAAAATATTGCAAAAAAAAATGCTGTCAAAGTTGCTAATTTGAGCAGAAATTTCCGAACCTGGTCATCTGGGAACGAAAAAATGATCGAACTGAGAAACTAATTGTTCATAAATCAAATTCTAATTAATTCAGCAAAAAATGACACCATATGGTATCTTATACATAATTTCAAAAATCAAACCAGCAAGTTTCATGTTTCTACTTTTAAAAATGAGTCTGAAAATGTATCGGAAAATTTCGAGCTGTTGAAGGTGGAAAATCATTTTTTCGAATGCACCATTAAGGTGCAACGCTAGTCACAGAAAAAGACCCGGATGATAATGTAAAGTCTATGGGAGCGTTCTTTCCAAATATCTCGCTCAAATTTTTATATTTTTACATGATTTTTTTTTTTTTGCATAGGATAGCTAAGGACGATCCACAACCGGCCTAGTTTTTACTTTTTCGATTTCGCTTATATATTTTTTATATTATGATAGTTTCAATTTCGGAACCGGTTTAAATCGGTTATATCATTATCATCCGGGTCTTTTTCAGTGGAACAAATAAAACATCTTGAAAGGAATGTAAAGAGACATATATCAATCTTATTTCCTGACTAAGTTCATCATGGTTTCCGTTTTCTTCATTGCAGTAGAATATTTCTTCCTTCATTTTATTAAGATGGAAATGTGTTACGAAATAGCTATGTAGACTCATCACTTTATCAAAATGATTTTGAATGGCCTTGATTTTTCTTTTTCATGCCTAGCTGACGTTACAATCCCATATGTCTAGCAATTATTGTGTTGAACATGGAGACAGGTGTGTACCATGTGTGCTCATCGGAAGGTTTGCGGAGACGCACTACACTACTTATTTATCGATCAAATGAATAAAATTCAAAATTACATATATAATTACCTCTCAAAAACCATCCATTATTTTGAAAGTATGTAACTACAGACATTCATTGATAAAAATACTGACACTGTAAAAATAAAAGGCCAAACTGGGTGGTAAGGTTTTTGGGAACAGTAGTGTTCCCAAAATGGTACAGTACAGTAGTGTTCCCAAACTGGTACAATAGTGTTCCCAGAGCAGTTAATCTGAAAATTTTCAAAACAAGGCAGTTCCTTAATAACATTTTTAAAAAAATCAAAATTTCTTTGATATCATGTATATATTATCCAATCTGTTTTGATTTTTTAATGTGATTAAGGATACGCCGTTCTTTTAAGCCGTTTTACGCTGTTAAAAATTTTGTCCTAGTTTGAACCAATTATTGGTGCTCAGTAGCTGCACCTCGAACCAACATTTGGAGCTCTCTTTCGCAATCTTGCTCCAATTATTGGAATAGTCCAAGAGCCGACCGCACAAAACCTTAAGTCATCGAGCACCCGAAAAATTCTTTTATTTTATGGAAGATTAGTATTAGGGAAATCTAATCATCCGTGTCTGCCGGAAGCGAAGTGGTGCACAAGCCAAAAATTGATACCACTAGTGGTTCACTCGTACTTTTAACATTGTGTTTGCCGTACAATTAAAAGTATGAAAACATGGAAAATTGGGTGCAGGAAAACATAATGCTAAGTCTACGAGTCAACCACTAATGGTATTCATTTTTGGCTCATGTACCCCTTCGCTTCCGGCAGACATGGATGATTAGATTCCCCTATGACTACTCTTCCATAAAACAATGGAATTTTTGTGCTCGATGACTTAAGGTTTTGTGCGGTCGGCTCTTGGACTAGAACTCTGCTTTAACCAGAGCTCCAAATGTTCGTACGAAATATTGCCATCTGATGGCGGCAGCTCCTGAGCACCAAAAATTGGTTCAGACTAGGACACGATTTTTAATAGTGAGACTACAAAGTAAACTTTCCAATTTCGAACACAGCTGTATCCAGGAATCTTACAACCCAATTTGGGTCGTTTTTTTATTGCAGGTAAAAACAACTAAAACACAATTTAAAAGGAGACTCAGAATATGGAAGACTGTGGGATGCAGTCAACACGTCTACATGGATTTCTCTATTCTGCTCAATTTGTTTGATAGACCGTTTTTAGACAAAAGAAAACCTTAAGAGTAATTTCTATGTTTTTTTTTTTTTCATTCAGTTTTTTCTTCTTAATTAACTCTAACTACTCTCTCGAGAAACATGTTAAATGTAAATTCGAATTGTTTCCCTATTTTGAAGTTTGGGTGATATTGCGATTAAAACTGTTAAAATAACAATTATATACTAACAAGAGAAAATATTCATATCTGAAAATCCACAAGTAGTTCATTGTCTTGCAATGCAACAATTGAAAGGAATTTTCACTTAAAACATAAAATGTGATTTAACATCATTTCACAACATATTTTTTGGTACCTATAATACACGAGATGTTTTTTCATGCTAATGTTTTGATAGAAATACATCGATATTCCCCAAAAGTCCACGTAGAGTTTATATTGATTGGGAATGAATCAAATTAGGAATCATTGTTGAGAATGAATCAAACAGTGTTTATTCTATATTATTTTCTGTTATGTTCTAAACAAGGTATGGATTTTATTTTTTTTTTCATTTATGTATCTAAAGCTCTATATCTCAACAAGTGTTTCGATGCAATGCAACAAAAACTCAAATAAATATTTTTCTTTAATTTGAAAACTCGTATTATCCAGCGATACCAAACTCAATTTTTGGTTTCACTAAATAATTCGGGATCATAAATGTTAATATATCTACTCACTTTTGAAAGAGTTTCTAGTTTATGAAATCTAAAATTAAATGTTTGAAATTTTAATTCAAAGTTCAATTTTCTTTTACTACGGTCTTTAGTCTGTCAAACGAATCAACTTTTACAATAAGGTACAGTCGCAACAAGATTCAAACTTAAATGAAAAACTGAATTTAAACCAAACCATTTTGTTTAGACAATAAAAAAAGGGTGAAGGTTTTGAATCGCGAAACGTCTCGCAATAGGTAAGCTTTATACTGATTCCAAAAAATTCATGCGAAAGTTTCAAATTTTACTTGAAAGTACAAGTGTTTACAAGATTAACATAGCTACATTCACTAAAAGGCAAATCGAGTGACGGTTGCTGACTACAGGCCCAACCAATGAAAAAAGTGGTAATTAAAAAATTATGCTTAGGGTAGTTTTGTCTAGATGAACATTCTCCCTAAATTCTCATAGGCCTTGTTGATTTCAATTTCTTCTTAATTTCTATTGATTCATATCTCTATTCCTTTTTATATTGTTTTGCAGAAGATGTGTTAACCCTTCTCTTAAATACCTAAAACTACTGGGATTATTACAGACCTTTTATATCGATACTAGTTACTAAGTTACCTGCATACCATCAATGATTCTAATATTACAGACTATTTCATTTTAACTTAGTACAAATGAAGTTTATTGAAACTTTAGACCCTTTTTAAAACCCATTAGAAAGGGAAAAGTGGTCACCATGATTGGTGGTCACCTTCGCTTTTCAATACCCCTTTTTTTTTACAGAAGTAGGTCTTGTTTTAGAAATCGGATAATTCAATGTATTTTGCCTTTTTTTAGAGAAATTTGAATGAGAAAATAATGCTTCCTGTGCATCCTTTCTCCAATAGCTTGTTTACTGGATGCGTATTCATATGAAATGTATGGAAATATTTCATTGACAAATAAAACAAAATTCAATATTTTTAACGATGATTGTGAATTTATTTTTGATTCTTCTTTGAAACATTTCTAAGACAATTTCGAGAGAAATCTACAGCATAGAAAATTTTTTGGCAATTGTGATACGAATAGAATCTAAAAATATTCTTTGGTGTTAACTCGGCTATTGGCACGTGGGAGATATCGCACCTTTGCTTCAAAATTGCCACAGTTCAAAAATTGGGTCTTTTAAGTTATGGCTGCCATTCTACTTGTTTTTTACCTCTTTATCAATCACCTAAATTGCCGCACTAAAAATCCAGTCATCAGATAGCAATTGTGTTTGGAAGACGGCAATTGATTCTTCTACAGCCCAGAAACTGTTTTTCGCATTTCCTGAAAAACAGAATTATTGGAGTTTTTGCAGCACGGGTGCGATATATGTCAAAACATTAACACAGTGGTAGATCACGGGTGAAGACTTTTTCCACGAGGAGATTATAATGTTAATTCAAATGACGACTGAGATTTGGGAATAGTAAGTGCATCACAAGTCTTCTGTATCCAAGTAGTTAATATTCAGCTAAAATATTTCTACTTATTTTAAGTAGTTATTAGTAGATTATACGAATTGAGTATTTCCAACTGAGCGCAAAATTGCCCAGGCCGGGAATCGATGTTATGACCAATAAGGTTATCTGAGCGAAAAATCCCAGCCGGCTATCGCCCAGTTAACTTAACAGGTAAAGCATTGGCCTTGTAAGCCAAGTATCTGAGTTCGATTCCCGGCCTGGGCAATTTTTCGCTCAGTTGGAAATATTAAATTCGTATGATAAATTTACCAATCAGTTTGATTGTATTGAAAATAATAGTATATTAGTAGATTAGTCTAATGAGTCTTCTAGCTAGTCTATTAGTCTAAAATATTTTCAGATTTCCTTCCCATCTATAAAAAGTCATTTTATGTACCATTATTAAAAAAAATACAAAATATATTTACTATAAATTTATTTAAAAAAAACAGTATCTGTCGGTTGGGTCTGAAAATTTCAGTCTAAGAAAGTTCCCAACACCACTGCTATGCAACATTTTTAAAAAAATCAGGATTACTCTTTGAACGTAATATAATAACGCACACGAGAATTTGAATCGAAAACATGTTTTGAACTTTTTCCGTATCCTATCCGATTCATTTTTGTATCTTTGACTCGGTAAATTATTTATGTCTACATTGAAATATATCTTTTTAAAATAATGTCCATCAAGCCCTTGAAGCATTTCAAATTGAAAAAGGAAATCGTTCATGTTTTTAGGCTTCTGCATTTAAAAAGTAGAAGAGGAACCATTGTAATATTACTCCTGTGTCTGTATGTCTGTCCGTCTGTCATAGTCATTTAACTCGCAAACTATGGAACGTAGAAAGTTCAAATTGGCTTAAGTAATGAAGGGTATTGACCGGCATGTTTATCTATTATTAAACTTTCATAAACATACGAATTGAATATTTTTTGGGAAAATGTAGAGAGGCTAATTTACTTGAAAACAATCTTTTCTTGTACATCGTGCATTCATTGTATATCGTGCGGGCTATCGTATGAAAGTTTTCTTGACGCAGAACTGAAAAATACATCTCTTTTAATTTTAGGTGTTATGTTTTCAGAGATATCATCAAAAATGTTATGTAAAAATATATTCCCATTTTTCTATACTGGAGTCTATTGAAACAAAAACTATGAAAAATTGAGGGGTGGTATAAGTTAATTTAAATCTTCCAGGACAACCTTAGCCTTAAGTTACATTTCTTTTGAGAAAGTCACATTTTTCCATTATACACAAGTTTTACTTTGCGTGCGTTTAGTAAAGGAGTTGAGGAGTGATGGACTCTGGAGGTACCTATCGTCGTAGAAGTATAAAAGGATTTTTGAAAAAAATTGTTGCTCATTAGCCGAAATATTAACCCCGTAAAGACACAGGCAGTTTGCGTACGCGTTAGTGGGGGTGGCTTACTATATGCGCCGTCAGCTTTTAAAGCCTACATAACAACTTTTAATGGCATATTTGTATGATGCAATGCCCAGTTACGAATTTATATACTTATTGTACGTAAACTTTTGTTCACACTTGACACGTTGTTTAAATTTTATCTTGCACTTTTTATGGTCGATATTGAACTTCATTCACCTATCCCATTTCAATAACACAGGAGCGATTCATCTGAAGTCATTTTATAAAGCTTAATTAAAATTTTGAGATAATGTCTTTCATTTTAATACAATTAAAGAAAATTATTTATTTTTGAACATTTCTTTCTTATTTGAATTGCTTGGCGCTTGTGTGCAGTGTTGAATTCAGACACTGGGTTGACCGGGAGGGATTTCTGTGGCTCCAGACGGGGGCATTGTAGAGTTCTGGGGGGGGGGGACATTGCACCATTGAAAACACAAAATCTCAAATCTTCCGGGGAGACATCTCATTGCTCCGGAGGGAAGGGGGTGTTCCCTCCCCCCCGGTCCACCCCCTTGAAATCAGCACTGCTTGTGTGCACCACACTTTGTTCAGTCGATGCGTCAAACTTATTTCTGGGCCGGGACTCAAAATTCCTGTCCAGTTAAACGTTAAAGATTACCAGCGCAAGTGCTATATTTGAAAAATAAATAAACAAATAAATAAATAAAGCATCTGTCAATTAATTTGTTCTATGTGTTTCTCATAAATTATTTATTTTTATTTTTGAGTCTTGAATCAACTCATTTCTTTTCACTAGAGAAATAATGACTGTGTCTGCTAGTGCCATCTATTGGTGATAAAACGCGTTGTGATTAGCTAAAACTATCTCAATGAATCGTATAACTACACTTTAAAACTACAGTTAACTTGTTCTTCGACGATTTAAGTTTTAAAAGTTTTAAATTTGAAGATAAGTTAAAAATTTTCAAAATTTTTTCGATTGATAACTAGCTGAATGTTATTGAAATTTGATTTGAGTTTAGAGGGCGCCCTAAATACGCAAACGTGCTACTTTCTAACAGATTCCCGCAAATATACTCTTATTCAGAAATTATGGAATCATATAAGTTATCTCTTTTTGGTAAAATCAGGAGATTTTTAAGATATGAGGGTCGAAACTAGTTTCCTTTGCCCTCGGGACAAACATGGATCCCCCCCCCCCCCTTCTGCGCAAATTAAATTAAAGATAATTTTATTAAGTTTCAAATCCCTGGCTTATTTAAAATATATAATTATAAAATATGTTATACTGAACTACGTAATCAGCTTTGTTAAATATGGATTCATTTAAAACTTCAAAATAGAACCGAAAAACAAGAAAAAAAACACCCCTTCATTTGGCACCTGGCACTATTTGATAAAACTAACTATCGACTTTATTAAAAAGTAAAAGTTTTCTTTTCTTTTTTGCACATAAAAATGTAAAATAAATTCTGTTTTTACTGTAATTTTATATGTATTTGCAAGTTTTATTTTTTTAACTCGCAAACTAATGAACTTATGATAAATCAGATTCTTAAAATTAAACAGAACATTTCTACGAATAGTTTTAAAATGATACTAGTTCAAAATATTCAAAAATGTACGAAAAGATAAATTTTAAAATTTACATAAAATTAATAAAAAAATTAATTTTGCCCGAGAAATTGAACAATTTCTTGATAGAATATTTTTTCTACATTGATTACTTTATTATTATGCCGATATGTACATTAAAATGTTTAAATTAAAAAGAAAGTTCAAAGAATCCAAGGGTTTCTTTAAAATATATTAATGTTGTTTTTCCTACTGCAAATTCTGGCAGTAGGAATAGGTGGTGTTTTTCCAGAACAGATGTAAGATTGTCGACAGTGGAAAAACCGCAAATAGGGGCCCTTGACCCTTAATTTGTTTACTAATCCGTGGAATAGGGGTAAACAGTTGGAAGGGGGCTATGCAAACCTAACAAACTCTTCTAACAAGGAAACCACAGATTTTGATGATGTTAAAGTATGTTGTAAAGGTCATAACCCTAACTGTACTGGCGAAATGTTTTCTTCAAATGGGCCTCAGATTTTGAGAAATATAGGGTTAAGTATTAAATATAGGGTTAGGTATGTTTCAAATAACCATTAGTTTGAGGTTTTGTATGTGGAGTTCAAACATGCGCGTTTACTCTCTTGTGTGTTCGATCGCGCCTTGAGACTTCTCCTTTTTAAAAATTAATTTAAAATTTTCCATTATTTCGATATTTATATTTAATTGTGAATTTTAAAGCTTTGAACTTTTTGATAGGTTGCTAGAAAATTACATTTACATTTTTGCATTTTTCATGGAAATTTATTTTTTTTCTGCAACTTTTTATTCACAAAAATCCAAACTAATTGATGTGTAGAATTATTATTTATTATTATTATTTATCTTTTTTATATTTTCAGCACGATTCTGAAATGACGCTTTTATTTATTTATTAGTTTCATAGCAATTCAGTGTGGGCTTCATTTGTTGCCCTATACACATCTAAACGATAATCAAGTTTAGATGACAGAATGAATAACTTCTGTGACTCTGTTTTAAATGCACGAACTGCATTGAACAAGTACACTGTTAAAAATCTTCTCCTAGTTTGAACCAAATTTTGGTGCTCAATAGCTGCCATTGTAAGGTGGTGAAATCTTGAACCACTATTTGGAGCTCCTGTTCAAGCATAGTTCCAATAGGTTGAAATAGGAAGCTCCAAATGTTGGTATGAGATTTCACCATCTTATGGTGACAACTACACTGAGAAAAAAATATACCGCCTTGACCTAGAATGAATAATTAGTCACTTTCTGAATACTTAAACTACAATTATAGATGGCCGAACTATGCGATTAGGGTAAATAACTTAACTTGATAGAAAAAATAATCTAGAATTTCTAATCTCTTGTTTTCTAGGTGACGATACGATATTGAATAATTTCAGTAGCGAGAAATTATCGTTTGATTTTTGAAATGGTTAGATAAACTAGAATTATAGTGACTAAAACAAATCTCTTGTGTTCGGATCTATTTGCAGAGATTTTTAACTAAGTTTGACCACGAGAATATAGGGAAACGCTCTTGAATTCTAATAGGAGACTCTTGAACTCTCTAGCAAAGAGAACTAAAATTTATAAGGATGATATTTTTTCTAGAACCGCAATTTAGATTCTAGATGCCAGAACTATATTTTTTTCTCAGTGTAGTGAGCACCAATAATTGGTTCAAACTAGGACAAAATTTTTAACAGTGTATGAAACTCAGAAAGTTTGTTTTACTTGGTGAAGATTTCACATTTCCATCTTGATTCGTTGCTTTCCCGTGACCCTTCAAAAATGCGCAATGAATTTACGGACACACTGTATATAGAATGAGAAATAATTGGATATTGGGACTTTTTAATTCTCAGTGCAATTTTTTTCTTTGCAGGTCATACAGAATATTTTACATTTGAAAACTCGGAATCAGATGTCACCAAGATCGCGCTGTCTTTTTATTCGGGATTATTTGCTTATAATGGATGGTAAGTACACTAAGTTGAAATTTTTGACACCTCTTCAGACACAAATGTGGACCTCTATTCTTTAAATCAGAAAATCTAAATTGTTCATTTTATTTCTTTTTAGATTTATACCGTAATTTTCGGTGTATAATCCGCTGATCAAACAAGCGGATTCTTTTTTGACTCAGAATTTTTATTTAGTTATTGAAGAAAAATATTCACCGCTATTTAAAAAGTTATATTTTATTTTTAAAAATTTCTGGGTCGAAAAATAATTGTTTGATCCGCGGATTACAAGCCGGAAATTACGGTACTTTAGTTTTATATCGCTCAATTTTTTTTCACTTTGTAACAAAACTAATAAGTGATAACGCATATGCTTATTTCCTCATAAAATAAATTTCTGATTCATCTGAATTTGTAAAATGTCTTCAAGACAGTATGGCCAAGAAACTAAGAAATTTTCATGATTATTTAATTTAAACGCTTTTATAATAAAACAATTGAGGACCTGTAGATCATTCACTATTTCAAAGCCCTTAGAGGGACAGTTTCCTTCAAAATTGATCAAAGAATCGATTTAATATAATGAAAGACTGTTTAATTGTCACTACTTTAACACCTCATTATTGAAAGGGCCCTTTCAAAAATTTTGTTTGTTTTAAGAAATATGTACACTTTGCGGCATTTTAATATTCAACTGAAATTACATTTTGAAAAAAAACTGAATAATTAATAATTAAAATTTTTTTTAATGAATTTAAAAAATCTTAGTTACATTTTTGAATTTTGAAATTTTTTTTTTTTTTTTTTTTTTTTTTTTTTTTTTTTTTAAAGATTTTTTAAATGTGCATTATACAAGATTGAGCATGGTGAAAAATTATATTTAATGTAGTCTACACTAAAAAAACGGACAATTTTACGGAAGTACTACTGGTAATTTTAACGAAACAATATCCATAAATTCCAGAAAATTTTGTGTATTTTCCAGGAATTAACGGGATTTTTTCCGTTAACAAACGGTAAATTGTACTGCTGTCCAGATTAACAGCAGTATTTCCGTAAAATCGTCCGTTTTTTTACAGTGTAATATTACATTTAATGTAATTTTTTTTACTGACTCATCTTCACCATGTGTTCATTTAAAATAAATGATAACAAAACTTCCGAAGGCTAAGATTAATCACACATTTTATAAATAACATGTACGAAAATGTTTTAATATCTATCATAAGTACAAAAGAAGCCTTACCATTTTTAAAACATGAAAGTGAGGGAAATATAGACATGGCAAAAAAGTCTTTTAAAGTTTTAAATTGTGTGGGTAACTGAACTGACTATATTAATAAAATTTACAATATCTCGCGATATAAATTCCGTGAGGGTAAAAATGAGTTGTCAAAATATGCACAATGAAACAGGCTTTCATTTTTTTTATTATTTTTATTTCTGAAAAATATAGATGTTTGACCGATTTTGAGGCAAACTGTTCCCTTAAAGGAATCGGTATTTTATGAAAAATCAGAAGCTTTCTTTAGAAATGGAGTCATTTCCGATTCAGTTGATTTTTGCAAGAACCGGGATGCTAATTTCAGATATGTAAATTGCATATTTCGACTCGTGTTACCCCACAGAGACTAAAAAATAATATTTAATATTCCCCCCCCTACCCTCAGAAAAAAAAAATGTTACAGGCATTGAGGTAACAAATTCAAACTTTGCTTTTTTTTTTTTTTTTTTTTTTTTTTTTTTTTTTTTTTTTTTTTTTTGTAAACAAACGGCTTTATAGGAAGGACGATAGTGCAGTAAACTACATTAAAATGTGTAGATATATTTTGCAAATTCTCAATTAATGTAAAAGATTTGTCTTGATTCAACTTGAAGAGAAAGTGGTATTTTTTATTTTCATACATTAAAATTTTAAAGAAAATAGAAAATGAAAAAATTACATGTCAAATAAATAATAGAAATGAGCAAAATCCAAAGATCTAAAAATAATTGAATTACTAAAATTAAAATGAATACCGAGTGCACTTTTCGAACTTGAAGTCTTTTGATATCGGAGCAAAAATTAGATATTTAACCAGTCTGTAGAAAATTTTAGGATATTATGAATACTATTTAACGTAACTAATCTGGTGAGAAAAAACCTACATATTTAATCAAAAATACAGGGTATTCTACCCTGATTCAACTTGGATTGCCGGTAATAACTTTCAGAAAATTGAAGTATATATTATAATGAAACTTTTAATGGACGTCGTCACTTTTATTGTAACTGTACCGTATTAAAATAAAGTGGCAGAATTTTCATATATGCGCCAGCAATATGCAGTGGATGCTTCCCATTTCGGACTGAGATGGTGGTTACATACGATTAGACATTACATCATCGATTGCGTGAGCATACTGATTTTTCACGATCTTATCCATTTCACACCAAACCAAGTACATATCGTTACATTTTTATATCATTGTTTTTATTTCTATTAAAATTATGACCGTCAAGCCAAATTGAGTTCATATGAAAACACTCTGTATTTTTGATAAAATACCTGGTTTGCGTAACCATGTTCTACGATCACTTTTCATTCTCTTGATGCCTACTATCCACCCTTCTGAATGTGCCGATCAGGAATAAAAGCTACGAATTGACAGAAAAATAGATAACATAATGATTTGTTTTTAATTGCTAGAAGTCTGAAATTGTACGTCAAACGTAGCAAATGAGGTGCGTTCGTACTATAACGAAGTTTTAAAAATCTTTATGCAATTGTATAAAGTACTTCGGATACAGTATAGTATCCGAAATCATTTGCTTGTCACTGTAAATACTATCTGTTTTCTATTATACAGGAAGTAACTTGTAGTAAACCTCAGCAACGTATAGCAATTTCAGAAACTGTGAAATAGTTTAATAGAATTAAAACGCGCAACAAACAATGCTTCCCCCTGTACCATTATGGAATGGAATACTTTTGTGTGGCCCTGTAAATGAATAACAAATATTCTTTGCATTAAAGATTGCACAGAATGTATATTTTAGTATATACTTCATAGAAGCATTTCAATTTTATTGTGTTCGAAAGAATGTAACATTATTAAAATGCATTTGAAACTATTTTTCCCCATTGGCCGTCATGTAACAGAATACTTTTGATGGTTCCTGTCATTAAACTATCCATCCGATTTTCATAAAATTTGACATGACTCGAAAAAATTACGCCAAAATTATATATTTTAATTTTCAAATGATTTTGTTGAGTAGTTTTCGCATCGTTATATGCGGATTTGAACGGACTGAACTACGACTACACGTACGACTACGACTGCGTAATTACATAATTACGAACGCACCTAAAAAAAAGCAACATATGCCTAAAAAATGAGACCTTTTTAACCCCTTAACTGGCACTTTCTTTTCCGTTCAATAAATTGTAAATAACGGATTCTCACCACAATTTTTTAAATAAAATATTCGTAACATTTAGTTTAAACATTTCCGCTTTTAAATAGTATGAAATTATTTTTAATAAAAATTGTGGTGTCAAAAAGCTTTAAATGAAGAATTAAGCAAATTCGTCTTGCCCGAACGGCGTACGGGCAAATCAGTTAAGGAGTTAAGGCAAATCCCTTCATTTTCAAGTCGTATCAAATTATTTCTACCCTTCTAGTTACAGTGATGCTTCTAATATCAACGTATCAAAATATGCTGAACCAAATCTAGTATGAATTTTGTTTATCGCCTTCTGTAGTGGTTTTGTGAACAATTATCCGTAACTTAATTGGTATTGACCTTAAAAAACTGCGCTGTTTATGATTGCTATCTTTGAGCTATCGTAGTCAGGCATGTCAGAATCATGGCATCATTCAGCAATTTCCAAATCCATCTCTCCAGTAGTTCCACCATAAACAGACAGAAGCCTTGGTCACGAATTACTCATCTTCGAGATTTTTTCGATAACGCTAATTGATTTTATTTATTTAACACTCTCGACTTTGTTTATTTTCAAAATCTCGTAAGTTTACGTCCTCTTGACCCAACTTAAACCTTTTTCTTGAAAGAAGCGATTGATTTTAGCTTGAAGTGGAATCTTTTGATATTTCGATTGGAACATCAAAGTGATCTTTCCCGATCAAGGATACTTTGTATTTTTCTCATTTCTGCCCTTCTTGTGATCAGTTGAATTTTAAGGGAACCTCAAAATTAATAAAAAAGAGCAGATTTTTATTTTTAAATATGAAATGAAAGCCTTGAGTATTTTGACACGTCATTTTTACCCATGCGGCATTTATATGGCGCGATATTGTACATTTTGTTAATACACTTAGTTCAATAATCCACACAAATTAATAAAACTTTAAATGGCTTTTTCTCTATGTACCTATTTTCTTCACTGTCCTCCCTCATAGCATGCATGGTCACAGTGATGTCACTTTCGTCACATCATATCTGTGATCAAAATGCCACCACTCAGTGACGTCACACTGTGACTCAGATGTGACTTTCTTAAATTTTTTTAGAAAATTACAAATATTCTTCAAAACATGTTATTTAATTTTAAAAACATGTTTCTGGCAATTTAAATATCGTCGCTTTTGTCACAGTTTCGTCGCAATGTTAATGTCAAAGTTGTCAAAAATTACACATTTTTCACAAATTTGTCACACCGTGACTTCACAAAGTAGTCACAATGTGACGTTACAAATGAGCTCTAAAACGGCCATAACAACTTCACATTTTAGTCACTTTGACTTCACATCGACGTCGCGTGACGTCACATCGACAATCGATGGTCACAAAGTCACAATGTGACTTCACAACGACGTCACAGTGACGTCACCATGCCTTACGGGCTGCTTTAAAAATGCTAAGCTTTTTTGTTTTGTATTTGAAATACTTATTTAAACTCCTTGTACATGTTCTTTATTATATATGCATAGCTGCCAACATCTTCCGCTTTTTTGGCCCGGAAATAATTTAAAGAAAATTTTGTCATTTGAAATCTCCGTAATTCGCCGATTAAATAAGGCAAAAATTTCTATTGAATTTTTCCGGGCCAAAAAATCAGAAGAGTTGGCAGCTATGTATATGTGATAAATCTACGCATGGAATAGGCCTTCTTATATATATATTTTTAAATAAAAGTATATGAAGATGTATTAGATTTCATCGTTTTACGCTATATTTATATCAGTAAAAACATTATATTAGATGTAATATTATAAGTATCTAAAAGTCAACGGGCAGGCTTGTGTAATACACATTTGAAAATCTTAAGGAAAAAATTGTGAAAAATATCAATTTAAAAAAAAAGTTGTAGAATTTCAAAAAATTCAATTAAAATTTTTTTTTTAATTTTAATAAACTATGCAGACTATATATATATATTATCAAAATGTAATTTTAGTTGAACACTAAAAAGCAGTGAGTTAACCATTTGAACAATATTTATTAAAATTTAAGTAAAAAAATGTTGAAAAGTAAACTATTCCCTTAATAGAAGGGTGGATTTTTAAAATACCGATGTGTGCTCAACCACGCGAATTCAGTCTAAATACTTGTACCGTAATGTACAGCATTCATTTTACTTTTAATCTTGTAATAGTTCCATATTAAATCGATTCCAATTTACTTTTTTATTAAGTGATCAACTTTTAAACCTTTCCAATAAATTTGAAAAACATATGTTTTAAAACATAATTGGAGGAAGTTCTGAGAAAAATTTCATTGTATAGCTAGTCAATTTATTTGCAAACTTATCGGAAATTGCAATTTTATTGTAAGTTACCTTTAGGGAACAACATTATTCAAGTGACAAATTTTTTTTCTCCAAAATTTGAATGACTAATTTCTTTATTTATGAATCAGACAAGTAAAAATCTAAACAATGTTAGGAACAGCTAACCTATTATTACTATCAGGCCCTGGTACGAGAAGTATATGTTTCCCTTAGGAAATTTTAAAAGAGCCCTAAATTAAGAAAACATTGAAATAAACATTTTATATTGAATTTATTGAGATGTAATGTTAGACGTTATTTTAGATATTGAATTTGAATATTATTGGATTTTATTTGCATGCACAATGTAAAACATTAATTTTAACTACAGGCAAAATTGAGGCACCTATTTCAAAACATTGATATTTTATGTATTGAGTTAAACCTTTTTATTCAACTTACATTTTTATTATTAAATTATTTTTGCATATCTATCTTCATTCTATCCATTTTTTGTGTATGGAGTTACTTAGTGAAAATCTATGTGAACTCAACTGAGTCTCTCTTTGGAATTCTATTTATAGCATTAGTGAGTTTCCAAATACAGCCAGCTCTGATATAGATCATCTCTTTGTTTGCAATTCATTTTTTAAGGTCTGGCTATAAATTAGAAACAAAAATTACAATGGGGAAAAAACACAATGCAATACTGGTTCATTATATTTAATAACTAAGAATAAAGAAATTTTAAATTATATACAATAAAAATTTTGAATATTTATTCAACAAAATGATAGTTTCAGTTTTGGTTTGTTGTCAATAACTTTTTCCTGCAATCTATGAACATTCATTAGCTCATACGCAGATGAATTTTGTCACTCAAGGAAATTTAAATATTTACCAATTTATATTTAAGTATTTATTCATTGGAAAACTGATTACTGAAAAAAATATAATAT
Source organism: Maratus speculifer (assembly GCA_964019185.1). Classification (NCBI taxonomy): domain Eukaryota; kingdom Metazoa; phylum Arthropoda; class Arachnida; order Araneae; family Salticidae; genus Maratus; species Maratus speculifer. The sequence goes on from OZ025293.1 coordinate 437,059,328, forward strand.
GTACCAAATTTAACTATATGAGATTAACTGTTAATGCCAATTTTTATTAAATAAACATGTACTGGACAATTGCACTATAAAATTTAACTACTAAGAATGTATTTATTAAAAATACAAAACATTGCTCAATGGTGCACAAAACAAGAACTTGTACAATTAAAATAAAATAAAATATCAACGTTTTGCGTCTTCTTCTGCGGCCGTCTTCAGGAAAATATGATACTGAAATGACTAAAAGTTTGCTTCCTGATCGAGAGATAATATTTCTTATAAAAAAAATCGAAATGAATCAAAAGTTTAAATATGTTGCTACTCACACGTGAGTGAAAATAAAAAATTGCAAAGAGATACAAATTTAAGATTTTATGATGTTATGCCATATTTTTTGGTATATTATAGGATAAATTATCATTACAAGGTTTATTTTCTCGTGCAATGATTTCGACAGATTCTCTTATTTTTACTTCAACTGGGTTATTGCACGGAACTATGGTTTTAGCCTCTTCAAAGTTAATACGGCAACCCTTGTTCGCCAAGTCTTGGTATTTTTAATAAATAAATTCTTAGTAGTACAATTTTTATTGTTTACATTCCAACATCTTGTGTGGATAATTCACAGAGTTGATTGTATGTCGAATATTGAAAACTGTTCTCGATTGAAAGGAACCCCCAAAATGAGACTGTGTTTCCCATAAAGTCAGAGGTTACTATGTATCAAGTGTGTATAATTCAGTTATGTTATATAATAAATAGATATTTCTCTTTTAGGAACTACCTCAATTTTGTTATCGAGGAATTGAAGAATCCACATGTGTAAGATTTTTTCCCTAATTTTATTTAATTATTTCTGACGAAGAAAGCTTTGTGATTAAATGTCTCTATTTTTTAACCTAGGAATCTCCCGAGAGCCATTTTTATTTCATGCATATTGGTTACATTTGTTTATACCATGACTGTAGTTGCCTTTCATACAACTTTATCCGTGCCGGAGGTACTTGGAGCCGAAGCTGTAGCTGTGGTAAGTTGAAACGCTGTTATTGGAGAACTTCCAAAATCTTGTTTCGTTAATCACGAAATTAGAAACTTTTAAAAAATTTGGTATTTTCCTGCTAGTGGGACGCAAATATCGTCAACAGTATACAGTTGGCAAAAAAATTATTTGTACACTTTCTTTTTTTAAATTATAATGAAATTAAATAAAAGATTTAAGCAAAAAATCCTGTAATACATTAATTTATTGCATTATAATAATATAAAAGCAAAAATAAAAGAAAACGAATTGATTCTTTGCATTATAATAAACAAATATACAAAAATATAATGCAAAAAAAGTATTTGTACACAACATTAATGTACTATAATTAAGGAAAATTTAGTTAAATGATACAAATTAATATTTTGTGTGAATTCCATTATCGTTTATGACTACTTCTAGATGGTGTGACAAAGATTCCAACTTTTTTGTAGCGGTTTGGTTTATGTTATTCTATGACTCAATAAGAGCTTCTTTAAAACTGTTTTTCCCTGATACATTTTTTTTTTCGGATTTTTGCATCCAATAGCATCCACAAATTTTCTGTTGGATTCAAGTCTAGATATTGTAGAGGAGTTACCAGTCGCCTACAAGCATTGTAGAGTAACTATGTGCTGGTGATCACAGCAGTATGCTTTGGTCGTTATCCTGCTTAATGTGAAAAGCTTCCTCTACGCATAATTTCTTAGCACTGTTTAATAAATTATGCTGCGACACATCAATGTATGTTAAAGCTGTCATTTCAGTATCAATAAATTCCAAATGTCCTGCTCCATTAGAAGCTATACACCTCAAAACCATAATATTCTCCCCACCATGCTTGATAGTTTTAAGTATACTTTCTGGAAGTAGAACAATTTTATTTTTACACCAAATTTTTCGAATGCTTGGTGGTAAGAAAATTCCGAATTTCCGCTCATCAAAAAAAAAAAAAAAAATTACTGTTTTCCAAAAGTTCAATGATTTACTTCTGTATGCGAAAGAGAATTCTATGCGTTTTCGCCTATTTGTTTCACTGATGAATGGAATTTTTCCTTGAGGTTCTTCCTTTTAAATCTGCATTGAGAAGAATATTTCTTATTATTTGAGGTATTACTCTGATGTTAGAAGATGTTGCAAGGTCTCCAGTAAATTTTTGAACTGAACCCATAGGATTTTTTAAAGTTTTTTTTAACAACCCTCCTTTATTCCCTCATTGTTAATTTGCTGAAAAGTCCTGTTTTTCGTTGAGTTTCGGTGCATCCAATTTCTTCATACTTTCTCATTATGCATCCAACAGTTAGAAATGGTAATTTAATAGCTTTTCGAAATTTTTATTGCAAGTTTGAATTTTTATGATGCTCAATGATAGGATTTTATATATCTAGAAGTACCTCTCCACTTTTAGATGCCATTTTCAATTACTTCAAGAGCAAATTATATTAAATGTTTGACAATAATAATATGAAGTTAAAACTTATTAACAGCTTCTGTATAAGTAGTCCTTTGAACGATAAACACTATAAAACACAAGTGTATATCAGGATGGGGAAATGTACAAGTACTTTTTTTGCAATAAATTGTTAAACTTTTCCTATTAGAAAATTATTTTACATCTTTATCGAAATTTTCTGTTGTTTAATTTAAAACGCACGGTAAAAATACTGTATAAAAACTATTTTTGACAAAATATCTGCTTTTATTTACTTAAAAATTAAACATTTTAGAGTGTACAAATAATTTTTTTGCCAACTGTAGTTGCAGTTTAGTGAAACTTTCGTTTGTTTGCATGTCATCTATCTGCATTGTAAAGCAAAACCATGTGAGTGAGCAACACTGAAATCCTACTGATGTTGGCAATGACCTAAGAAATGGATTGTGCTTTTACAGCAATTTTTTGTAATTTATAAGAATAGTATAGTATAATTTTTGTATTGTCAAATAGAAAAGAAATAACGTTATCAAACGTAATTTTTTTTAAAAATTGTCTTTCAATTTTCTGATTTTTAATGGATTTTAAAGTAATTTTTAAGCATGGATGTTTTAAAATTTGCTTGCAATCAAATTACGATAGATGAACCTGTTTGCTCCTAACGTAATATAGTAAGGAAAATATATGTCCTTGAGTAACACTGACATCGTATTTTTGGTGGCAATAAACTTTGCTTTTACTGCAATTTATTTTACCTCTAAGCGTCACACATTCGATATTACCAAAACGAAAGGTACTTTCAATGCTATTTGTTTGAAAAGTGTATCTCAATTTTATGATTTTTTATGTATTTTAACCCGGGAGTGCGTATGATTTTTGCAATTGTAACCACTTATCTTTTAAAAGTAATCTTCAACTTATTTTATCACAAAATTTATAAGGATTGTTTCCGCCTAAATAAAATAACGGTTATAATATGATTTTATTGGTGACAATTATATTGGTGACCATTGGTGACCATTTCTACTTTGGGTAAGCGTGTGTTCTCACGGGTTAAAGTAACTTTCAGAATAAATGTTTTCCTGACATACATAAAACCCAATTACAAAAGATAAAACCGATTGCTCTTAAAATAATGGAATTAATTCAGCATTTGTTTTTTGTTTTTCGTGCAATATTCCATAACTAAATCGTCAACCGAAATGAAAACACCAGAGTGTGGCGTACATGCGCTATCAGCTCTAGACCGCAGGGGTTAATCAATTTGTTTTAGTTATATGTTAGAAGAAAAAATAGTAATACTATTTTTTCATTTAATAAAATCCAACAGTCACAATTGTTTGAAGTAAAAGAAAAAAAAATTGTTTTTATACACAATTTTCATGATTAACTCTTCCCAAAAAGAGTTAAATATAGATATTTTGTTAAAAAGTAAATAATAGAATGCTCCAAAACATTGGATGTTGCCATAAATAATAAAAAAAAATCAAACTAAATTTAAATTACAGGTCACGTGACACATAGGCTGGAAACACCAGAGCCACAAACCGAGTATGATCTTTCAAAGCCTTTCTTTCTGTCTTCTATTTCATGCATGAAAGTAACTAAGCGTTTAATAAACGTTTGTTTCGGAGATTTGGATACCAGTTATGAGAATTTAAGTTTTTGAGAATTGCTTGATTGCGTAAAGTGTTACTTTTCAATATATACAGTGAAATACGTTTAACAAGAAACTGAGGGGACTGAAAATTTTTTTCGTGTTAAAAGATTTGCAAAAATACTCACCAATATTTTCGATGCCGTCAAATTTTATTTCGATTTATTATTAAACTTTTATTAGGTTATATTCATTAAGATAAAAATAAAGTAAAGAAAAAATTATTTTTTGGAAAAAAAAATCAGATAACTTTTTTAAGTGTCTTTTTCAGCACCGTATTGTCTATAAATTGTTCGAGGTCATCCATTGTTTTATTCATCTTATCGTTCGTCTTGCCATGTGCATCTAAATAACTTTTCATACTTTTAATAATTTTACGCATTTCTATTCTTTCTTACTTTGAGCTGGATTTCCACAATCGATGATTGATTGTTACAGATAAGGATTCTTTTCATTAGGGGCAGGAGAAGAGCCCTGATGAATGATGGGGAAGGAGGCAGTGGCGCACCTACACTGTAAAACATTTCTGCCCAAACATACGCCCGCCACAGACTAGTGAAACATGCCTCAAAAATCGTGCGACATGGCGCAGTCAAACCGGTTTTTTCTTTGTTACCAGGGTGAAATTGTCGCATGTCTCACGTTTTTTCGTCCAGTGTTTCACTAGTGTGTGGCGGGCCTTACTCAATAAAATTGGTGTAAAATGGTGGCAAATGCTGCCTCCAATTTCATGGAGTAATTTTTTTCACTTATGCAACGATGTAATTTAAACATATATTACTGGTGTAACATTACAATGTTACGCCGGTTTTAACGGTTAAAATACTTCATAAAATTGGAGGCAGCAATGCTGCCACCAATTTTCGGAGTAACGTTTCCACAAATGTTTTACAGTGCAGGATCAAACTTTGGAGGGGACTAGCATATTTTAGAGGTCTATATTTTCCTGAATCCAGCTCGCAACCCGAACTCGGTGCGATTTTTTTTTATATTTGATTAAAAATGGATGAGATGTGTCGAGCCCTGTTTTTTTTTTCTGTTGAATTTATACAGAGCGAAAACTGGATGGTGGGACAAGGGTTCTAAAATTTTTTGATGGGGCTAATTCTGAAGTCTTAAACCTCTTTGATAAATAAATAGAAAATATTGCTTTAAGTGTTGAATATTAAAAATGCTAATATTTCAAATTTCATACGAAAGTTTATAAATTAAAAAAAAAAAAAAAAACGAAAATATTAATATTTTTGAAAATTTCTATTTTGTAGGACTTATTAAAATAAAAATAAATTTTCATAATTTTAGGAAACAATTTAATTAGTTAATCGTGTCTCGCCCCCGTTCGTGAGCCAATGGGATGGGGGAAGGAAGAGGAATCGAATCCCAGAAGTTAAAGAAATTCTACATAAATAAGTTTCATACATAAATTCTAAAGTGAGTTGTAACAAACATGCCACTGAAAATGGAAAGTGATTTCTTTCTTTCTTAAACTATTTTTGTTTCATGTCAAAAGAAAAAGAATTGTATTAAATGGCAAAGTATACTTTACGGACCGCTATATCTTTCGTATTAACATATTTTTAAAGTTAAACGTTTTCGTGGTTTTATTTTTAAACTTTAATATATATAAAAAAATTCTAAAAGTATTAAAAAATATATTTAAAAGACAAAAAATACATGTACCTTTTCAGATACGACATGTTTCATTGCTCAGACGCAGCATTCAAAAGAAAAACTAAAGTAATACAAATATTTTCGCAAAAAATAAATAAATAAATAAATAAAAATAAATAATTGAAACCAAAACATGGTAAAGAAAAATCACACGAACTTCAAGCATACTGGAGTTAACCTCAATATTAAAAATGGATGCTTGTGAACATATTGGCTAAATGTCAAAAAATAATCGTTAACCGTTTAGAAGGAGGCCATTTTATGTTGTCCAATATTAATATTGGCTTGTATTATCTTTTGATATCTTTGTGCTACTTGCGGAGTGAATTATATGAAAATAGTTATTTGTAAAGTAATTCTAAAACTTTTTTCCAGACTTTTGCTGACAGCTTGTATGGTTACATGGCATGGATTGTACCAGTATTTGTTGCCATGTCTACTTTCGGAGGAGTCAATGGAATTTTGTTTACTTCATCTAGGTTAGTAAAATTATTTCTCAAAATTACTTATAGTCCAAGAGCCGACAGCACAAAATCCTAAGGTATCGAGCACAAGAAAGAAACCTTTATCTTATGAAAGAGTAGTAACAGGGGAATCTAATGATCCATGTCTGCCGGGAGTGAAGTGGTGCATAAGCCAAAAATGAATACCACTTGTGGTTGTCATTGTGTTTGCCATACAATCATTTCATACCTTTGAGTGTGCGGCAAACACAATAACAAACCTACGAGGCAGCCACTAGTGGTATTCATTTTTGGCTTATGCACCAATCATTTCATAGCTTTGATTGTATGGCAAATAGAATAAATAAAGCTGCGAGGCAACCACTAGTGGTGTTAATTTTTGGCTTATGCACAACTTTACTTCCAGCGGACATGGTTCATTAGATTCCCCTATTACTATTCTTCTGTAAAATAAAGATTTTTCTCAGGTTTTTGTGCTGTCGGCTCTTGGACTATTATGAGTATTACTTTTGCTTAAATATTACAATGCATATTTCCACACATTGCTTTTGCGGTAATTTGAAATCTTAACAAATTTTAAATCTCTTTTAACTCTTGGTAAAAATAATTTGAGTTTTATTATAAAAGGCTCACGTTAACCCTTTCAAGACCAAAGTACTTATATTCCCAAAATGCTGAATTATTGCTGAATAAATGCTGCTTATTTAATGACACCTGAATCTACAAACAAATTTATTTGAAAATAAGTAAAAGCTTTTCTTCCCCTACATAAAGGATAATTTCATTTAAAATTTCTGCTGCAAATGTGTTATTTATTTTGGGTAACATTAAATGGTCTGAAAATGAACTTGAACGGATTAATTATCCTATTTATATTTTCAGAACAGCTGTCATTTCTTGTTAAGCATGAGCAGAGCCATCCATATTGACAATGCTGGCGAGTTCGATTTGAACGTCACAGTCGGCTATCAGCGGATCTTATTGTGACTTTTACGTCACAAGAACCGTGGTCCGCTGATGAGCAATCTGTCATAACTTCGAAATCAAGCTCTCCGGCATTATCTCTAGATGGTATTGGTGTGAGTCGCTGAACACGCTGAAACAGGTAAAATTGGTAGTTAGACCGAAGATTATTTTGAGCCAAAAATTAATCTGTTGTTTTTTAGTTGGGGACAAAACTTGATGGAATTTCTTACAGTGATCGATTTCTAATATGATAAAAATAACGTAGTAATATTTTAAAAAATGTTTTCAAGCTGAAGTTCGCGAGCCAATTAAGGAGACTCTCCATTCACTTGAAAACATTCGTTCTCCAATTTAAACCTAAGCACAGGTCGTTTTCGAACTTCTCGTTTAAATTTGAATATTTTATGATGTAAATATTTGAATATTTACATGGGGTGGCTGGAGTTTAATAGGGCCATTTAATATTTTTTCTATTTTAGTTGCAGATTTACTTGATAAATGTACTTTCACTTTCGGAACTGGTTCCAAAAGGGAAGGTACCTTAATTAAAAAAATCTGCAACGGAAATCGAAAAAGTAAAAAACACCCCAATAGAGATCAAACCCGGCTATCCTATCAAAAAAAAAAAAAAAAAAAAAAAGTAAAAGAAACCGTTTAAAAATATTCGAATGTAAACGAAAAATTCTAAAATAAACTGCCCATAAGTTTAATATTAGCAAACGAGTATTTTCAAATGAGTGATGAGTCCCCTTAAGAGCGCACAATAGTCACAGAAAAATTACTCAAAAAGACCCGGATGACCATGTAAAGTCTATGGGAGCGTTCTTTTATAATATCTCACTCAAATTTTAATATTTTTGCATGATTTTTTTGCACAAGATAGCTGAGGGCAATCCACAACCGGGCTAGTTTTTACTTTTTCAATTTTTGTTTCAGATTTTCTTTAAAAAATTACTTTAACTTTCGAAACCGGTTTAAACCGGTTCTGAAACTGAAACTATCGTAATATAAAAAATATATAACCCAAATCGAAAAAGTAAAAACTAGCCCGGTTGTGGATTGCCCTCAGCTATCTTGTGCAAAAAAACATGCAAAAATATTAAAATTTGAGCGAGATATTAGAAAAGAACGCTCCCATAGACTTTACATGGTCATCCGGGTCTTTTTGAGTAATTTTTCTGTGACTATTGTGGGCTCTTAACTTCAGAAATGTGCCAGCTACAATTCTGAACGTGATGTTTAGGTGCGGTGAAATGGAGCTGCACTGCAGGGTTGCGCAATCTGGCAAAGCAGTTAGTGAGTCCTAATCTGTCCTTTAATAATGAAAGTTATTTTTAAATTGTATATATCGTAGAATAATACATAAAATAGATAGTAAAATGTATGTAAAATGCTGCTACTTTAAGACTCAATATGCCCCATTAGTTTTAATTTCTCAAAATCATTCATCCAATATTGTATATATTTATTTTTGCGCTCCCGGTGACTTTCATGAAACCTCCCGTAAAGCATGGTGACGTCACTGCAACGTCGTTGTGAAGTCACATTGTGACTTTGTGACCATCGATTGTCGATGTGACGTCACTTGACGTCGATGTGAAGTCACAGGGACTAAAATATGAAGTCGTTATGGCCGTTTTAGAGCTCTTTTGTGACGTTTCACAAAGTGGTCACAATGTGACAAATTTGTGAAAAATGTGTCATTTGTGACTAATTTGACATTAACATTGTGACGAAACTGTGACAAAAGCGACGATATTTAAATTGCCAGAAACATGTTTTTTTAAAGTAAATAACATGGTTTGAAGGATATTTATAAATTTCTAAAGATTTTTAAGAAAGTCACATCTCAGTCACAATGTGACGTCACTGAGTGGTGGCATTTTGGTCGCAGATGTGATGTGACTAAAGTGACTCACAGTGACGTCACTGTGACCATGCATGCTATTAGGGCTATATATTCCTCGATTATTATATTGACTTTGCCTGTAAGAAATAAACTTAAAAACAAATCTAGGGCAAAAATGTTTTTTATTTTACATTGAAGAAGCGTTATTTTGAATTCTATTGGAAAACTCTGAACCCCTAAAATAAAACATCAATCGACCCATTTGCCCGATATTTATACCGACCCTGCTGCTACATCTCGAAGACGGTACAAGATACGGGAAAAAAGGTGAATTAAAATTTGCAGAACGCCTTCGATTTAGTATGGAATAATGTAACAAGTAAATGAAGTTAAATATTGTCAATGTATTCATTTAAATATTTATTTCATTTCTACATTAACCAGAACTATACGCGAAAGGTACAAGAGCCAGTTTATCTGTAGGGTGAGTCTAAATAGTTTTTACAAAATAAAAAATGGTGATAGTAGCCATCTAGATGAGAAATAATTACCGGTAGCAAACCACCCATTTAATCAAAAATACAAGGTACCCTAATCCCAATTTGCTTGATGGTAATAACTTTCAGAAGCCTGAATACAATGACACTTTTAATAGAGATGCTGAAATTTGTTTTAAATATGATAAAACCAAAAAAAAAAAAAAAGTGCAGAATTATTACCGACAAGTCGACTTCAATTAGGGTGTATTTGTGATTAATGTTCTACGGTAATTATTGCTCGTCCGAATGGATACTATCACCCCTCTTTTTCAGTAAAATCAATTTAGACTCACCCTGTACCAGCATAAAAAATTTGAAATTCGTAAATTTGCGAATATTTTCATTCACGTATTTTTTATTATTTTTGTTGTTTCAAATTTTCATCTTTCATTTAGATTATTTTATGCTGGAGCAGAACAAGGCCAAATGCCCAGGGTGTTATCCATGATTCAAGTGAAACATCTGACACCAGCCCCAGCTGTCATTTGCATGGTTTGTACAAATCATTTTCTGACTCTAATGAGAAAGAAAAAGTCATGCGTCGAAAATCGATTATGAAACACTTTCCGACATAGTCAGAATAATGTAACAAAACTTTACCGTTTAATACGTTGAAATAGAATGTCTCGTTGATTTTTTATATTACTTGGTGTGTATAGATTCTATAGAACATATACAGGCCTGCAAAAAAGTTCTCAAGTATTTTCAGTATTCTCGGTAACTTCTGAAAAGAAATTTTTAAATACGTTAAGTGTTTATCAAATCGTAACTAAAAAAAATTATTTCGTAACTATAACCTACATTACATTTTAATTAAGCATAGTCATAATGTCATAAAAGATCATAAAAAGTGTTAAATTCTTAATGTAGCAATAGTTTTTTTTTTTTTTTTTTTTTAAATAATAATTTTAAATTGCTTTCTTCTTTTTCATTTTTCATGTTTGGAAATAGATTTTTTTTTAATCCTTTATTCAGTGTACTTTTTTCTATAAATCTAAGTATCCGGTTTTTGATGGATCCATTCGATCAGTAGAAAAAAAAATGAATGAATTTCTATAGAAAAATGTAGTAAAATAGACTTTATAAGTTTATACATATATTTATTAAGTTAAAAACATATACAAAAATGCGATACTTAGTTTTCATACAGATGCTCTACAGATGCTTTATAAACAAAGTCAGACAATTTGCTTCATTATTGTATAAACCTTAACGTTTCGATTAAAATGAAAATATAAGAAATTGCGAACTCAGAAAAATGAGTGAATACATTGGCATTTAAAGGAACGTTAAGCGGAAGACATTATATTTTGGTCACACTACTGATTAATCGTGACAGGAATGTGACGTCCCATTGATAGTCTGTGTTATAAGGGAATCTGTTAGGTAAAGTAAAAATAAATGCAGTATTAACATTCTTAATTTCTGTTAATTTCTATTTTTCCATAGCTTAATTTGAAGTTCTTACTCATTGTTAATTTTCTTTCAGGCTCTTCTCTCTATTTTGTATCTCTGTTCCAGTGACATTTATGCTCTAATCAACTACGTTGGATTTGCAACCTGGCTAGCTATAGGTTTAGCTGTCGCTTGTCTTCCGTATTTAAGATGGAAACAACCAAATCTCCCACGTCCTATTAAGGTAGGAACTTACATTTTCTCATTCTAGTATTTAAATCAATTACATATGCCTACGCAGACATTTTCTTTGTTGTAGATTTATTCAAATTTGAGCATTGCTGTGGAATCTAATTTTAGAGGAAATGCATTTTGTGGAAGACTTTAGTAACAAGACGTAGATTTAACAAGAAAAAGTTTAATGATGAATCATAATGTAGAATGAAATTTCAGCAAACTATGCCAAACAACAAAAAAAATTAAAAGCATAAATAATTCAAATTTAAAACTTGAGCAGCATCATACTTAAACAGTAGCTTAAGCTACATCGCCGTCATGGCAAGGCGAAACAGACCAGCTCCTTTCAAACAGACGATGATTTCATTAAAAAGGCATTGCAAAGAACAAAATCCATGCTTCCTCGCTATATACCAGTCTGTTTTGGAAAATCTACATATCTTCTGGGATAGCTAAGTTGCCATTATCCAAAGCGAAAAACTTCTGAAAATACATGCAAAAACTACGTACGTGAAGCGCCATTGGCTCACAAACTATGACGTCAAACATCGACCGCGGCAGTCATCGGCAAAGCAGTGAACGGCAATTCACAGTGATCTAGAATGACAGCAGATTTAGCTTGACAGGATCACATATTTACTTGAAAACGACGTGTGAAGCAATGGCGCCGACCGTACTTCAAAACAGTAGATTAGACTTGGGGATGGTAAAAACACAGGTATGTCATGTTCAATAAATTTAAATAAATGTAACAACTTCAGAGTTAAATAAAACATTCTGAATTAAATATAACATGACATAACATTCTTAACACTAAAATTACCGTGTTTTATTTATACTTAGAACAACCGAGGTAAGTCATAGCAACGTCCACTAGGTGCAGGAGAAAGCCTTGACACGCGTCGCGAAAACGTCACACAAAATAAGCGGTAAGTGTGATCGCAGATCGCACAGAGGGTTTCGTTTAATATTTCTTTCAAAACAACTCATCCTTTAATTTATAAATTATTAATTTATTATTAATACATTTTTAAATAGATCGTAGTTATAAATGGAAGTTAAAAATTTTCAAATCAAATAAATTACAATAGTTTTTAAAATAGAAAGAAAATTGAATTCATAAAAATATTATGAATGTCGGATGAACAAAACCCTAAATAATACAAACCAAACAAAAATAATCTACCAAAAATAGGAATTTTTTTTAAATTAAATCCATTTTTAACCGACTTCCAAAAAGGAGAGGAGGTTATCAATTCGACGCGTATGTATTTTTTTTTATGTATGTTCACAGATTACTCCGAAACCATGCAACCGATTAACTTGGTTTTGGTGTTAAATGAAAGACGATGCTCTCGAATTGGTACCACTTCAGTTTCATCGAAATTGGTTCAGTACTTTTTTAGTAATTAGGCAAAAACTAATCAAATTAGTGATTTTTCGCTAATCAAAAGTGTTGAATACGTTCGCTGAAAGGACTGTAGACAGCATGGCCGAGCTATCTAAGGCGCTAGATTGAAGCTCTGTTTTGCGAAAGAGAGCGTGGATTCGAACCCCGCTCCTGACATTATTTACATCTATGTAAAATTTACAATTTTTTTTCCCGTATTACAATTTTTATTTTTAACCGGCTTCAGAAAAGAAAGAGGAAGTTATAAATTCGACGCGTATGTATTTTTTTTCTATGTATGTTCACAAATTACTCTGAAACTATCCAACCGATTAATTTGGTTTTTGTATTTAATAAAAGAGGCTACTGTCCAATTGGTACCACTTCCATTTCATTGAAATTGGTTCTGTACTTTTTTAGTAATTAGGCAAAATTTAACAAAATTTGTGATTTCTCGCAAATTAAAAGTAACATGGACTTTGAATAAGCTCGCCGGCGTTATCAGGGTGGCCGAGCAGTCTAAGGCGCCAAACATAAGCACTTGTTCTCAGAAGAAAGCAAGGGTTCAAACCCCACTCCTGACATAACTTACATACACGTATAATTTATAATATTTTTTCCGTATTATAATATTTATTATTAACTGACTTCAGAAAAGGAAGAGGAAGTTATCAATTCGAAATGTATGCATTTTTTTCTATGTATGTTCACCGATTACTCCGAAACTATCCAACCGATTAATTTTGATTTGTGTTAAATAAAAGAGGCTACTCTCGAATTGGTACCACTTCCATTTCATGGAAATTGGTTCAGTACTTTTTTAGTAATTAGGCAAAATGTAATAAAATTGGTGATTTTTCTCAAATTAAAAATAACATGGAGTTTGAATAAACTCGCCGATTGGAGCGCAGTCGGGATGACCCAGCGATTTAAGGAGCCAGATTTAAGCTCTGATGCTGGAAAGAGAGCGTGCGTTCGAACCCTACTTCTGACAAAATTTACATCCATGTATAATTTACAATATTTTTTTACGTATTATAATTTTTATTAACTGACTTCAAAAAATCGTTAACTTTTAACTAAAAAGAGAAAAATAAACTTTTCTACCAAAAATTGAACCGACTTCAAAAACTACTGCAAAGTGAAAAATAATTTTTTTATATAATAGTAATAAGAAATTAAATTAAGAGCATAGTATTTACCATGCGTATTATTATATTTATGTACATTAATTTGATTTTTTGGAGTCGGTGCCAGCCAAGCCAATTTCAAAATTAAAATTAAATATCCAATTCAATTCCTAAAAGAATAAAGGCTTGGCTGGCACCGACTCCAAAAAATCAAATTAATGTACATCCTTTTTTTACGTTACATTACTTTCATTCATAGGTATAAAGAACTGTTGATAAAAAGTATTTACTGGATTTCAACTAAATTCGTGTTAAAGCATACTATGTAAAGTTAGGTGGGGCAACTGAATCCACGAGGTAACTGGGCCATGGGGTTTTTTTTATAAAAAAAAACCCATGGCCCCTTTTTTATAAAAAAAACCGTTGGTAACTTTTAAGTTTTAGCTTTTGTGAACGTAATCTTTGATAAATAGATTTTTCATGCAGAAATATCCGATTTACTTCAAAATTGGTATGCCGGTTTATGGCACTTCCCTGATTAGAATTGGATTTACATTAAGTATGAAAAGGGAAGGGAATGGAGGAGCCCCTTTAATTTATTTTTCGAGCGATATTCTTTGAAATAAGAGTATAATATGCAATTAGTGTGACCAGCTTGTGAGCTCAATGCCATCAGAGTTTACTTTTTGGCACTGGGCACTTTTTTAAAAAAAATTTAGATTATTGACATAGAAACTCGAAACAAGTATTATCTGCTAAACGGAATTGTGGGAAGAAGATAAGAGCTTAACCGAAAACTCCAAGTTTTATGCCTTATTACTTTCATTATAATAGCTCCAAATACTCGGATTATAAAATTGCGGTTTCTTTTTCTTTTTTACAGGTGCATCTTATTTTTCCTTTCATCTATATTATTGCCTCAATTTTCATTACTGTGATGCCCATGATGGCCGATCCTGTTGGAACCGGTAAGTTACTTCTTTTATCTTTTATTTCACGTGCAATTCCATTCTTGTTCTGACGATTTCTTTCTTAAACTTAATAAAAAATTAATAAAGATCTGATATCTTAAGATCAATAATAATAATAATGTTTTTTTTATTTTATTTGCGCACATGAACTTGTTGATATAAAATAGTTGGTAATAATTGATATTAATAGTTGGAAACAGAATCTTTGTTGGAAACAGCATGTGTCTTTTTTGAATCCAAATAATGTATAGATTAATTTGGAAGAAGAAATTTACAATCCACATTTTGTATAAGCATCCGTTAATAAATTTAATACAAAAAATACGAATACAATTTTATTTTTTTATGACGATATGCGTGCTACCCTATTATCCCCCCCCCCCCCTGTGAAATCATCCATTAAATAATCAATGCCTGATTTTTGGATTTCACCAAAAACCTTTAAAACTGATTTTCTCAAAACATGCCACATTGCCTTGCTTTCCTCGAACGCTTTATTTTGAAATACGATGCATGTAATAGACAATTGAAATTAAAACTTTGCTAAATTCACCATAAAATAAAAAAAACACTGTAGGACGCGCTTCGAGCTAAAACAATACAGCTCGTCATCAGCTGAAGCAGACACGTGTCCGTAAAGGCACATAGTCGAAGAAGAACTGAAAGAAAATGATTAGAGTAGAGATATCAAAGAGTGCGACAGGTGGCGCTAGTTGAAAGAGCAAATGCGGTACGAAAGTGATGCTAATTTTGGCATCACTTTTGTCTCCCGCATTTGTTTCTTTAACTATCGTCTCCTGTCGCACTCTTTGCAATCTCTACTCTCTTTCTTTCAGTTCATCATTGATCTTGTGCCTTTACGGACACATGTCTGCTTCAGCTGATGACGAGTTGTGTTATTTTGTCTCGAAACGCGTCGTGCATTGTTTTTTATTTTATGGGGGAATTTAACAAAGTGTATTATTTCAAATATTATTTATCACGAGTTTATTCTGTGTTTTTTCGTCGATGTAATAGATAATTTACTATATGTGTATTTTGTAAAAATAGCTAATTAAAACTCCTTTTATTTCAGGTTTTGGAGCTCTTATAATTGCTACAGGAGTACCAGTTTATTTCATTTTCATTTACTGGGAAAATAAGCCAAAGGCAATTCGAAGGGCATTTGGTTAGTATAAATTAGATATTTCACATAAACGATAATGGGTTGATTATAAAAATATAAGTATACTTTTCTCTATTTTCTTAAAAAAAAAATCTATTTCCTCTAATCGGTTTTTTCCCTCTCAATCTATCAATTTTTGAAAGGTAATATATTTCAATGCACACAAGTCGGAAATTGCACGTCAAACGTGGCAAATGAGGTGCGTTCGTACTATAACGAAACTTAAAAAATATTCAGATCTTGGTGTAATAGTATACAGTATTTCTTATACAGTATAGCAGCCTAAATATTTTGTGTGTCCCTGTAAATGCTATCTGCTTTATATTATACAGGAAGCAACTTGAATAATTCTCAATAATGTATATGAATTTCATACAATGTTATACAATTAAAACGTTGTCAAAACAATGTTCCCCCTATACCATTTTGTGATGGAATACTTTTATGTGGCCCTGTAAATTAATAATAAATATTCCTTACACCACATATTCTACAGAATGCATATTTTCATGTTCTTCAATATTCGAATTATAAAAAAAAAAAAAAAAAAAAAAAAAAAAAAAAAATGTATCAGAAAAAAGTTCTTTTGGATTTCAGAATGAATTTGAATTTGGAATCTTTAATAAAATGATATAGAAATATTTTCGTAAATCTACTTTTATTATACAGCTTCAAAAATTACGATGTTTTTAACTTTCTTTTTTTTTTCTTTTCTTTTAAACCATATTAATTTTTAATGAATCTTTATTTGAATGTTGAAAGTCTAAGAATCTCAATAATCATTAATGTTGCTAATATGTATTTCCCGTAAAATATTCTGTAATATCATCTCATAGATGTGTATGCAGTATTATTTAAAAGAATCTTAATTATATAATAAAAATCTGAATTTTTTAGAAATAGCAGAAATAGTGTCGGGCCGGGACGGGATGGGTCTGAACTTTTGAGTTTTACAGAGGGCCGGGGCCGGGCCTAGGAAATCCGGCCCGTGCAGACCTCTACCTCTTTTATTTGTGATCTTTTTAGCTCTTGCGTCAATTCATCGTTTAAAATAATTGAAAAATCTTCACATACTACCTCTGACAATAAAGTTCGGTGAATAGTCCTGTAACATTAATGTAGATGAAACACTAATGAAAGTTACCGTACCATCCTTCAAAATAGTCATCTCCCATGCACTACTGACATCTGCTATACATATCCTGGGAAATTCGCAAGAAGTCTTCTTTTGGGATCGAGTTCAAAAGCTTCGTCACGTTTCGTTGGATGTCAGCAATATGCTCAAATCTCTTTCAAAGAGAATTTGTGTCTTGAAAATAGGAATAAGTCTGGAGGATTGAGATCTGGCGAGTATGGTGGATGTTCAATTGGCACAACCCCTCATGAATTTTTTTCGGTGTCTTGCAAAACCTAAAACCAAACTTTAAACTGATCTTTTGTTCGTTCATTTTCCTGCTCTCAGTTAAGAACCAACACACTGAAAAAGCACTTAGTAAAGCACGTCTTACACAGAACATAAACGACGCTCAACTGAACAACGGTGGGGGAAGATGATCAACACTTGTTTCTATGCAGAAGCAGCGTTTTGTTTTCCCAGTGTTGAATTCATTCACCGTACTTTATTGTCAAAGGTAGTATTATTTGTGACAAAGATTCAGGGGTTGCAATTTGCAATCCATGGGAACTTTTGATCTGAAGATAAAAGTTGAGTTTATTCTAAATTTAGGAAAACATTTTCACAGGAAATCGTACCTTTCTGAAATATTTTTGAGTAAATATGATTAACATTTGCGATAAAAGTTTTGTATTTCAAAACAAATTCTAAAGTAAAAAAAAAAAAAAAAAAAAAAAAAAGAGGACAATAACGCACTCTTAAAATACATATCCACAATAAATATGCGTTAAAAAGTTTATGTGAATTCAGTGTATAATATTAGTTTATCAAGTTAACTTCTAAGAAACCAGAGTTGAGATGCATCGACTAGAGATGATTTTTAATTCTATGATTTTTCGGAAAGTACTTTACTTAAAAATTACACATAATTATCAAATTATTATTTAAAAGATGATAAAACTGTTAAAAGGTGTTAAACTAAACTAACCAATTCCTAGCACTTTCAGTTATATGCATAATCATCCTCAGGGACAAAATACAAAACTAAACTTCCTAACAACTTGTTTTTATATTTCACTCTCTTGATGGGGAAAACAAAATACAAAACTGATGTTACTAACGGGTTGTTTTCAAATTTCCCTCTTGCTGTGGAAAAGCTTTTCGAAATCAAGGAAGCGAAATTTGAAAACAATTCGTTGGTAACACCAGTTTTGCATTTTGCAATTGAGGATGACTATGTATAAAGTTGAAACTGTTTGGAATTGGATAATTTCATTTAACATCTTTTAATGTTTTCCTTATCATCTTTTAAATAATAAAGCTCATTATGTGTAACTTTAATCTTTAAGTTTTAAAGACGAATTTGAGCATTCTAGTCAAGTATTTTACTATTTATGTTTATAAATAAAAGACAATATACTTAGAAAAAAGTATGAATTTTATAAAATTTCTTACATTAAAGCAGAAATCTTTTCATAATGTAGATTAAATGTGAAATTATGAAAATTATTTGTTGCAAATTACGCGATTTTGAAGCAATTTTAGGAAAAGGTTCTTGTTTTACAATTAAATTTCAGAATTTCATTGATATCATTTTTTCATCAACACCCTGCTAAATTGCATACAATTCAGCAGAACCAAATGAATGAAATTAAGCGGAGCCGACTGTATATATAATTTTAAAATTATCTCGGACAAAGCCATGACCAAGAGGGTGTGTTAGTGTGTGTGTGTGGGGGGGGGGGGGTCATTAAATGTAGTGGCTTGATTGATATTATGCATTAATCAAATCACCTCCAAAATTTCACAAACTTAAATACATTAGTTTTTTAAATTAATAATTACATTTTTACAAACTTTATTTCAAGAAGAGAAGGGACATAAATAAAATTAAGTTATTGTTATTAAAATTATTTAATTGCTGGAAAAGGCACATTTCAAGATTAATAATATACTAAAATTGAAAATTGACTCCCCCCCCCCCCGAAGTATTTCCTAAGTGCCGCACTGACACTGGAGAAAACTGATAACTACCGTTTGTGATGGATATACTATATTTTCGTACATCCCTCCAGACCATCGGACCTACAAAGCATTGTTTGTTCAAATCATTTTGTGCATGTTATTCTCAATCAGTTGCACTGGTATGGAAAGTCAACTGGTGATCTTTTTACTAGCCAATCAGAATTAACGAGTTTACCTCAAACCGCGTTCACAATCCTGTCAGCCACCAATCACAATTGCCCTTCAACGGATATTTGACCTCCAATAGTCGATTTGTGACGTCATCTGAAACTGTCCATATGATTTGAGCCGAGATTACTAAAATTAATTTGTAGTAGTAATTTTTTTTAAAACTGCACCATCATTATTTTGGTTTATTTCATGTACATTGTGTGATTTTATTGTTGTTCCAGTTTGACTATAGAATTTCGTTGACTATTTTTTTCTTTTTTCCAGATTCCTTTACTTTCACTATGCAGAAGTTATTTGTTGTGGTGCCTGCAGAAAAATCTTCTTAAATATATATTCTTTCTTTTTGTTGTAACAACTTTATGAAATTTGAAATGACCTTCATGTATGGAAGGGATATACATGAAATGTTTAATTATTATTATTAATATTTTTAAATTATGAATTTGAAACTTTCATTCCTTTTAGGATTTGAAATGGGTTCAAATTGGCTGAACAGTTTGTTAAATGGAATGTAACACTGTATCGCTTTTGTCTGCTATCACTCATAGTCCAAGAGCCGATAGCACAAAAACCTATGCTATCGAGCGCAAGAAAAAAACCCTTCATTTTATAGAAGAGTAGTAATAGGGGAAGCTAATGATCCATGTTTGCTGGAAGTGAAGTGGCGCATAAGCCAAAAATTAATACCACTAGTGGCTGACTCGTAGGTTTATCATTGTGTTTTCCTGCTCGCAGTTTTCCATGTTTTCATATCTTTGATTGTACGGCAAACACAATGATAAGCCTATGAGTCAACCACTAGCATTTTTGCCGATCCCACCGAAGCTAGCATAGGAGAGAAAAACACAGGCTTCTGATTGGTTGAATAATTTTGCTTTCCTTCATTTTTGAGTTTACGTTTATTTAATCATCAATTTCTGTTTGAAAAAAGCTTTTGAAAGCTGGATTTTCCTTCTGTTTTTACATATTTATTAATAGATAAAGAAATAGATAATTCGGAATTTATAATTAAAGAAGTTAATCAGGATGTTGAAAAATTGTTCTGTATTACTTTTAGAAAATAATAAAAATAGAACTGTCATTTCTTCTTTCCATTTTTTTAACCTGATATGCACATATATACACAATCAGAACAATTTATTTAGAAACCATAGTATTTTCATTTTACGGCGTCAAACTTAATTGTTCTATATTACTTTTAAAAAATTGCAATTTCTTCATCTTATTATTTTAATGGTATACCCATATACGCTCCTAATACGTACATTAGCATTCAGGATGATCTATTTGCAAACAATTTTTTGACCAATCAGAAGCCCGTATTTTTCATCCCTATGCTAGCTACGGTAGGATCGGCAAAAATGCCAACCACTAATGGTATTAATTTTTGGTTTATGTACCACTTCTGTCAGACATGGATCATTAGATTCCCCTATTACTACTCTTCCATAAAAGTTTTTTTCTTGTGCTCGATACCATAGGTTTTTGTGGTGTCGGCTCTTGGACTATCACCTTCATATCATTCATCATTAAATCCCCCATCAGCCATCAAAAAGATCTTTTTGCCATGCAAAAGAAATTCAGCTAGTCTATTATGAGACTGATATTTTCTCACATGTACTATTTGAAATTATTTTTTTAAACAGCCAGGGATATTTGTCATGTTTTTAAAATGACAGATATTTCTCATTTATTAAATTCTCCCCTATTAATGACAGTTTAAATCCTTAGCTAAACTGTAAATAAATATATAATAAATAATTTGATAGTTCATAAGTACATCAGGGATATAAATTTTGAGGTAATCGATTGTCTGGAAAATTAAAATGAACATTCCACTTAAACTGTTTATAATTTTATTATTGAGACCCTTTTAATAACTTTTGATGAATGCCTTAAATTGAAGGTCTACAAGCTTACCTCAAAATCTATATTAAATTAGACAGCTTTAAATATTTGAAAAAAAAAAGGGACCCAACATTCACTTTACTATAAAGCTATTTTTTATATCTTGCAGCTAAACATCTTTGAATAAGCAGTATTTTAGCCATAAGGTACTTGAAATAACTGTGATGAACTAGTTTTTGAATTTATATATTCTTTATTTTCCTGTTTAAATATTTTCTACCTTCCTATAGCCTTCAGAATTTGGAAAAAAAAATTTCATATGCATCAATATAGTTTCCAGGATTTTTTTTCAATTAAATGAAACCAGAAATTACATTTAATAAAAGTAGTTGATGTTTAATCTTTCATTGGTATGATTTTTTCGGTTTTAATTCTGTACATTTAAGTTAAATAAAAGGTGTTATGCACTCAATTCATATTATAATCTAATGCATTTTCTTAATGCTTCTGCTTTGTAGCTCCTCTCTATACGCTTTTCTAGTGTAACTGACAGTATTTTGTGTTTTGTTTGAAGCGGTCAGAAGGAACTTTAGATTGTTTTTTGCATTTACTACTTAGAAAGAATTAAGTATTGTTGTAAAATGCAATTTTAGAAAAGGCAGTTAAAATTTTCAATTTTAGATAAAGGATAATTGATCAAGGTGCATACATTCCTTAGAGTTTCCAAGGAGTACGTCACCACTAGTTTAGATTAGAAACCTTTGCCTAATATTTTATTACATTTTAAATTTTTCTACAATTAATTGCAGTATTTATAATATTTTTCTGCAATTAAATAATTTGAAATTATAAATTTATGTGAAACTATACACCAGCAAATTTTAATTCTTTTGAATTTTTTTACTTCCCTTAAAAATGAAGTTTTGTTTTTATTGGATTTGAGGGATTAGATCTGATATAATTATACATATTTTTTGGGCATGTTTAGTTTTAAAACTTTCGGCTGAGATTTTATTGGATAAGTTTTGTTTCAATGGATTTAAACGATTTTATATGTCTCATTTATACATATTATTTTAATATAATTTCTTTTAAAATTTTCGGATGAGTTTTTATTGGGTAAGTTTTGCTTTTAATGGATCTGAAAAATTACATCTGACACAATAATAAATATTATTTGGACCTATTTTGTTTTAAAACTTTTGAGTTTTTATTGGATAAGTTTTGCTTTTAATGGATTTGAAGCATTTTATTTGACACAATTATGCATAATATTTTGATATATTTTCTATAAAACTTTCGGCTGCGTTTTTATTGTGTAAGTTTTGCTTTTAATAGGTTTGAAGGATTATATCTGACACAATAATACACATTATTTGGTCATATTTGTTTTAAAACTTTTGAAGTTTTTATTCAATAAGTTTTGCTTTTAATGAATTTGAAGCATTTTATCTGACAGCATTATTGACATTATCTGAACATAAAAAAACTTTTTGCTGAGTTTTTATTGGAGATTTCATGATATATCATTTCTAAACAAGTTTCATTTTCGGAAAACTTACCACCATTACAGAATAAATTAAACAGATAAATTCTACTTCCTTGATTCAACTTTTACTATTTTTTGTCAGTCATTTTTACTGTATACATACATGGTGAAAATAGAGTAACAGCATTTGAAATTCTTTGCATCAGACTATTTATGTAGAATTAAGCAATTTACTTAGTAGCTTTTATCTTCATTTTCAGAAAAAAATTGTTGTGCCAATGAGATTTTGACATATGAGCTTTTTTTTTTATATATAAATCTTTGATTATATTTGTAAAAAATTCTAATAATATAAATGTGAAAATATGTGCTAATTTTTTATTAAATCAGTGTCATAAAGGGTAAATTAATACTTTTCCATCTTTCATAAAATAATTGTTATTAAATTCTTATTCTTTTCAAATAATTCTTATTATTTAAAGAAAAATATTATCAATACTTATTATAGCAGCTAGAAACTGAATAAGTGATAAATTTGGTTTTAAAAATTTAATTGACTGATTTACTGACTGATTTTACTGACTGATTTCATTTTATTGACTGATTTTACCTGACGACCTTAGAGATATCTTGGTTGAAATGAAATATTTATCTTGGTTATTTTCGTTTTAAATAACCGTCATTAATTCTATTTATTTCTACTTGTACTTTTACTTATTTGAATAGGTGATAAATTTTTCTTCAAAGATTTAATTAACTGAGCTTAAGACTTTTGAAAATTTTTTGAATAAAAAAAATATTTATCTTGTTACTTTCATTTTAAATGACATCCAAATCTGTTTATTTCTACTTGTTCTTTTATTTATTTCACATGACCAAAAAATATATTTTTGAAGAAGGCTTTTGTTATGTTTAAGTTTCCTTCTATGACCCATTCAATATATTTTATGTAAATGGGCCACTTGCTCTTACAAATGTAAAATAAGTTTCTGTATCTCAATCATAAGCAACGTGTAATAAAGTAGCAGTTTTAATCGGACATCTAGTAACCTATTTGCTTATGACTATGTCTGTGCTACTCTTCCTTCATCAAGAAGCTATGAAATTTTTTCTTCAAATGGTTGAATTAACATGTTTGTTATATAAATACAAATAAAGGTGAAAAATTCTGTAAAATATTTTTCTTTCTTTGAATGGGTTTATAAAATTCTTACTTTCAAATCATTGCCTGCTAAATGCTTGTGCCAAGTTTGAGTCTATCACTTTTTCTTTTTTTACTGTGTTTTTCAGTTTACAGACATTTTTTAAAAAATTAGAAAATCTATGTTTTGTATTAGTTTTTCTTTCCCAACACAAAAATAATCCGGATTATTTGATATGCATCTACACCAAATAAGAAATATTGTATAATGTTTCATCCCAGATCAATAAAAAAACTAAAGTTTCTCTAATTATTGCATAGTTTAAACAAAATGACAAAAGCTTTCTTTTGAGATGAGCTTTTACTGTTACAGCTCTTAAAGTTGCACTATATTATTTATGATAAGATGTTGACATTTTGAGAGTTATTTATACATGCTCAAATTTTATACTTTTTACAGTTTAACATTTTATATTGCTGTGGCAATTGTGGGAACTGTTGTTTATTTGTATGTATGTTGTAAATGATTTATTAGATTATGAAATTTAAATAGAAACTTTTATGATTGTTTTGAGGATTTGGAGAATTCTAGGTAAATTTAATATTTAAAAATAAATATTATTAGAAACAGTTAATCACTTTTAAAAGAGTTTTATAAACTTTGTTATACATATGTGTAATTTATCAATAGCTTCATAAAATTCTAGAAACTTTTTCAACTTTATTCTAAAATAATCTCCATTCAAATTTGTAGATGTCTTTTTAAGAAGTCTATCTTCACTGGATGATAGTCAATGTTTTTGTTTTATATATATCACCAATGTAAAACTATTTTTTTCAGTTTCTCTAAAACTTACCAATAAAAGTATTATGATGGTGAACTGTGTATGTTTCTTATTTCTTATTATAAATAAACAAAGAGAACGAAAAATCATGTGTACGAATTAGATTATGAAACACTTCCCAACACATTCAGAATACTAGAACGAAACTTCTCAGTTTATTATGTCGGTCTTTTGGAAAACACATAGCCATAACATATTGATAACCCAATTTCCGCTATTATCATGAATAGTCAAGAAAAAGTACATTTTTTGTGCAGACCTGTATAGCATGTACTGATATGTATCAATACTACATAGTATGCTAAAAGTATGTTCATTTAAACACACCGCACAATTAAAAATTTTCACTAAGCAGTTTCCTCTAAGAAACGGATGTTGTTGAAAACTTTTGTGCAGCCTTGTATTGGATCTACAGAATTTATAGAGCATTTAAAAAATAATTAAATTTGCAAACACATATCAGAACTAAAAAGACACTTCTGGCAATTGCTGTTCGTAGGCTTCAATAGTTCAATTATGATTCTTTTCTTCTACAGCCAAACTTTTTTGGGTGTCCTTGTAAATGAACGATAAATTCTATGCTACCCATGCTCTATAGTATAAACCAGGTAGTGAACTTCGGTGAAGAATATAAATTTCAATATGTTTAAATAATGTAATACCATTAAAATATACCGCAAACGAATTTTCCCCATAGGGGTCATTCCATGGTAACTTACGTTACATTTCGAACAGTTTACTGCAGTAATTTTCGTAATATAAAGCAAAAAAAAAAAAAAAAAAAAAAAAAAAAAAAAAAAAATGTAAAATTAGCATGACGTGTCAATGAAACCTATCTAAGGGTCAATTTGGATGAAAATTACCTAAAAAAGAATGATGAAAATTACACTTTATATGATAACTTACATTCCTTTTTGAGTAATGGAAGTAACCATAGTAAATAAAACTGCCAAAATTTAAGAAATAATATTAAAATGAAGTATTTTTAATCTAAATTGGGCTTTGAATTAGTTTAATTAGCAAACCATGTCAAATTTACATTTTGAATATTTTTTTGTGTGTGTGTAGAATGTATATTGCTAGAATTACTAAAAATAGTTCAAAAATATAACGTAATTTACTATGGAATAACCCATAGACCGTAATATTAAAAAAAAAAAAAAAAAAAAAAAAAAAAAAAAGAGTGCCCTGTAAACGAAACTTAAATGCTGCAAACTTATTTATGAATACAGAACTTGTCACTGTGATATCCAATAATATCTATCCATTTCATAGCCCATCAAGGGATTTTGCGCCATTAAACCTCATATAACCAACGGTTTCATCGCAATCGGACAATATTTACGCGATTTAGAGCACGGACAGATGGACAGACAAACCGAAATTATAAGAACTTTTCAACTATGTTGAAAATGTTAAAAATTGACAATAATTAGAATCTGCATTGTCAAAATTTTTATAGTAGGTTAAATCAACTTTTGGGGCTGCAGTAGCTTCAACCATAAAATGATGGATCTTACACCAAAATTTAGAACTTGGAGCCAAATTTGAATCCAAATTTTTGTAACTCTAAATGTTGGGTTAAAATTTTACCATCTTATGGTTACAGCTAATAAAGGACCAAAAATTGGCTCAACCTATCACCAAAATTTTAACTGGGATCTGATTTCAAAACTACATGTCTATTTTTTTTTTTCATCGGGTCTTTTTATTATTAATGCAGTCGAACCTCGTTAACATAAACCTCAAGGGGAATAAAAATTTTGTTCATGTTAACAGTAATTCATGTTATCAGTATCAAATCTTTGTATTCGTCTTTATAGCGGACTGTGAAAACAATTCATGTTAAAAGTACGCTGTTAAAAATAAAGGTGACAAACCAGTTGCATTTGGCCCCAGGGGTGAAAAGGTGTTACCATTTGACACCCGCGGGATTGAAAATGTGTTTAGGGTGCCGTTTGATCTCTCACTGGGTGATTCACGCTAATTAGGGTGCCGCGCAATGCATACCGTTGGAAGATTTTCACCCCTTTAGTCATTTGCGCATGCTCTGTGACATGTATCCTCGCCCTTCAACTCGCTGTCACTGGTGGATCAAAACAGCAATTTCTCCCTACAATGACTCTCACCGCTATACGCTATCCCAATTTCGTTTAGAACTTCGGATGGCTAACTTTTGGCGAGCTTTTTTATATAAAGCAACCTTTGAATTTCAGGGGGGCTTTGAAGGTGAGCTCGATGGCAGAGCGGTTAGAGCGCTGAGCTTGTAATCAGACGTTGTGGGTTCGAATCCTTCGAGGGCCAAAAGTCGGTTTATGTATTTTTTATTTTCTTTTATTATTGGCCACTCTGGATTAAGGGTGCCCTCTTTTCACCCTAATTAAAGGTGCCATTATGGCTCCTTTAGGGGTGTCACCAGTGAGACAAGTCTTTCACCCCTAAAAGGTGCAATGTGTTACCATTAGTTTTAACAGTGTAATTCACATTAAGCGTGTTCATGTAAACGAGGTTTGACTGTATTATTATTATTACAAACGTAGCTTTCAAGACAATATTGTGGACATTTATTGTAATTAAAAATGACAGATAGTTCACTTATAAATTTCGTTCATAGTTTTCATCCATTTCTACTCAAAATTGTTGTTTATTGCAAAAACCATTCTGTTCAATGCCTATGCCAATATTTATTTCAATGGTCAACAACAGAATAAAAAAAGAAAATGCGATGCGAATCTGTCATAATGAATAGGAACCAAATATTTCATATTTGAAGTAGTACTATTTTTGAATGGTATTACTTCTCAACAACAGAATAAAAAAAGAAAATGCGATGCGAATCTGTCATAATGAATAGGAACCAAATATTTCATATTTCAAGTAGTACTATTTTTGAATGGTATTACTTCTCAGACTTTTGTGATTTAATAAGTTAAGAATATGACTATCAGAAAAATAAAATAAGACTAGTTCTCCCCACGAAGCCTTCATTCGATGATTATAGGCTCAGAAGAGCCCAAAAATGAGCAGTAGTCATACGGGGACGGGTTTCCCCGTGTGATGCCTTCATGACCCTGCAATCTCCTGAGGTCGAGCACTGTCCAGCGCATGTCACTCGGCTTCATAGTTTAAGAGCCGACCGCACAAAACTCTAAGTCATCAAGTACAAGAAAAATTCCTGTTTTTTTATGGAAGAGTAGTAATAGAGGAATTTAATAATCCATGTCTGCCGGAAGC
This sequence comes from Maratus speculifer, assembly GCA_964019185.1. NCBI lineage: Eukaryota > Metazoa > Arthropoda > Arachnida > Araneae > Salticidae > Maratus > Maratus speculifer. The sequence goes on from OZ025293.1 coordinate 437,087,073, forward strand.
GAAGTGGTGCATAAGCCAAAAAATAATACCACTAGAAGCTGACTCGTAGGCTTAGCATTGGATGAAATGAAAGAGTGGTGAACAACAGAAAGTATGAAAACATGGAAAACTGGATGCAGGAAAATATAATGCTAAGCCTACGAATCAACCACTAGTGGTAATCATTTTTGGCTTATGCACCACTTCTCTTCCGGCAGAAATGGATCATTATATTCCTCTATTACTACTCTTCCATAAAATAAAGGAATTTTTCTTGTGCTTAGGATTTTGTGCGGTCGGCTCTTGAGCTATCAACCGAAGCATCTTGAGTCCGATCGCAGCAACAAAAACCCCAACCACCTTAACTATCTAGTGCACAGTGTTGTCAACTGGCAACAAATGAAATTTTCTCTTCTTATCATCTATTTACCGTTATCTCTTAACAACTTTATGTTTTGTGCATTCATTTTGACTCTATACTTAAGTTTAATTCATTAAAAAAACCATAGGTGTTAATATTTGTTTATCAGTTACAAATAAAAAGGAACTTTTGAAGTCTTCCATTTTCCTAAACATAAATGAATTTCTAACAAAAGAAAAAAAATATTTAAAATGTAAAATTTTATTTAAAAAAATCTTTTTGAAAAGAACATGTTTTTAAAAGTTTTTAAAAATAATTTTCAACATATATTGCTTAGGGTTGCTGCTATATATGTGTTTTGCAAAAAATATTGTATGTATGCGATTAATGCATAGTGTTTCAATTTGACAACCATTTAACAAAAAAAAAAAAAAAAAAAATCCAAAATACTGAAAATAGATTTCCACCTGCATGAGAGCAACACCACCACCAATGCTCACATCATATTCACAATGTTTTAGGGATTGTGGAAGTTCGAGTCCTTATTGATTTAACAGGATGGCATCACTCAATATTAAAGGTAGATACTGCAGTTCAATACGCAGTTCAATAAAATTTTAGTTCATTGAATTTCTAATTTCAGTTCTAAGCAATTAATTTTGAATGAATTAAGGTATTATAAGCTACAATGAAAGAACCTTGTTGCGTTATTTTCTTGCCAAACCATTGTAGTGTTTATCCAAATCATTTTGCTTCTTCAACAAATTTCATTTTTGAAAATTGAATTTTAAGGGAGTTTGCTTATTAATATACCTAAATGAAATGCTTTTTACTTCAGATTAGGTTCTATTTTATTTAGGGTACTGTTTTAAGTTATTATTGTTTAGGTTTTAATTTTGAAAATTAAACTTTAATTGTTAGTGTAAATAATTATTTATCTATTTAAGCTGCTTGTAACTGGAGAGCTAAGAATGATCTGATTAGGAAGTATACATTAAAATAAAAGCTCATTTATAGATTATAAATAAGAATTCGATGCGACTTGACTGTATTGTTGAGTAAATACACAGTAAAAATTTGAATGTATTATTTAGTCTTTTTTATTTGAAAAAAAAAAAGACTAAATAACATTCTTATTTTTACTGTTCATAGCACAGTGCAATCAAATTAGGAAAAAATGTAAAAATGTTTAAGTAAAATTTCTAAAAATATTAATTATTGGATTTCATTTACATAAAATTTTTTCTGGCACGTTAGAATGCTGGTACATAATAATTTTGAAAATTTTGGCACGCATAGGGGAGAGTGGGGATGAATGGGACAGGAGATGAATGGGACAACAGAAATTTATGTATGTTCCACAAACATAAATAATTTGATAATTTACCTGATAGATGGTAGTACTGAGTTCATTCAACAGACATAGTTTCAAAGCAATATCCATAACAGAAGATTAGCTATTGTACAAAGTGTATTTTACAAGAACCAAAGAAAATTTATCTGTTTAACCTTTTTAGTATTTAATTGATAGTTAACTTTCTCAAAAACTTATAATTTTTTTATGGTAAAATAATATAATCTTTTGTTATACTTGTGATGCAAATGAACAATATTGACAGTGCTTGCTAAGCCTAACCACTGTTTTAGGTAGCTTTCATTACAAAAAGTAAAAAGCTACCTATTGCAGCCGTCCGGAGGAAAGCACTTCCGGAAAATTTTGGTATATTTTCACCGATCATGACCCCCAGACCCCAAAACCACCCTCCGTTCAAATGTTGACATATATATATATATATATATATATAACCATATATATATATATATATATATCTGATTTTTGTCATGCGATAACTAACGTATTTATGAACCGATTTGAATGAAACTTGGTATGCACATAGTACATACAAATGTCTCGACCGAGTTCGTTGGTCAGCATCATCCGCCATTTTGTTTCAAAATGGCGGCCATTTTAAATTTTTAAAAAAATTTAAAATTTAAAATTAAACGCAAAAAAATTAAAAGTTGAAAAATATTTTTCTTTTACGTGTTAGAACTTAAAACAAAGATTCCAGAACACTTTTTATTTTGTCTATATCTTAAAAAATGATTGAGTTATAGCACTTTGAATTTTTCTTATGGCTGACATTTTGGAACGGTCTGATTTTTGTCATGCGATAACTAACGTATTTATGAACCGATTTGAATGAAACTTGGTATGTACATAGTACATACAAATGTCTCGACCGAGTTCGTTGGTCAGCATCATCCGCCATTTTGTTTCAAAATGGCGGCCATTTTAAATTTTTTAAAAAATTTAAAATTTAAAATTAAACGCAAAAAAATTAAAAGTTGAAAAATATTTTTCTTTTACGTGTTAGAACTTAAAACAAAGATTCCAGAACACTTTTTATTTTGTCTATATCTTAAAAAATGATTGAGTTATAGCACTTTGAATTTTTCTTATGGCTGACATTTTGAAACGGTCTGATTTTTGTCACGTGATAACACGCGTATTTATGAACCGATTTCAATGAAACTTGGTATGTACATAGTACATACAAATGTCTCGACCGAGTTCGTTGGTCAGCATCATCCGCCATTTTGTTTCAAAATGGCGGCCATTTTAAAATTTTTAAAAAATTTAAAATTTAAAATTAAATGCAAAAAAATTAAAAGTTGAAAAATATTTTTCTTTTACGTGTTAGAACTTAAAACAAAGATTCCAGAACACTTTTTATTTTGTTTATATCTTAAAAAATGATTGAGTTATGGCACTTTGAATTTTTCTTATTGCTGACATTTTGGAACGATCTGATATTTGTCACGTGATAACACGCGTATTTATGAACCGATTTCAATGAAAGTTGGTATGTACATAGTACATACAAATGTCTCGACCGAGTTCGTTGGTCAGCATCATCCGCCATTTTGTTTCAAAATGGCGGCCATTTAAATTTTTTTTAAAAATTTAAAATTTAAAATTAAATGCAAAAAAATCAAAATTTGAAAAATATTTTTCTTTTACGTGTTAGAACTTAAAACAACGATTCCAGAACACCTTTTATTTTGTCTATATCTTACAAAATGATTGAGTTATAGCACTTTGAATTTTTCTTATGGCTAACATTTTGAAACGGTCTGGTCTGAACGATCCACAATATCGTGGAATTTGGTGACTCTCTAAATCGCTTAAAATAAAACCAGATTGAATAAAAGATGACTAATTTCTAAAAATTCCTATTAATATTCAGTCTTGACAAAAACTAGTATTCAATCTTATAAAATCACTAATTTTATAAGATTATTTCCACTAATTTGAGATTAGTATTTTTGAACAATGTAACTTACTTTAAAATAAATAAATAAATATATAAGTATATGAAAGCTACCTCTTCCTCCCGGCATTGCCGGAAGGACTTTTTATTTATATTTTAACATTCTTTCTTTTATTTGGCATACTGCAAAACGTTCCTATGCTCTTGAATTGCGAAGTATACGCTTCGGAATACAAAACTCATGAACTTGATAACAGTGATCAGAAACTTTTTGCCAAGGGTTGTATATATATATATATATATAACCATATATATATATATATATATATATATATATATCTGATTTTTGTCATGCGATAACTAACGTATTTATGAACCGATTTGAATGAAACTTGGTATGTAGTTAGTACATACAAATGTCTCGACCGAGTTCGTTGGCCAGCATCATCCGCCATTTTGTTTCAAAATGGCGGCCATTTAAAATTAAAAAAAAAAATAAAATTTAAAATTAAACGCGAAAAAATGAAAAGTTGAAAAATATTTATCGTTTACGTGTTAGAACTTAAAACAAAGATTCCAGAACACTTTTTATTTTGTCTATATCTTAAAAAATGATTGAGTTATAGCACTTTGAATTTTTCTTATGGCTGACACTTTGAAACGATCTGATTTTTGTCACGTAATAACACGCGCATTTATGAACCGATTTCAATGAAATTTGGTATGTACATAGTACATACAAATGTCTCGACCGAGTTCGTTGGCCAGCATCATCCGCCATTTTGTTTCAAAATGGTGGCCATTTTAAATTTTTAAAAAAAATTAAAATTTAAAATTAAATGCGAAAAAATCAAAATTTGAAAAATATTTTTCTTTTACGTGTTAGAACTTAAAACAACGATTCCAGAACACTTTTTATTTTGTCTATATTTTACAAAATGATTGAGTTATAGCACTTTGAATTTTTCTTATGGCTGACATTTTGAAACGATCTGATTTTGTCACGTGATAACACGCGTATTTATGAACCGATTTCAATGGAACTTGGTATGTACATAGTACATACAAATGTCTCGATCGAGTTCGTTGGCCAACATCATAAACCATTTTGTTTCAAAATGGTGGCCATTTTAAATTTTTAAAAAATTTTAAAATTTAAAATTAAATGCGAAAAAATTAAAAGTTGAAAAATATTTTTGTTTTACGTATTAAAACTTAAAACAATGATTCCAGAACACTTTTTGTTTTGTCTATATCTTAAAAAAATGATTGAGTTATAGCACTTTGAATTTTGCTTATGGCTGACATTTCGAAACGGTCTGATCTGAACGATCCATCATGTTGCTTTAAAATGGCATACACTTTATGATATCGTGGAATTTGGTGACTCTCTAAATCGCTTAAAATAAAACCAGGTTGAATAAAAGATGACTAATTTCTAAAAATTCCTATTAATATTCAGTCTTCACAAAAACTAGTATTCACGACGACTTATAAAATCACTAATTCTATAAGATTATTTCCATTAATTTGAGCTTAGTATTTTTGAACAATGTAACTTATTTTAAAATAAATAAATAAATGTGTAAGTATATGAAAGCTACCTCTTCCTCCCGGCATTGCCGGAAGGACTTTTATATAACTATGTGGCTATGGGGATGGATGGGACAGTGTTTATGGGGATGAATGGGACTGTCTCATTCATCCCCTGGGCTATCCCATAACAGATAAAATTACATTTCGTCATTACCTATAAACCAGATGTTAAGGGGAGAAAACGAGGCTAGTGTCGTGTTCTAACCGATACAGCAGAAAAACTATACTTGGAAAAGAAAATTGTAAAAATAGAAACTAATAAGAAAAATGAATTGCCTGCCTTCAAGAAATATTTTTAGTAAAAGTATGGCCAGTAGTGATGAATCTGACAATTTATCACTTCATGATGAAGATGAAAGTGATTTGAACATGATTTCAAGTGATATGGACCCCCAAGTTTGAGCTTGGATAATATAATAGTAGATGACTTTCTCATAGCAAAGATATGTGAAAAAAAAAATATTTATCATTACGTTGCTAGGATTTTAAAGAACAATAATGTAACTTTCAAGTTCAATTCTTGAGAAAAAAGGATAATAATTCCTTATTTTAATATACCGATCCACCAGAAATTTATTTTGTTAATCTGGAGGATATTGTTATGAAACTACCAAAGCCTGGACCTCTGGGAACTGCCAGAACCAAAGGACTGTTGTCATTTGATATTAGCTTTAGTCAATATGTAGTAAAATAAAATTTATCACTCAGTTTTCAAATAAAATATGTTTGGAATAATTTTTTTTACCTGTCCCATTCATCCCCACCATGGGGATGAATGGGACAGTATGCATACATGTTAAAAAAATTATAAAACATTTAAAAAACAATTGTTTATTGAAATTAGTATGTCAATAAGTTGCTAAATGTTGAAGTACTCTTTAAGTACTATTTTTTAAATTAACAACTGTATACAACTTAAGTTATTAGTAATGTAAAAATGTAAAAATTGTCCCATTCATTCCCACTCTCCCCTACTTAAAAAGGTTCACCATCAAAGAGCTTATATTCTAGTTCAGATTTTACTAAGTAATATGGAAAGCATTCTGACAAAATTTCCCTGAAATATGTTTAAAGACCTTTTACGTAATAAAAATAATGAAGAATGAATTTCAATGTGAAACTTTTACTTATTCGCGTTCGCATAAATTATTTATTCGAGAACAAAGGAAACAGAAAGGAACTCCAGATTCTTATTCCCCAGAAAATAGATTTGTTCCTGGATGTAGTAACTTGATTTCATGAGTCTTCGCACTTTTAACATTTTCCAACAGAGTTTGTGAAATAAGTTTGAAATAGCACAAATTTAGAAAAGTGTATAAAAAGGAACTGTTTTGGAGCTTCGAAAGCTCCATCATCAGTGCAAAATTGAATGTTTAAACCATAGAAATAAGAGCGCTACAGAGGAACACCTTACAGCTCGCAGTCAGAGGCGAAATAGTGCAGAATGTAAAAAAACGACATCAGAGTCAGTTGTTCGGTACTGACAATAAAGTATGCAGATATAATTCGTTTACAGGGGTACTCAAAAATACACCGTTAAATTATGATCTATTGGAGAGAAATCGTTTGCAGTATATTTTATTGATGTTACACCATTTCAAAAATATTTAAATTGATATACGTCGCTCTGGTGTTCTACAAAATGTTTACTACTGAAAAGGATATGTATATTTATTTTCATTTATAGGGTCAGACAAAAATTCTGTTACAGAACTATGAGTAATAATTTATTGTAGCGCGATTTCACTAGTGATATGTGTTTTTAAAACCAACTAATTTTTTGCATATTACTTGGTATGCATAAAACTTTTACGTCCTATATAGGGCTACACAAATCGCACATTTCCGCTTTTTGAAGGAAACTACAAAGTTGTGGAAGAGCAATTTTCAACTGTGAAATGCGCTTCCAAACTTATTAAATGTTGGCATGCTATGCTGTAGTACATGGAGAAGTTTTGTTACGGTATTTTGAATTTGTTAGTAAATCTTTTTTAACCTATGCTTGACACATGATTTTTCTTTCTTGTTTTTAAATCTGTTCACAAAAACATGAATTTTTCTGACATGAAATTTTCCTTTTCGTTCGCAAGATATGACAGAGACTTAGGATAAGCCAAACTAAACTAGTAAATCTGCAATTCAGAGACCCAACATCAGAACTGCAAATCATCGTCTTTTAATCTCACTTTACGCTTTGTATAATATTTAACATCCTACAATCCGCGATTGACTTGTTTTATTACATAAATATACGTAGGCATATAAAATTTTTGGAAGGTTCCGACAATTAGAAGTGTTAAATTAAATATGTTGTTTCGCAATGATATTCAGTAATTCTGATGAACTATTTATTCTAGCAATTTTTTGGATGAAAAGTGCACTTCTTCAGTGGGGCTCTGTGCCACTAAACTCTCGTCGTCGCATTAAATTTAAATTAGCAATTTACAATTAATTGTGCGAATAGATATTATATATCGTGTGCTTTGTGTTACACTGGGAATTTATTAAGATAAGCAAAAGTTTCGACAAAGATTTTACGTTAGCCTAATATCAAAAAGCAATTTTTACTTACCTTCCTACCACAAACCACTTGCTTCTGATGGAGAGTATAATAAAATCTCACATACAAAGGATAATGTGAAAATGTTTCTTGAATCTATTATATTGCTGGACATCCAAAATGCAGCAGCATGAAGGGATCAACAAATAGCGTAAAATTTACACCATGCGAACATATCAATAGGATATGCAAATGATTACGCTTTCAGTGCTCGTGCTCATTGTGGGAGACTGCAGCCCCTCTTACAATCTGTATATAAAATTAGGAAAACTTGTTTTGACGAACGTGAATTTATTTCTCGTGCAATTTTTTGTGAGTAAAGATTCAGTATGCCTGGTAGACAAAAGAGAGCACCATTCGAGAAAGTTTCTGATTTCGACCTCGACAGATTCGTTGTATACAGAGATTGTGGACTATACTTCAGAGAAATAGGTCATCGTATTGGACGTAGCTAAACAACAGTAATGAAAAAATGAAATCGGTGGATGCAGGAGGGAATGATATACCGACAGGAAAGATTGCAAACCGCCTTTTCACACCACTTCACGGGAAGACAGGCATATTGTGCGTATATCACTGATAGAATGCAATGTCATATCCGCAATTATAACACAAAGAATGCAGTCTGTAATACAACAATCAGTACTCGCACGAACAGTTCGACGTCGTTTGCAGCACAGTGGAATGTGGAATGTCGTCTTGGAGTCCTTTGCTTTGCATAGCTTTGATATTAAAGAACGGGTGTTTGCGCTTACAATATTATACAGAACGGCAGAGATGGATATTCGAACTGCACAATTTTAACTGCAATATTTTCAGATGCATCAAGCTTGTGCCTGCAGTATTATGATGGTCGAATGAGATTTCGGAGACACCGTGGAAAGAGGCTGCTCAACTGCTGTATTATGCATCGTCATACTGGTCCTGTACCCGGTATTATGGCGTGGGGTGTTACTGGATTCAACAACCGCAACCCAATAGTGAGCATTAACGGTACACTTACCAGCCAGCGCTCTATTTCTGAGGTTTTGTAGCTTGTTGTAGCCCTTAAAGTCAGGGCTCGTCTACGACAACATTTCAACAAGACAATGCGCGTCCGTATGTTGGACGAAATGTTAAACTTCTTCTTGGCTCACCTTATTTCATTGCTACACTGATCTGCCTGTTCTCTAGATTTATTATCCATCACACATGTCTGGTCGATGATTTGAGAACGCTTAGACCGGAATGCAACACGCGCGAACACGGCAAGTGAACTTTGGCTATGTGTGGAGGCAGTGTGGAATATCCTTGCCCAACAACACACTCAAAGTCTCTTTCACTCTATGCCGCGGTTTGTAGTAGCGGTTACTGACAGACGTGGAAGTAACAGTGCTAACTGATTTTCCCGTCTACCTCATTTCAAAGAAGCTTCTGTTTGGAATCAATTAAACCATGCTACGTGGGGCTTGTTGCGCTTAAGCCATTTGGTAGGCCTCCCCACCTAGCTGAAACTGGAATCAATTAAGAGCCCTTATTTTGAAAACCAGACAAAAAGTGATAGTTGTGTTTTTTGATTTGCTTGATTTCTTTATATGTTGAAGTAGATCTTATTTAATGAATAGTGTGCAATTTTGAAGCCCTGAAAAAATTTCCTCTTTCCTACAGAAAATATCAAAGCTCGAGGCTGTGAATGCCATTTTTATGAAAAATGAAATCCCAATATGTTTGGAGTGGTATATCTCTGGCAAACAATAACATCCCAAAATTCTTTTGGCATAAACTTATAGTTTAACACTACCTGCTTATTAAAATTTATTTGTTTCCATGGGGCATTGTTATTTTACGTTGTTATATTCCCACAAAGTACAGTCAAAATGACGTTTTTGTCCATTTTCCGCACTTAATATCTTACTTAAGCAACAGTACCCCAAAGTTTTTCTTATAGAATATGAAAGTGCACTACTAGGACAAGCTAAATAATATAGTACTGAACGGAGATATTGTCGCTGTTAGTAGCTATAACCTGTTAAATATTCAAAATTTCCAAAATCTGCAGCATTTAAAGTAGTTTATTTCAAAAAAGCGCCACAATTGAATGAAAAAAAAATGTCACGCAATAGTTGAACATATGTACAAAAACATGGAAAAGAAAAAGAAGTGGGGTCTCGTGATAATTTTAGACAAAAAATGACAAAAATTACAAGAAAAGCAATGTCCACGATTACATTTTTCCCCTAAGAAAAAATGAAACATCCAAATTCTCTTTCGTCTTTCTATGATTTTTCCCTATGAGTAAATGAAATATCCCTTATTTGCCGCCTCTTCCGAAAGAGATATGGGATGTTTAATTTTTTCTTTGGGAAAAAAAGTGATGATGGCCGTTGCTTTTCTTAAAAATTTTGTCATTTTTTTTACTAAAAAATATCACGAGGCGCCACTTCTTTTTCTTTTCCATTTTTTTGTACATATGTTCAACTATTGCGTGACATATTTTTTTTCATTCAACTGTGGCGCTTTTTTGGAATAAACTATTTTAAATGTTGCAGATTTTGGAAATTTTGAATATTTAACAAGTTATAGCTACTAACAGCAACAATATCTCCGTGCAGTACTATATTATTTAGCTTGTCCTAGTAGTGCACTTTCATAATCTATAAGAAAAACTTTGGGGTATTATAGCTTAAATAAAATATTAAGAGCGGAAAACGGACAAAAACGTCATTTTGACTGTACTTTGTGGCAACATAACAATATAAAATAACAATGCCCTATGGAAACAAATAAATTTTAATAAGCAGGTAGTGTTATACTATAAGTTTATGCCAAAAGAATTTTGGAATGTTGTTGCTTGCTAGAGCTATACCACTCCAAACATATTGGGATTTCATTTTTCATAAAAATGGCATTCACGAACGTGAACTTTGATGTTTTCTATAGGGAAGAGAACATTTTTTCAGAGCTTCAAAACTGCAGATTAATCATTAAATATGATTTACTTCAATATAAAAAAATATCAAGGCAATTAAAAAATACAACTATCAAAACATCACTTTTTTGTCTGGATTTCAAAATAAGGGCTCTTAAGACTAATACTATGTGTAATTTCTAAAATAAATCTGGCTTTGATATATCTTGTCTTTTTTGGTGTTGCACCTTGGATGCCATCACTGTATATCAAATTTATATCTAATTTGCATATCTAAAGCTTTTACAATTTTTGTTTAAAAAAAACTGTTTCGAAGGCCAATCTATAATATTTAGATGCAAGATTCTATCTCAATATACAGGGTGGTCATAAAAAAACTTTGCCGACATATGGAGCTCTAGCGGCCAGTCCGCTCAACCGATCGAGGTGAAATTTCAGATATAGCTATTCAGAGGTATGAGCTCGAGATTCTGTGAACGGCAACAAAATGGCGCACACGGTTACGGTTATAGTTACAGAAACTCGAAAATTTCCAATGGCAACACCCATTTTTTTTATCGGAAAACGCTCAGCGCATGCGAAAACCCTAAAGAGCGTTGGAACCGTACGCGTATCGCAAGAAACGGACATGTTATGCACGCACAAAAAACTGTTCTGCGAATCCTCCCCCCCATAGAAAAAACTCGATTGGGGTGCAAGGAGGAAATTTGCATATGATCCAGAGTCAGTACACTAGTCTCTGATTACAATACAGATTGGAGAAATTAAAACTTTTATTTTGATTACACATTTTCCACATGGGTGCCATCACCATTAATTGCCTGTGATGACATCCATGTGGAAAATGTGAACGAAACGGTTTTTTGTGCGTGTATAACATGTTCGTTTCTTGCGATACATGTACGGTTCCAACGCTCTTTAGGGTTTTCGCATGCGCTGAGCATTTTGCGATGAAAAAAAAAATGGGTGTTGCCATTAGAAATTTTCGAGTTTCTGTAACTATAACCGTAACCGTGAGCACCATTTTGTTGTCGTTCACAGAATCTCGAGTTCATACCTCTGAATAGCTATATCTGAAATTTCATTTCGATCAGTTGAGCGGACTGGCCGCTAGAGCTCCGTATATCGGCAAAGTTTTTTTATGACCACCCTGTATATATCTTATAATATTAGGTAAGAAAATAACTTATGATCATAAACTAAATTTATAACGTACTGAAAGTGAAAAAAAGCACATTTAAAAGGATATTTTAATAAACTGATTTATATGTTACACACACTAGAGGTCTGCACGGGCCGAAATTTCCAGGCCCGAGCCCGGCCCGAAAGTTAAAATTTCGGCCCAGGCCCGGCCCGAGCGAAAGAAATATTGGCCCAGCCCGGCCCGGCCCGAACGAAAAAAATATTGGCCCGGCCCGACCCGGCCCGGCCCGAAAGTTAAAATTTCGACCCGAACTTGGCCCGGTCCGGAAAAAAGTTTAAAATTTGGCCCGAACCCAGCCCAACTCGAGTGAATTTCTACAGCACATTGATCTTTACTCTTACGGAAGAGTTCTGATCAAAAAAACTTATATTAGTCTCTTTTTTTTTCCATGTTTGTAATCTCCATTTAGGCAGAAGTGCCGTAGGCTGCGATATTTACGTTTTTAATGAACCTTTGTTTGTTGTATGTAAATGTTTCAGTTATCATTAGTATTATTAATCATATTCCATGTAATGGAGACAAAACAAATCTAAAAAATGGTATATTTTAGTAAAATTTCCTAATACGGAATCTCTTTAGAAGTAAAAAAAAAAAATAAATAAATAAAAAAATACGTTCCCTTCTTAACAGATGTAAATATCTAATATATTTTTTTCTCGCGTATTGTTGTATTCATTTTGCATGGATGAACAGTTTAAAAGAAACTTGCAGTTTTCAGTTTAAAAGAAAATTCTGTCATAATCATGTTTTTTTTGTGTGTTTAATTCTATTTTAAAACACCTAGTAATCTACGATACTTTAAAAGGAATAAATTCTAATGTTTAGTTGTAGAATAATGACGGTTTAAAAGTATATGCCTTTTTTGCAAAAATTTTTGAACAAAGCCAAAATTTACTTATTTATGAAGAGTCGAGAAAAGGATTTTCATATAGGAAGATTCAATAGGAACTGATTATTTTGGTCCGTAAAACTAGGAAGAATGAAATCAGTCTCGGCTTCGTACGGAAAAAAAAGTTAGGCCCGGCCCGATACTCCAGCAAAAAAATTAAGGCCCGAGCCCGGTCCGAAAAGATTAGTGACTAGGCCTGGCCCGGCCCGAGTCTTCAGAAGTAAGGCCCGAGCCCGGCCCGGCCCGAATGAAATTATTGAAAATCGGCCCGAGCCCGGCCCGTGCAGACCTCTAACACACACTGTTACAGATAAATGTTTAAATTAGTCACTTTTACATACATATTCAAAAATTTGCAAAATAACATCATTGTGATATGTTAGATATACTTGTAAAATTTAATCCTCATTTATGGAAGTGTGTAATTTGTTATCCCTTCAAAAACTGAAACTTACATGTAAATGATAGAAAATGGTACGGATTTATCTAAATTGGGAAGTTAATGCAATATACAAATATTGCATATTACACCAAAATACATTTAAGAATACAACCCAGATATAGGACCATGAACAGGGTACTACACAGAAGTTGCGTGTGTATGACTTTTATAGAGCTATATGTGTAAGAACAGAATATTATACAGGTTTATGTGTAACAACATTACGCAGAAATGTGTGTAGGAAAAGAATATTGCTGAGAAATATGTGTACTTACATGAAAAGTATAAATAGCGACAACTTGAAAACATGGCTTGTGTAATAGTTCTTGAATGGTCAAGCTAATAACTTAGAAAGCCGCAGATGGTGAGTTCAAATCACGTTTCGGTAAGTCTTGGTTATTTACTGTAGATTGAATTAAATAGTGAATTTCTCTTCTTGATATAGATTTATCTTTCAAAAAACAAACTAATAGGGGGGGGGGGATATAAAATATAGAAATAATATCAATGTCACGATTTCTGTATATTTCGGAATTTTATTTTACAGTGTATTTACTCAGATTGTGCCAATTCTATTCATAAATTACGACTATACTATTTTAGAGTTTCAAAACAACTTTAACAAAGAATGCCATGCAGTAAATATAAATTCAGATAATCTTTATTTTGTGTGTGTGTGTCTGTGTAAATTTAGGTTATTTTATTTTGTGGTCTAAACACAAATCTCTTGGAAAAGAAAAACAAATACACCAAGCACACGTGTTTGTTTTTCATACTAATAATCTTCATACGATCATAAAAATATTTAGTTCAAAATTCAGATCCCAAACTACAAGGTTATGCACTATGAACACAAAATCCTTCTTTTTTGTATATTACTATATATATATGGTATCTATGTTCAATTTACAAGTTTAACTGTGTTTCTGAGTTATCGCGATAACATTTTACACAACTTAAGCTGCTTAATGCGCTACACAGAAAAAAAGAGTATTTTGAAACTGTCATACTGGAGCGTGCTAAATATTTCCAATCCAAACTCATTTTACACATATTGACAAATCGTTTTTGTATCATCAGTATACCTGTATTTTGCGTAAATTGACTCATTTATTTTTTAGAGTGCTTATTAAGGTGTTTTACAAGTTCGATTTTGTGGATTTTTACAAAACCTTTGACCATAACTAATTCGGCTGAAAACATACACGTATTTGAATATGAATGTAATATATACACATACACATATATATACAGGGCGATTTTAAAGTCAGGACGAACTTTAAAAACGAATAATTCGAAAACGAATCACGATACAAAGATACGGTTTGCACCAAACGGATGGAAATGAAACCGGGAGTTGTGTGGCTACAAAGAAAAAAAAAGTAGTTCTACTGGCAACCAACAGATGACACTGCCGGATTTCCGAATTGTAAGTGCGACAGGTCACCTTTTTGCAAGATGGAGCATAACATCATATTGCTCTGCCTGTGTAACACCTGCTACGCTCAATATTTAGGGAAGGATAGCATTATCAGTTGCTACTTTAATCACGCATGGCCTCCAAGATCCCCCAATCTGATACCCTGGGACTTTTGGCTGTGCAGGATTAATGAAGTCAAAAATGTACTGCGACCAACCGGCATCACTAACAGCACTGAAAGATGCCATCCGCCAAAAGGTATTTGTCATAGAGGTCTGCACGGGCCGGAGTTTCCAGGCCCGGGCCCGGCCCGGCCCGTTTAAATTTTTATATTTTAGGCCCGGCCCGGCCCGTACAAAAATCAGCGAAAACAGGCCCGGCCCGTTTTGGCCCGTTACAATTTCTACGATTTCTAAAAAATTCAGATTTTTATCATATAACTAAGATTTCTTTAAAGAATACTGCATACATATCTATGGAATGATTTTACAATATATTTTACAGCAAATACACATTAACAACATTAATGATCACTTACATTCTTAGGCTTTCAACATTCGAATACAGATTCATTAAAAAATTAATATGGCTTAGAATAAAAAAAAAGAAAGAAAGCTAAAAACATCGTTAATTTTGAATCTGTTTAATAAAAGAAGATTTATAAATATATTTATATATCATTTTATTATAGATTTCAAATCCAAATTCATTCTTAAATTCAAAGAAGCTCCTTTCTGATACATTTCTAAATTCTTTTTTTTTTCCTCAGAAACGCATAAGATTAACAGATATCTTTATTCAGAAACTATATAATCGAATGGCGTTATCCATTTTTTGATACAAGCAATTTAAGAATCCTGCAAACAAATAAAATACTGTCATAACTAGCGTTTTGAATGGAATTTCCGGAAGCAATAGCAAGAGAAGGGAGAAAAACCTGAATTCATTTGAGAAACTCAACAAGGTTATACAAGTATTTTATTTACCAAAATTGAAAAACGCTATTCGATTCCAAATCCCTTCAATAGTTAGGCTTATCACTTTTATAATTTTACAATTTAAAATTAATCAGAAAATGTGTCAAACTTTCGCATTATTGAGAAATTAATTTAAAAATCATCAAGAAGTATATATCCGAAGACTAAGCTAACATAAGTTCTTTATCGCTGTTAATAATTTTACAAATCATGTTTTCTGCCAATAATTAAGTCTAGTACCGGTCCGGCCAGTCTATATGTAGAAAAATAATGCAAGCGTGATCTCGGACCGGCATGAGTCAGCTAAAAAAATATTAAAACGGGTTACACATAATGTAATTCTCCGATGTCGATACACTGTGCATTTTTATATTGATGCTGTCAAACTAGTATGGCCACATTTATACTTATTCCTTTTAAAACCATTTTCGTTGAAAATAGCTCATATTTTATCGTTTCTGCTTAAATATTCAGAAAGGACCGGCAGGCCCGAAAATTTTTTTTATCGGCCCGGCCCGTCTGACCCGTTCAATTTTTTTTGCCGGCCCGGCTCGGCCCGGCCCGTTGAAAAAACTATTCTAAATCTGCCGGCCCGGCCCGTTAGAAAATTCGAAACGATCCCGCTGGGCCGGGTACGGGCCACGGGCCAAGCCCGGGCCCGTGCAGACCTCTAATCTGCCATAACGCAATAAATGTTACTCTACGTTATGAACGGTGAGGTGCCTCGTCTCACAGCTGTACTTCTGAATGATGGACAGTACATTAAGTATTTACTGTTGTACTAATTAACTGCAATTAAGCTGACTTGTAAATTGTCAATATTTTTTTATTTGTAAATTATCTTTTGGTGCATTAAATCACTATAGCGCCATCTGTAGGTCGTCAACAGTTTTCGTTGCCACACAAAACCCGGTGTCTTTTACCACCGTTTGATACAAACCGTATCTTTGTATGTTGATTCATTTTCGAATTATTCATTTTTAAAGTTCGTCCTGACTTTTGGCTCACCCGGTACTTACTGGTATATGTATGTATATACATATATTCTCAATTTTCTGCATGAGGAATAAAATCTATATAAGAAATGCGATCATAGATTTTTTAATCATTTTTTCTTGTCTCGATATATGAATCATATTATTAACATCTTTTAATTTCGTCACATTTTCGGATTTTTTTACCGCATTTACGGAAAATGGGGGCGGTGTATAATGAACGACGTGTATTTAAACGGGAAATTTTGTTTCAGAAAACGATTTAAATATTAAAAAAATGGTTCGACTTTTGTTCCTTGAAATCAGATGCCTCATTATACAGTATTTATTTAAGATTCTTTCATTAAGATTTTAAGTAAAAGAACATTGTGGCATGTAGGGGTCATCACATTTAGGCTCCATACCTTTACTCTCTTATCCAGTGGTTTCTCTTAACTTTCAACATTTCTGTATTATTGTAAAGAACAATAAATTACAGTTCATCAAAATTTTGATAAATCTACCATCAGATTTACTGTAGAAGATACTTCATTTGTGAGCAGTAGAAGATAGTTTATTTATGCACAGTACAGCTTTCGTATTTGCAAACAAAAGTTACGAATTTCCCAAAGATCTTTTATTATTGGAAAAGGAAAAGCTGGGACAGGTACGGTAATAAAAGAAATTCGTAAAAGAGTCACTGTGCAGTTAGAATAAGAAGCTTTAACAGGTACTACTGCAATTAATGTCGAGGGCAAAACGGCTCAATCTACTGTATACTTACCAACTTTAAATGATTTGCTGATTTAGAAAGTGAGATAACAAATTTCCCAGCATTGTTAACGGGGGTTTAACCACTTCAACGTTTGCACCGAGATAAGTCGGGGCACTGTTCACGCATATCTGTCGCCGGTGAAGTGGTTAATGCACAAGTATCTTGATGCCAAAGCCGTCCCAACATTTTTGCGGTACTAAGAATAATAATCATGTTTTCATACGCTGTTCGTGTCCTTCCTTTCTTGTGTTTTGTGTCGTCTGTAGCCAGGAAAGTGTTTCCGACCTTGCATTGCTATGTGATTTCTCAGCATCTAAGTGTACTCCATCTCTCCTGTAACCGCTGCACCGAAACCTCTTGTATCTCATTTCTTATCGGAGATTTCTAGAAAATTCTTTTATATTCAGAAAGCAAATTTTTTCATCAAATGTCGGTAAAGTATCGCCAAACTTGCTTCATTTAGTTTAATTTTTTCATTTGGCGTCAAGCATGTGTTAAGAAAGTTCCGTGTATCCTTATTTTTTAAAATTCTGTTTTCGAGTATGTTTGAGTTTCGAGTACGTCTGTGAATGGTTTAATCATGTATCTGGTCTGTTATTGGGAATTTCTAGTAATTTTCTTCAGATTCTGAAAGCTATTTGTTTTGTCAAATATCGCCAAAATGTAGTAAAATATCGCCAAATTTGACGACGTTCTTTTCACTTGGCGCCAAACATCTGTTTTGTCATTGGTCATCTTGAAAATCGATTTTTTCGTCAAGTCTGACCAATGTTGCCAATATTTCGCCAAATTTGGCAAAAACTATCCCCAACTTTACACTTTTAATTGCTGCGAACTGTTCAACAATTTAATAAATATTTTAACCTTCATTCCCATTGAAATGCATTGACCCGTAGTGACATTAAATTGCATATTTATCGAATTTTCTCGAACATGTGACCTAGTCCAATGATCTTCTCGTACCGCAAAACAGTAGGATACCAAATTCAGTTATAATCGTTAGAGCCAATTTTTAAATAAAATTTGCACGCATGCACACACACACACACATAAACCCAATATTTCCTAGTATACATAACGTAACAAAATATTAAAAAAAATATGGAGTAGCGTAGCATGTTGAATACTAGCCGTTGAAATGAGTATCAACATTCTTTGATCTAACTGTCCCAAGACAACGCGTTTTAATCTTTTCCAAACCTTTAATTAATCTGAAAACATAAGTTTTCGAAAGTAGAGCAACGTGCCATATCGAAAGAACACGCCATCTCTATATCATTAATTGCTGGGCATTTCATTTCTAGGTTGGTTTCCCATCTGGGAATTGGATAACATCCAATGACTTTCTGCACGCAGGTTTCGGAGTCCAGAGAAATCGTATCATGATATGGATAGAAAATGGGAGACGAAAATCGTCTCATTGAACTGCAGATTTTTTTCAAAGAGATATTTTTCAAATATATACATTTATCGAAAGAAATGGGTCATTATCCGTTTATGCCCCGACGGTACTTTAAAATACAATTAACCCTTTCAGGAACAAGGTATTTTCTATTCGTAAGATACAGAAAAGAGTAAATGGCACCGGAATTTACAAACAAATTTATTTCAGAATAACCAAAACTTTTGAATCACATTCTTAACCCCTTCGAGACGAGGGACCTTTTCCGAAATTTTTAATGTTTTGTCACCCGTTTTTAAAAACAGAAATTTGTGCGTTTTTAAATCGAGAAAAAGCTCCCATTAAGCCAGAAAAATTTTACTGGCTGAAATAAGCACATATTCTTAAGCCTTTTGCGGCCCGTATAAGTGTCGTTCGTCTCCAAGGGGTTAATAAAAGGAAAATTTTAATTGCAATAATTTGGTGTCAATGTGGTATTTAGGAATTAAAATTAGGTGGTCCAAAAATGAACACATTGAGTGCCATGTCAGTCACTGGTACATGACACTGAACTTTTCGGTTGGACCGCATCAGCCATCACTGGTGACTATGACAGTCTGAAGTATGATATAAAACTAAAAAAGATATACATTGTTTTAAGTAATTAATAAAAATTTATTTAAAATTTACTTGATTTTTAATTTTTACTGGATAATATTTTCTTAATTATTACTTAAAACAACAAATTTTTTTAGTTTTATACCATACTTTACACTGTCAGTCACAAGCGACTGACATGGCCTAAACGGAAAGTTTACTGTCAGTCACCGTGGCACTCAACGTGCCAAAATAACTTGTATTAAAATTCAATTAATACATTGATTAGTATAGTAACGTAGTTTAGAAGGAATTATAGATACTTTACTTTATCTTGTTCCAAAAGCATTATAGGTTGCACAAAACCAAAATGTTTTTAAATGCATGATTTCTTTTCCATTTGCATCGTTTCAGCTTTTTTGGCATTGAAAGATTGTGGAGTAAAAGTTTCAGTTAGGAATTATTTCTATATTTCTATAATAAGAGCATTTTATTTGTACATTTCCTAATTTTATAACAAGCTAAAAAAATATTTTAAATAGAAGGTCTGAGTAGAGTTATATTACATATTGCACAAAATCCCTATAAATTCAAATTTAATTTATTATTACTTTATTTTATTATTAAAAGAAAAAAGTACTGGATTCGAGAAAATTGTCGAATTCCGGTTTTCGGCAGATTTACACGTTTTAGAGGTCAGAGATTCCAAAAAACATATTTATACTTTTGTCTGCCTGTATATGCCATTAATTTTGTGGGCACTTTATTTCAATAATTAATGCACGTAACTTTACGAAACTTTAGATTTTGTTAGATCTTGATATAAACTGAATTATATTAGTTTTGGGTGCATATCGCCCATAAAGGTGTCGCTGCTATGCTGCTTGTTTCACCATTTCCACAATAGCTATATCTTAAGAACTAGTGAATGTATTTTCATAAAACTTTAGATTTAGTTATTACTTGATACAACATGGTGCTGATTATGTTTGGTGCAAATCGCTCAACAAGTGGCGCTGCCATGGTGCATTATTCGTGATAATCGTAATAGCTCTATCTCAAGAACTAATGCATAGAATTTCACAAAACTGTATCATGGGTTTGATACCTGGTATTAGGACGGGTGACCACCTAATCGCTGCATAACGGTAAATAAACCTAACGACTGCCTAGAACGTCATCCTACCGACAGTGCCAAGGCTGTTCACAGACGACTATTTTTTAATTCGAACTGATACCAATTTCTCATAACAAAAATTCTTAAACTCACACTTTGAGAACATTTGCAAGAGATATATACTTCAAAATTTATATTACAAAATTACTGGTACTGACAGAACACAAAAATAGTCACTTGTGGAAGCCCTGAAATGTCTACTATGTCTACTGCTTAGTTGTGAACGTTTTATGCTGTTTTCTTAGCATTTATATTTTTTTATTTGGTTCCTGCACTCTGCTACTCAAGTTGATTTCGTAATTTAAACCTTTGATCAGATGCCGAAACTTTCACCTAGCTTAGCACATCTAGAATATGGTTAAGGGGGCTCAGGGGTTGAAAACTTTTCAAAAAAATCGATTTTTTTATGATCTAATTTGATTATTCATTTAATTCTTAACTCAATGCAAAAAACCGCATAAAAATATTTGCATTTTTAACGGAATTATAAGCATTTATGTATCAACACTTTCATAGCCGCATCCATATAATTTCAACTTTAAGTCGCGTTTTCTCAAAACTTAATTTTTGATGACTAACACCAAGATTTAAAAAAAAAAAAACTATTTGATGGAATGGCTTAATTTTTTTTGCATGCATATAGCATCATTATCTAGATTATGAATTAATATATTTTATATAGTTTAATATTTTGAGTATTTTTAATGGAAAAAAATTGTATTTTTTAGGGTTTTTTAAAAATTTCAACTTTGAGAGATTTTTTAATACTGTTTTTATTAAGTGATAGTTATATCCTTAATTCATAATCTAGATTATGATGTTATATGCATGCAAAAAAAATTTAAGCCATTCCATGAAATAGTTTTTTTTTTTTTTAAATCTTGGTGTTAGTCGTCAAAAATCAAGTTTTGAGATAACACGACTTAAAGTTGAAATTATATGGATGCGGCTATGTAAGTATTGGTACACAAATGCTTATAACTCCGTTAAAAATGCTAATATTTTTATGCGGTTTTTTGCATTGAGTTAAGAATTAATTGAATAATCAAACTAGATCATAAAAAAATCGATTTTTTGAAACGTTTTCAACCCCTGAGCCCCCTTAAAGAGGGGAGACAATGGATTTGAAAGGAATATGGACCCGGTGATCCAGTGACTGCTCTAACGAAAGAAAACATCAATTCAGACTTTGGTTTTTTTGGAAAGATCTCTTTCTGCATAGAATCACTTTTCGTAAAAATTGACTCATCATCACAGATTTTGAGTACAGTGTTAAAGTATACTTTATATTTCTAAAGTAGTCTTCCCTGTCTTATACAGCTTTTTACAGAAACATCATGAAATTTTCAATAAATTACCGTGTATTGCGCGTCCATAATTGCAGAAATGAGACATAAAATGAATAGGGATTAGAATCCTACATTAGTTCAGCGAACCCAATTTTCGTCGCACTCAACACGACTCGCAGGTTGCGTTGAGTCGGGCTGATTTTAAGTGTTTTGGATTCTGTTTGGCTTTTAGAAAATCCAAACTTTTTACAGTGTAAAACATTTGTGGTAACGTTACTCCATAAAATTGGTGGCAGCTACGATTTACACTTCATTGAGTAATTTTTCGCTTATATAGTGGTGTAATAAAAACATGCATTACTGGTGTAACATTGCAATGTTACACCGATTATATCGGTTAAAATACTCCACCAAATTGGAGGCAGCAAGGCTGCCACCAGTTTTATGGAGTAACGTTACACAAACGTTTTACAGTGTAGTTTGGGTTTTGATGAGGCTGGATGAGTTTTGATAAGGATTTTGAAAGCTGGATAGTTTGTAGTTTTAAAATGAAAAAATTATTCCGTTATATGTGGGGAGAAAAAGTTATAGACCGAGAGGCGGCTGCACAAAACATCACCTCATTGAATTGTCGGCTGAAATTAAAATCTTAGTTAAAAATCGATCCGCATATTAAAATGCAACTGGTTTGCCTTGTCATGTCTTGGTGAACAACACCACAAACACGATTTTAGGGGTCAACTTCTAAGTATAGTATTTTGTTTCCCTGCACCCAAAGGTATGAAAAATTGGAGGAATGGGAGCAATAAAACACAATGCTAAATCTACCATTCAATCACCAAATCCGGGTTTGCAAGTGTTTTTCACCAAGATAGTACTTGACAGATCAGTTGCATTTTAATATGCCAGTCTAATGATGGGATTTCAACTGTCAACGCAATGAGGGATTGGTCGGTGAAGACGTCTCTTGGTCTAGTAAATTTGTATTCATTGAGTTTAAAAATCCAGCTTATTTTATCATGTTATTTTATTTAACTTGTGCTTGTGCAATAACTGTTCCCTCTGCAACCTTAAGAGTTCACACTAGTCACTGAAAAAGATCCGGATGATAATGTTAAATCTATAGGAGCGTTATTTTCAAATATTAATATCTTTACAGTATTCTTTTGCATAGGATAGCTGAGGACGATCCGCAACCGGGCTAGTTTTTACTTTTTTGATTTTGGTTTCAGAGTCTTCCTAAAAAATTACTTTAACCCTTTCCGGCGCACAACTCTTTAAAGTTGGAATTTAAAGAAAAAATAATTAGGCAATCTATTTAGGCCTAGAGGAGTACACAGGTATTGTTTTGTAAAGATTGCACTAACCATTTTTATTATACAGCTGTTGCCGAAGTGGCAGCCTCCCATAAGTAAAGCATTGATAAGGGCAATGAGAAGAGCATTGCTGTGAAGCGCGTATTACAGTAAAACATTTTACCTATTATTTAAAAACAGTAGAGTTTGATCTCTGGGGTGCTGCCATCTAGAACTCATAAGAAAGATTTAAAGTAGCCATTAGAGTAGTTTTTGAAATATTCACGGAGTTTTTGTGTCTCTAAACAGGGGGAACTTTAGGTGTTGCCGACCCGGCAACACTGCGCGTTAAGGGGTTAAATTACGGAACCGGTTGGAACCGGTTCTGAAAATGAAACTATCATAATATATAAAAAATATAACTAAAATGGAAAATGTAAAAAAACTAGTGCAATTGTAGATCGTGCTCAGTTATCCCATGCAAAAAAACATATAGAAATATTAAAATTCGAGCGAGATATTTGAAAATAACGCCCCCGTAGACTTAACATTATCATCCTGGTCTTTTTGAGAGACTCTAGAGGCATCTTAAGTAAGGTACCCTGGGGTAATAACGCCACGTTAAGGTTCTACCAATTTTCACGGCTCAGTTTTAGTTTGTATTTTTCAAACAAATATGTGATTTGATACAGCAACTCATTGACTATCTATATAAAAGAAAAATAATTTAACAGATATGTATTGATAAAATGTAATGGCGTGATTTCTTGATCAATACTATTTGGCGTTATTACCCACCTATATGGGTAGTAACGCCATGCAAACAAAATTTTGAAATAAAGATGGAATAATTGCATGCAGATTGTCCAATTCTAAAAATATAAACTCTACAAACTCAGAAATTGACAAATTACATTCTAAGCTATTGAAAAGTTCAGTTTTTTGTGAAAGTGTAAAAAAAATAAAGGTGTTGTGTGTGTGTGTGTGGGGGGGGGGGGGGGATGAGGCAAAAGAATATCAGACCGTGAGCTTCTTTTTGCTTAAAAAGGAGCGCTTAAATAGAATTATTAGAAACATTGCACAGTTTTAACTGTGTTTATTTGAATCAGTATTTAGGATGTAGCTCCGCCACTGTAGGGAATCAACCGGGGTATTAATTCCAAGGATTGGCGTTATTACCCGTTATAGTTATTGCGCTGTACATTTTAAATTACAAATTATCTCGAGAAGATATCCAAAATCTTCAACAACATTTTGAAAGTCCACGAAATGTACTAAAAATTCATGTAATTAACAAAGTATTTCCGGATAAAAAAAATAGTCTTCACATCACAAAACGTATCTCGCAAATTTTAGATCAAGCGTTAATTTTAGTTGCTTGTAAAAACAATAAGACCTAAAAATGAAACAAATTAACTTGAAGCTGTTTTTTGCGATTTATATGACTCAAAATCCTTCTGCGCAGAGCACATGGGTGTCATTTACCAGATTATTTCATAATTATGCAAAATATTAGCACTTGGCGTTATTACCCCGCCTGGCGTTATTACCCCAGGGTACCTTATCATTTTTAAAATCTTACAGCACTAAACAATGATGGATTTTTATTTAAAACAAGGAAGAAAATTGTGCCTCAAGCATATATTATGACACACTGTTCAATGTGCCCTTAATTCTTTGCCAAAACTTTGCTATTTAATAAGGTATAAAAATAAATATCTAGGGAAACATTTTTGAAAATTGATAACATATTTGAAAACAAGATGTTATAAATTACCGTCCAAAGTGGGAAAGTAGTATTTTGGGCAGCTCTGTATGTAATCTACCATTTGTACATATTCTACAAAATATGTTAAAATTTAGTTTAGTAAAAAAGTTTCTAATAGGTTGAAAATGCACTATCGGCAGTTTCTATCAGTGAATGGAAACGTAATTAAATTCTTTTGCATAGCTCCGTACATTAGCAACAGATTTTTACATGAACTATATATTAATCTAAAATTTAATTCAGCTGAAAACACAATTAAAACTACTCAAATAACACTTCTAAAAATTATCATCCTTAGGAAGTCAGGTATCCAGTTCTTTGCGTGGCTCTGTATATGATTTTTTTATATTATACAAACATTTCTTCTACACTGTAAAAAAAAATCTGTAAAGGTACTAAACATTTTCTAGGAAACTGGGATTGCAAGAATTTTTCCTGTAACGGTAACAGAAAAATTCAAGCTTCAGAATCGATTACATGAAATTTACCTGTTATCGTTATATGAAAAATTCTTGGAATCCCATTTTCCTAGAAAATGTTTAGTTCCTTTACAGATTTTTTTTTACAGTGTAGTAGATATAATTCAATTGAATGTGCATAATTCAATTAAATGCACCATTAAGCCATTCAT
Source organism: Maratus speculifer (assembly GCA_964019185.1). NCBI lineage: Eukaryota > Metazoa > Arthropoda > Arachnida > Araneae > Salticidae > Maratus > Maratus speculifer. The sequence continues at coordinate 437,112,571 of OZ025293.1, forward strand.
GCTGATAATCCGCAATGCTTGCAATTATTTTGTTATGTTCTGTATACACTACATACAAATTTTGTTAAATACGCATACCATAAGCAAAATCGTATTTCCAGCATTTGTACACTGTAAAAAAAAATCTGCAAAGGTACTAAACATTTTCTAGGAAACTGGGATTCCAAGAACTTTTCATGTAACGATAACAGGAAAAATCCATGTAACCGATTCTGAAACTTGGATTTTTGCTGTTACCGTTACAGGAAAAATTCTAGGAATCCCAGTTTCCTAGAAAATGTTTAGTACCTTTGCAGAATTTTTTTTTACAGTGTAGCAAATAGACAGTGTATCAGTTATAGTACACTATCCGAATCTTTTGCATCTTTCGGTAAATGAACGATAAATGCTATGCACATCATGTTGTACAACAACCTCGGTTATATACATCATTTTCATTATATTTGAAATTGTGTAACAAAACTAAAATATGCTGCAAACACTTCCCCGTACACCATTATGTAACGGAATTCTTTCGTTCAGTCCTGTAAACGAAGAGTAGTAGTAGAGCGGGAAGTGCGTTTTCAATCGTGACATGTGTTTTTATATTGAACTACTATTTTGTACGCTACTCGGTGTGAAAAAGTTCCATGGGTTCTATACAGAGTTGCACAAAAGAATCCGAGTACATTTCCACTTATGGATGGCTATTGCTGAAGGGGAAAATTTAACCGTGTTATGCATTTCTTAAAGGGGTCCGGAGACGCAAAAATCTTGAAAAATTAAAAAAAAAATTACTACATTAATGTTTATTTTTTTATTTTATTTTTTTTTTTGCTTAAAACACGTTTAAATTACGTTTGTATGTTAATTAGAACAGGAAATATTAATTTTATGTTTTGGTTTGTTTTCAAAATATAGCTCTCAAGCAATGGTTGTTATGGAAACGAATTCTTTTAAAAATGCTTCTTCCTGATGGGTTTTTTCATCATTTCTCCTATTTAAATTGTTATTACTCAAAAACCGCTTAAGCTAAATGGCTCAAACTTGGAACATGTCTTTTTTAATTGTTTTGCTTTAATTTTTATTTAGTAAATTTGAAAAAAAATATTTACTTTTAAAAATATGATTTTTTTTAATTGCATCTTTTTTTTTCTAAATTTTTGAATAGTTTTAATATTTACGTAAATTAATATTTTAAAAAAATGCTAAATCAAAATTAAAGCTTATACATTTCTTTTTATATATATGAAAAAAAAATGAAATTCTACAGATAATATTTCGAGTTAGAAGGATTTTAAAGTACCCGGCTTTTTAATAAATTTTAAATTTAAATAAAAAAAAATTATGATAAGTTCATGTGATTTTGTTTTTGATATGCTTTATCATGTCAAGAAAAATTCAAAATTTGAACTCAATAAATAAAAATTATTTTAAAATGTGCCCCGGACCCCTTTAAATGAAGTAATTTTAGCATACTATGTAGTATACAGACACACTTGTAGATTCTGAACAAAAGAACTAGTGTATTTTTGTGATTCTATATGGTTATTTTCTGAAATTCGGTTTTAAAATTTCTTGACTGAGACATAGTTTTTCACCTTACACTGTAAAAAAAAAAATCTGTAAAGGTACTAAATTTTTTCTCGGAAACTGGGATTCCTAGAACTTTTCCTGTAACGGTAACAACAAAAATTCAAGTTTCAGAATCGGTTACATGAATTTTTCCTGTTGTCGTTACATGAAAAGTTCTTGGAATCCCAGTTTCCTAGAAAATATTTAGTACCTTAACAGATTTTTTTTACAGTGTATTAAACGGGAAAATTTTGTTACTGTATACTAAATGTGCCAGAAAATGTTTCATAATCTTTACTTAACAAATGATTTTACTATCTTGTTTAATCTTAGTTTAGTTTTTTCTCTTTAATAAAAAGAATATATTAATATCCTTAACTTAGAAATTCCAAATATATCACATAACGCTTCTCAGATTTAAAAAAAAAAAAAAAAAAAAAAAAAAAAAAAAAAAAAAAAAAAGATAATGGTGACTGATTTTTTTTTTCGTTGATGAAAAAGTTGCACACCGTATACAGAGTATTTTAGGAAGATTTCATAAGAAATACGACGTAATGCAGTCGTTACCATGGTGCGACTTTTGAAAATTTCCTTCATAAGTTATCATTATATAATCCCCAGTACCTCAAAACTACCCCAACCTAAAATTATATATATATGCATAAAACCATTATAAAAAATTGCAAATTACTTACTAAAGTTGTGAAAATATAAATAATAAAGGAATTTATTCAAATTAAAAATGATACAACTTTTATATTGAGAAATTTTTGATAGGAATAAATACAAATTAAGTATACATAGCGGTTCAAGAAAAAATGTCGTATTAACATGATTCTGATAAAACCAGCTGTTACAGAAAAATGGAATTAAGATCTCGTCAAAAGTGGCCAGATAGAATAGTTAAATCGAGTTTTTCTCCAACCTACATTTAGCTTCTATTGATGAAATTAGTACTTAATCTCGAGATCTTTTTTCGTTATATCTGAATTTTCGCTATATATGAATTCAGAAAGTTTTAATTTTGAATGACCACTTGACCTTAGAGTTTGAACCCATCTAGCAGGATCCTTCGTTTTTAACTATTTAATATCAGAGTTTCGATAGAGTAATTTCGTGTCATTAGGTAGCTTTCATTACAAAAAGTAAAAAGCTACCTATTGCGGCCGTCCGGAGGAAAGCACTCCCGGAAAATTTTGGTATATTTTCACCGATCATGACCCCCAGACCCCAAAGCCACCCTCCTTCAAATATTGACACATATATATATATATATATATATATATATATATATATATATACCATTAATAGTAAACAATATTAACCATTTGATGAACCATTGAATTTAATAACTTATAGCACATTGAACAAGGAGGGAAAAATAAATAATTAAAATGAATACAAATGGAATTTGTAGAACCAAAGCAGAATCTTTAGGTCCCAAATACTTTGGAACTACAAATGAAGTGTGTGGTTTCGTCTTCGTATTTGCCATGAAAAAGCAAAGCAATACGAATTTGGGACTACCAACACACATAAAATCAAAATTCATTAAAGAAATACCAAGTAAACCACAGTGGATATGGAGAAAATAACAAAGAGTTATATCCACGTGTAGACTGCAAAGTAGCAAAAACAAAGAAAATGTGTCGAGAAATAGCATCAATAACAAAGAACAACAAATTGCTGAATTGGACATAAAATTGAAGAGGAGAAAAAATAATATTAATAATCGTACAATTCATATTAAATTAATAAATTAATTAAAAGTAGAATTATGTAATTACAGAAAAATTAAAACATACACCCTAGTTTACCCTATTATTATTTAAAAACATTTATTTTGACTATGCTGGGCTAAACTCAATATCTTGATTTAGGATGATAAACGATTAAAAAATAGCTTATTAATAAATGTACCCTATACATTGAGTAGTGATATAGTACTCTCATTTATTAAAAGTGAAGTGCAAATTAAAAATGTAAATGATTAAATTATTATAATATAATATATATAACTAAACAATTATCCATACATTGGTGTCAATTAAACTTCATAGAAATTTTGAACCAAATTAACATATAAATTTCCCACTCTCATTTTTTTAATTTAACCTTTGCATTTTATCCAGACAACACCGCCCTCCACCGTACTCTAACATCTACCCACCCAACCAACCTATTATATACATTTTTTTAATATATTTTTTACAATTTTTAATTTATTATTATGTTTTTTTATGTTTTAATAATTTTTTGTACTTTTTTTACGCAAAGTGTTAATTAATATTTAGATCATGTAATAACTAATTGTATATTAAAGAATATATGAATTTTTTAGGAATCATAAACAAGCTTTTTAATATTTTAATATACAATTAGTAAAGAATATATGAATTATTTAGGAAAACCATTATTTATAGCATCATAAACAAGCTTTTTAATATTTTTATATACAATTAGTAAAGAATATATGAATTATTTAGGAAAACCATTATTTATATCATCATAAACAAGCTTTTTAATATTTTAATATTTTATATTTTCCCCCATTTTCTTAATATTCATGCTTTAAGGTTAAGACTTTTTTTGTATTTGAGAGAGACATTTAAATACTTTTATACTTGAATATGTGTGATATGATATTATATTGGTAATAAATCTGTGCATAGAATCAGCCTTCAGTTAAAAAAAAAAAAAAAAAAAAAAAAGTATATGAAGATGTGCAAGATTTCATTGTTTTTTACTATATATATTAATAAAAAAATTATATTAAATATAATATTAGATGTATTTAAAAATCAAAGCGCAGTCTTGCATAATAACACATTTAAAAAACTTTAAAAATTGCACAAAAATATTATTTTTTTTAAAGTAAGTAGCACTTTTACAAAATAAAAATTTTAACTGAATATGCAGTTATTTTTTTTCTTCGAAATTTACTTTTAGTTGAACATTGAAATTCAGTGAGATTTTTTAAAAATAAACAAAATTGTTGAAAAGTTAAACGTCCCATTAAAGTTGTTATTTCTTAAAAACAATCAATCTCATTCATATTTTTATAAAATGTATATAAAAACAGAAACATTAAAAACAGTGATCTATTAAAGTGAGAAAAATGAATTGGAAAGAATCGTGAGAAGTGATATTAAGAAGTGGGGAAGCAGTGATGAGTGACAAAATCTTTCCGTAATGAAGCATTTGAAGATGAGCCAAGTAATGGAATGAAAAATGTGGGTGATGGGGCATTCATTTTTGATCGTGCTTCATCATCCGAATCCCCCATCCCACTCGCTGCTTTGTTTGTTTGAGAACGTCTCTAAGCAACGTCTTTCGAAGGTCAGCCGATCAATGGCTGAACATTTCCAAAGCGTCCACCATTCTCTGCGGGGACGTTTGCCATGGATATCACGGAGGAATCGCCTGCCGTCACATGTCCGTCGTGCCGAATTAGCATCGTGCCATCTAGAGCACGAACGATGTGCCCATTTTGCGGGAGCTTTTACAACAGGGCCGCTAATAACGACGTGTCTTTGAGGCGGAGGAGTACCGATGAACCCGTTCGACTCCCGCAATTGGTGGAAAACGTCAACGTGAGTTGTCTTTCTTTTCATTTTCTCTTAAAACAAATGCTTGCTTTCCCCTTTTACAAACTGACAATTGGTAGTTTCACTGTAAAAATGTTAAAATGAGCCATATTCAAGAATATTTTTAGAACTTAATAGTTCTAAACCCATGGAATAAACCCATCTTGGAGGCTATTTTTGACCGGTCTGATCTTTAGGGCTGTTGTTGTTTATGATGGCCGATTATCTGTAAAAAGAATGTAGGCCAGGGGGGGGGGGGGTTGCCCTCCGTGGGTGTCAGCTCCATCAGTGACTGAGAGGTTCTGCTCTCCAAACTGGTAGACAGGGGGTGCTGAGTTCGATCCAAATCGTGCATGTCGGCCTAATCGTTCGGAGTTTTCCGTGGTTTTCTTCGATCCTTGGATTTCCTTGTGTAAATACGGGTTAGGTTCCTTTAGAAAGACCCCATTTCCACCTCCTCAGGGCCTATATCCCTCGTGTTGATAATTGGCCGTCATCAGCACAACCAACCGCAAGGTTCAAAAACAACCACCGAAAACTCCGAACGGTTAGACTGTCAAGCGCGATTGGAATCGAACCAGGCACCTCCAATCTACCAGCTTTGAGAGCAGGACCTCTTAGCGCTGGTGGAACTGAGCTGTAGGGCAAAAGGATTTTATAAAACATGTTTTCATTTCTTAGTTCAATAATATTAAATAAGAATTTGAACAGATGCTTGCCTTCTGAACTAATATGTTCAGATGGAGAGATGATTATTCACTTCAAAATTAAGAATACAGAATTGTTCCAAAGAAAATTCTTACTCATTGTATATTTCACAGCTTTTCGAGGATGGATTGGGGAGGCTTAACGATTCTTACAAGGAACTAACTATCTGAAGTGCATGTCGCCGAATTTGATAAGAGGGGTATAGTTGTAAATATCTTGTCACGATAAACAAAAAATCCAAAGGAACTACCCGTCCGAAATGAACATCGCAGGGGCTACAAGGTGATTTGCACAAGGATTCCACCAAGGAATAAATAAATAAATATATAAATAAACATTTTTCTTAAATGTGACTGCGTGACTTTGTATACCTTTATAACGTTGTTAATTTAGACAATTTGCTGCCGCATAATAAAATGATAATGTTTGACATAAAATGTTATGAATGTGGGCTTATTCACGCAGAAAAAGGCTACAAATTTTGTAACGTCGTTGTGCACGCTATGACATTTACTGCATTTGGCCGATCAATTGGTTTTACTAAAAGCTGATGGCAGTGTAGCAAAAGCACTTAAATATTTGAAAAAAAAAATACTTATTAATCCTTCGGCTTGTTTACTTATTAATCCTTTGATTTCTTAATCTTTTGCCTTATTAATCCCGGCTTGCGCAAATTGGTTTACAGTTCTATTTCGTACGAGTCGATCTACTGGATTTTTTTGTTTCTCACTTTTCAACGATACCACTCTTATCAAAATTAGAAACTAGCACTTCAGGTAATTCCCTTGTTAGACAAATTTTCAAATTTTGTATTTTTCGCACACTGTATTATTATTATATATTATTATTATTAGAGATACAGATTTTGAAGCACGTCCCCATTAAAAATAATTTTAAAATTATCTGAAGAAAGCTCCACTTTCTACAGAAATTTTATAGAAATCTGAATTAATATTTCAGACTTAGTTTTACCTTAGAAATATCTTCAGAATTTTTTTAAACAACCTTAAAAATATCGGCAGAATGGGCCAAATATCTACAGGTTTTCTACAGATTTTTGGACCAATTACCTACAGATTTTCTACAGAATTTTTTTAGTGGGGGTGTATTACTAAACAATTTTTGAAATAAAATACCTTCATCTGTGAATGATGGGGCATTCATTTTTGTTCGTGCTATATCATCCGAACCTTTAATATTGTTATAACGAATTAGAACACCAGTTCATCTTTTTGACTATTGAATTACACCTTTTAAGAAATTCAATGAGACCAAAAGAAAAAAAAAGTGGGTAAGTGTTAATCGGAGATCGCACAGAGAATTTCGTTTAATATCTCCTTCAAAACACATTTTTTCATTAAATTAACAAATGAAAAACGGTTTTTCGGCACTGTTTTGGGATTTCTTCGCCAATCGCGCCAACCAGAACAGAATATTAACAGAATCTTCCCCTAAATGCTACCTTGATCGCATAGATTTGTTGATTTCTCTATCAGAATCTGCAGATTTAGTGAAGGTACGCAAGTAAATAACATTATGAATAAAAGTAAAAAAATGAAAAACATAGCATAAATTTAAGGGCGACCAAACTGGTCACCAGAGGCGGCTCTTAATTTTAATGAATAATAATTTAATAAATATAAAAAAATATTTCATTTCGAGTGTCAAAATAGATGATAAATTTGATTTAATATGATGAAATAAAAACAAATATGCACGTTTTTACGTGATCTATTTAATCCATAAATTTATGTTACGTACATAGTAATTTTATTTAAACTTGCGTGCAGCAATTCGAAGAAATGAAATTTCAATTTTGAAACTTGCACTATTGCAAATTTTTAAGCTTCTAAATATCGCAAATTTTCAACCTTTACACCATCGTATAGGGGAAAAAAATGTACTTTTAAATGCATTTTGTTTAAAGGTGTATCTCAATTTATTTTTGAGATATTAATTTTTTTGTAGTTTGTAATACCAATTTTGTAATTGTGGCAACAGAAGTGCTTTATCTCTTTTAGAAGTAAATGGTAAAAAATGAAATAATTTTTATATCTATTTAAACTTGCATGGCAACAATTCGAAGAGAATAAACAACAAAATGAACTGATGACTTAATAATATTTAAATTAAAATAATAGTCTATGATTTGTTGTGTGACAAGTGGTATTCAGCTGTAAGTACACAAAATTTGAACTCTCTGGCATACATAGTTTTTGTGTACGGACTCTGTGACAGACAGACAGACGACAGAGACGAATAGTGTTTCGTCAAATGAAAGAAACCCTTAAAAAAAAAAAAAAAAAAAAAAAAAAAAAAAAAAAAAAAAAAAAAAAAAAAAAACAGAACAGGTGACTAAAAAGTGAAAGTTGAAGCAACTGAAGGGAGCAAAAAAAAAATTTTACATGTCGAGTGCCATGTAGTCACCGGTGACTGATGCTAAACTTTTCGTTTTGGACCGCGTCAATCACCGGTGAATGACAGTCTAAAATACGATATAAAACTAAAATGTTTATATTGTTTTAAGTAATTACTGAAAATTTATTTAAAATTTACATAATATCATATTTTGCACCGTCAGTCACCGGTGTTGACACTCTAAAATATGACATAAAACTAAAATATTTATATTTTTTTAATTATCTAATAAAAATTTATTTAAAGTTTATATACTATCATGTTTTACACCATCAGTCACCAATGACTGACAGTCTAAAATACAATATAAAACTAAAATATATGTACTAAATGGAAATTCAATAATTTCCTCTTTTTAGAAATTCTTTTTCAAAAATTCTCTCTTCTTACATCCTAAGTTGCTGTTAAAATGTCAACTAAAAGTTTAAAATTGAATAAAACTTAAAAAAAAAAGCTTACGAAAAAACTTTTTTACTTTCTTCTATCTGTAATAGAAGAAAGTATTGCAATCGAATTTTTTTCGACGGATTTACACGTTTTATGTTTAACATACCAGTTTATATAAAATATCTGTCTAACTGTGTGTCCTTTTTGTGGTTGGTATATTGTGGCTAAATAATATTGACTCATTAATCAGAAGGATTTTTATAGAAAAATAGACTTTAATGACTTCACACAAACATAAATAATAACTTCGAGAAAACGTCACTGCGAGAATGAAAGAGCGCTTCGTTAAAAAGTAATTCCATTAATTGAGTGGCCATTCGCAGAAAGTAAAAAGTTCTCATACGGGAGAGAAAATTACAGCCGAGCTCGAGATGAGCCGCTACAGAGTATGCCCCCAGTGACGTAGTCACGATTACAAAAAAAAAGTAGTACTTGATACAGATACATGAGATAGGTCTTGAGTACATACACATGATGCAATAATAGAATATATATGCAGTACATTAAGAAAAACATAAATCGACAAATGCATATTGTACACACATTACAAAATATTTATACAATACAAAATACAATGTATATACAAAATATTTATACAATATAGTCAGTTACGAGATGTTGAGGAAAACGAACTTTGCGACCAGATTTCGTGGTAGGCTGTTTGACAGGAGGAGCATTTACGGGATCATGTTGTTTTTGAGGTTGGGAAGATGGAAAAGAATCTGATAATTGATAAGCCGGTTTGATGCGATCAATTGATACAGTACAGCGTTTCCCGTTTAATTCCAGGTCAAACGTTTTATTAGGTCTGGTGATCACTTTATGGGGTCCTGAATAAGAGGGTGATAAGGGAGGATTCACTTTGTCTGATCTTAAAAATACATGAGAACATGTTTGCAATGAGGGATTTACATAGATTTTGTGGTTGCCGTGCCTTATAGTGGCAACAGGATTTAATGCCCTCATTGTTTCAATCAACTCAGTCACATAGGTGAGAGTAAGTGGTTGATTTACAGTCTCGCTATGAATGAGATCACAAAGTAGTCTGATATTTGTCCCATAAACAAGCTGAGCACAGGTAGCTTGGATGTCGTTTTTAAGAGCTGTGCGCAAACCAAGTAAAACAATGGAGAGAGTTTCAGTCCATTGAGTTTGATTGTGCGCTTTAAGCGAATTCTTAAAATGACGGTGAAATCTCTCAATAAGACCGTTAGACTGTGGATGATATGACGTTGTTCTTATACGTCTACAGCCTAATCTATTTGTAAGTTCTTTAAAAAGAGAAGACTCAAAATTCCTACTTTGATCAGTTGTAATAGTAACCGGGGTACCGAATCTGGATATCCAACCGTGTATTAGTACACGAGCGGTTGTTTCTGCAGTCATATCTGGTGTGGGTATAACTTCGGGCCATCTCGTAAACCTATCGATAATGGTCATGCAATACTGATTGCCATCGGAGGATGGTAAAGGTCCGATAAAATCAACATGAATATGGGCAAAACGAGCATCAGGTTCAGAGAATGTCCCAATTGGCGATTTGGTGTGTTGGAAGACTTTAGCTTTTTGACATTTCGTACAGCTGCGAACCATAGATTTTATATCCTTACGCATGCCAGGCCATACAAATCGTTTGGAAATTAAATCTAATGAAGCTGAGAAACCTGGATGTGAGAAATAATGTAAGGTAGAAAAAACAGATTGCCGCATGCTTTTAGGAACGAATGGTCGAGGATGTTTTTGTGACATATCGCAATATAAATGGACATCTTCGAGTGGAAAATAGTGTTCTTCTAATTTTAAAGAAGTGGTACCGAGTTCGAGAATTTGTTTTAGCTCTTCATCATTTGTCTGAGCAGTGGCAAACTCATTAAAATCTAGCACATTAGGAGAAATGGAATCAATTTCAATTCGTGATAATGCGTCGGCCACGGTGTTATCAGAGCCTTTAGTGTATCGAATATCAGTAGAAAATTGCGAAATATAGTCTAAATGTCTCAATTGTCGAGGACTACATTTATTAGGATTCTGTTGAAATGCATATATAAGGGGGTTTTGGTCAGTATAAATAATGAAATTACGACCTTCGAGCATATGTCTGAATTTTTTTATAGAACTATAAATAGCAAATAATTCACGATCATAAGTAGACCAATTTCTCTGCGACTTATTCAATTTACAGGAATAAAATGCGATTGGTTCCCACTGTTTTTCGGAGAGCTGCATTAAAGAACCACCAATTGCGACATTGCTAGCATCGACCCATAAACTTAACTGGGTGCCAGGAATTGGATGTCGCAATAAAGTAGCTCGAGCTATAGCTTCTTTTGAAGCAGTGAAGGAAAGATTGGCTTCTTCGTTCCATTCTAATTGCTCAGTTTTGTTAGCCTTGGAACGGGGATGTTTTTTTATATTTTTGTGTCCTTCTAAAAATTTAACAAGTGGAGCTAAAATATCGGCAGCTTTGGGAATGCAACGCCTATAGAAATTGAAAAGGCCTAAATAACGTCTTAGTTGAGTTAAGGTAGAGGGTTGAGGGAAATCTAAGATGCATTGAACACGATCAGGTAACGGTTCAATTCCTGCAGGTGAAAGTTTGAATCCTAAAAATTCTAGAGTGGATTGACCAAATTTACATTTATCAACATTGATACACAGGCCATATTCTTTAAGTCTAGAAAACAACAATTCAAGATGTTCTAAATGTTCAGTTTCATTTTCAGAAGCAATAAGCAAATCATCAAGAAATGCGTAAACAAATCCTAAGTCACGAACTATCTCATCAATAAATCTTTGAAATGTTGAGGAAGCATTGCAAAGGCCAAATTGCATTCGCGTGCTTTCAAAAAGTCCGAAGGGAGTGCAAATTGCAGTTTTATGAACATCGTCAGGATTGATGGGAATCTGATGGTAAGCTTTTATTAGATCAATGTGACTGAAGATTTGTTTACCATGTAATTCCGCAGTGAAATCTGCGATACAGGGTATAGGATATTTCTCTTTAACAGTTTGTGCATTTAGAGCACGATAATCACCAACAGGTCTCCAATCGACAGATCCTTTCTTCGGCACCAGGTGCAAAGGTGAAGAGTAATTACTTTTAGAAGGTCTAATATGACCGAGCTGCAGCATGTGCTGAAATTCAGCTTTGGCAATTTTTAGTCGATCTGGAGCTAGCCGTCTAGGCTTAGCAGTTACCGGAGGCCCCTTAGTGTTTATATAATGCACAGTATTATGCTTAACCGGTTGGTTAGGATCAGGTAATTTTGTGATTTCAGGAAAGTTAAGTAATAATTTACCATATATATTATTCAAAGAATTTGATTTTACAGAAAATATATTACAAATATTAAATATAGCAGGAGCTTTTAAATTGGTAGTGGAATCAATAAGACGACAATTCCTTAAATCAAGCTTTAAATTAAAATTATGCAAGAAATCAGCTCCTAAAATGGCACATAAAACATCACAAACATAAAATGAAAAAGTAAAATTTCTACGCAAACCTAAGTTAACATTAATACTTTTTCGACCATATACATTAATTTTGGTGCCATTAGCAGCACGAAAAGTTTGGAGAACAGGTTTACATTTATCATTTTTATTCGCGGCCACAATGGACGCATCTGAACCACTATCAACAAGAAAACACATACCTGTATTTTTGTCTCTGACAAAAAGGCGACGTGAAGGTGCCGGGGAGAATTCCGTCGCTGCTATTCTTCAAGCTCCCTGTTTTCCGAGTAAGAACAAGGTGGGTGGCACTTTTCTGCTTTTTCAGTATATTTTCTATGATACCGACATATTTCAGGATCTCTATGTCGGGAATGAGACCGATTACGTTGCTTATGATCACCTCTTGACACACTTCTTGAACGTCGAAGTTGAGCAACTTCTTGGCGTAACGTTTGGATTTCTTTCAGAAGCATCTCTATCGTTGGCGGCGTTGGCGTATCTGGCGAAGTTGGTCGGCTCGAAACTAAGCTGATGTTTGCTGGTGTTAAGTCCAAAATTCTATCCGAAATCTCAGCTGCTTTATCAGGAGTAATATTGTCAATGGAAGCTAGAATAGTTTGAACACTTGTTGGCATTTGCTGAGTGAAAAGCTCTAACAGAAGCTTATCACTGATATTATGGCTTTCAGCTCGCCGTTTCATTAATCGAAGTAATTCAGTCGGCTTTTTATCACTTAGGCTTTCTCCAGCTAGAAGTTTCCGGATTTCTACAGTACGGCTTTCACCACAACGTTCAATAACTTTAGATTTTAAAGTTTCATATGGATTAGATGGATCCGGAGTCATAATAATATCACGAACCATAGTAGCTGTAGCAGGCTGTAAATGAGATACAACATAATTGTACTTAGTTTTCGATTCAGTTATTGGTTTAGGAGTAGCTAATTCAAAAGTAGATTCCAGCATGTGAAACCATAAGCTAGGATCGACAGAAATATACGGTGGAATGACCACTGCAGATGCTTCAATTGCCATTTTTCTAGCGAGAAGAAATTTTAGTATTAGCCGTTCGTCGAAAGCTCGATGAAAAAAAATATCAGTTCAAGTGTCCATAGTCACCAATTTTGTGGTTGGTATATTGTGGCTAAATAATATTGACTCATTAATCAGAAGGATTTTATAAAAAATAAACTTTAATGACTTCACACAAACATAAATAATAACTTCGAGAAAACGTCCCTGCGAGAATGAAAGAGCGCTTCGTTAAAAAGTAATTCCGTTAATTGAGTTGCCATTCGCAGAAAGTAAAAAGTTCTCATACGCGAGAGAAAATTACAGCCGAGCTCGAGATGAGCCGCTACATCCTCATTGTATCTTCGAGAAGTGTACGAAGATTTGCGTAGAATTGAGCCAAATTTCGTGCATATATATACAATTGTTTATGATAATCAGGACAACGATTGTTGAAGAAAAATAACTTTAATTTTTGTAAAACAACGTGAATGTCGCAGTGTCGCTCAGTGCACGTCTGACTTAATGTCATTTTTAAAAAACCTTTTTTTTTAACATGTTGAGTGGCATGTCAGCCATCGGTGAATGACACTGGACATTTCTTTTTTGGCCGCGTCAATCATCGGTGACTGACAGTTTAAAATACGATAAAAAAATTAAAATAATTATATTGTTTTAATTACTGAAAATTCATTTAAAATTTATATCATATCATATTTTACAATGTCAGTCACCGATGATTGACGGAAAGTTTAGTATCAGTTATCGTGGCACTCAACGTGTTAATGACAATCCAAATTTTCTGCTATACAGAAAGTTTTTTAACACTTTCCAACACTATTGAAAGGGTTTCACGGATTCAGTTTATCTAGTCCGTCTGTCCATCTGCCCATATTCTAATTCTCGTAAATATATCCGGATTTTCATGCAATTCATAAACGTTATTTAGTGTCAACAAGGCATATGTTTGGTATTGTATAGTAAGTATGTGGAATGAATAGTTCATTTATAAGAGCACTCTAAAAAACTTCATTACATTATGATATAGGGGAAAAATCGTTTGCAGAGTATTTTAATAAGATGACGCTATTTGAAATGTATTGAAACTAATAGAAAACACTTAGTTTCACTATAAGATGATTATGATGGTATAGTGTAGGGGTGCACAACCTGTGGCCCGCGGGCCAAACTGATACCAATAATTTTATGCAGATTAACTTTCCTTATAATAATGACAGAAACTTTGCTATGAAAGAAAACAAACGTCACTTTTCAAATATTCTGGTGGCAAACGATTTTCTGGCAAAAAGGTTGTGCATCACTAGTATAGTGTATTCATAGCATGTGTCGTTCATTAACCCTTTATCTACCGAATTATGAATTCATGAAAATTTTACATTCTAAAACATTTTACGTAAATTGTTTAAACTAAATTAAACGTTTTACATAATCCTTTAATAAATTTTTGAAGGATTTTAGAAGTATTGAAGGATTTAGAAGGATTAATTAAATTTGAAATTACAGGGATTTTGTGCAATATTTTTGACCCCACTCAAACCTTTTATTTTAAACTGTTTTATAAGTCTTTTCTAGAATTATAAAATGTACAAATAGGATGCTCTTACAATTTAAATATAGAAATATTTCCGAATTGAGAAATCCCTATCTCCCTCCCTCAGCGCCAAGACAGCTGAAAAGATGCAAAGACAAAAAAATCATCCTTTTAAAAATATTTTTGTTTTGTGTAACCAATAATACTTTTGTAACAAAATAAAGTAATGTATCTGTAACTCATTCTAAAAAGTATTACAACTAATCGACGTATTAAAAGAATTTTATAATAAGTAATTTTAATGGTACTTATAAGTAACGTTGGTGGATAAAGGGATAACAATGATATATAAAAGAAATCAGTTACAGAACGGTCTTTGACTAATAATTTCTGTGAGTGCGTTTTAAAATTCGGTAGGCGCATTTAAATTTAACTTATTCTTCGCATGTTACTCGAATAAATTCTATACTTCATGTATACAAGGCTGCACAAAAAAAAAAAAAAAAAAAAAAAAAAAAAAAAAAAAAAAACTCACGTACCATCCTGCATATTAGCTGAAATTGCTCAAGGGAAATTTTCAATTGAAATATATGTATATCTTAATTAAACTCAATTTTGCCTTTTTTTGTACTTAATAGATATAAATTTGTATATCATATACATGACTGCTGAAAGAATTCGGATAATTTTGCGATTGTAGGTGGGAGCAGGTGAAATTTCGTTTTCAAATGTGTTATGCATTGCCATAGGGTTGAATTAGACATAATATTTTGAACTATTAAATGATACAGTTTTGATACATTAAACTGAAAATGTTCCGTAATCTATGCTCGATGTATGATTTTTTAACATTAAAATATGTTTTTTTACGTACTCGAATGACCGCTTTTGAATTCAAAATCTAAATTCTGTACCTCCCCGTAAAGCATGGTGACGTCACTGCAACGTCGTTGTGAAGTCACATTGTGACTTTGTGACCATCGATTGTCGATGTGACGTCACGTGACGTCGATGTGAAGTCACAGTGACTAAAATATGACGTCGTTATGGCCGTTTTAGAGCTCTTTTGTGACGTTTCACAAAGTGGTCACAATGTGACAAATTTGTGAAAAATGTGTCATTTGTGACTAATTTGACATTAACATTGTGACGAAGCTGTGACAAAAGCGACGATATTTAAATTGCAAGAAACATGTTTTTTAAAGTAAATAACATGTTTTGAAGGATATTTATAAATTTCTAAAGATTTTTAAGAAAGTCACATCACAGTCACAATGTGACGTCACTGAGTGGTGGCATTTTGGTCACAGATGTGACGTGACCAAAGTGACTCACAGTGACGTCACTGTGACCATGCATGCTATTAGGGTCCTCTCGAAAAAAATGACATTATACAGAGTGTCAAGTTGAGAGTGGACACCCTGTATAGTGTCATATACCACGTGATTAAAGTATTTGAAGGTCTTATTACATGTGTAATTTGCGCTTTGAAAAAAATCGTACAAGTATTACGATTGAGTTAACTTTTGTTAAATTTCAGATTGGATACAATAATTGAATTTTAACGTATGTCTTATCTTGTAATGATTTCAGACTGTTTCTTTTCACGTTTTCTTTCAACAAAAAATATTTTTTTATATAAGTTTCTATTTAACTTGCATCGATCGTGTGTATGTTTTACCACTTCAAAATTTTTATTTGAATTTTAACCCACTTTCAAATATCCGGTTAAGATTAAATGTTACACATTGACGTATATCCGATGACGATCTAATGTTATTATGAGTTTGGGTGGTTACCTCACTAAAAATAATTAAAAAATTATCTGAAGAAAGCTCCACTTTCTACAGAAATTTTATAGAAGTCTGAATAAATTTTACAAACTTAGTTTTACGTTAGAAATATCTTCAAAATTATTTAAAATAACCTTTAAAATATCTGCAGAATGGGCCAAATATCTACAGATTTTTGGGCCAATTACCGACAGATTTTCTACAGAATTTTTTTAGTGGGGTACCATTTATACTTATTTTATAGGATAACACAAAATTTCGGATATGCTTACCGCCAAGAAGTTTAAGAAAAAGTTTTAGACTGGATAATACGAGACTGCGATGGTTGTGTTTCTTAAATTTTAGCGCTGAATCTGAAAATTACCTTAATTTTAAACCAACATTTCAGGATTTTTCTGCAAGTCGTAAACTGTCAGAGTTATATAATAAAGAAATCGGATGCTATAAAGTAGATAAGATGAAAGTGTTTTTTAATTTTTGGTAATTGATTTTTATGTACTTTTTAACACTGAATTTGAAAATGACCTTCATTTTGAAACCATCACGTTAGAATTTTTATGCAAATCGCAAGTGTCAAAGTTAAAATATAGTGGAAATCTGATACTATAACATATATGTAAAACTTTTTTAATTTAATTTTTTTAACTTATACTGGTATTCTGCAGCTAAAAAGCGAAGGTGCCCGATGAGTGGAGAGAGGAGATTCAATTTTAACTTTGAACTTTTTAACTTTAAAATTTACAACTTGCGAAAACTCCTGACATGACGGTTAAAACTGAAAGTAATTTTTTCAGCAAAATATTCATAAAAATTAATTATCAAATGTTAAAAAAACAAGCATTACACCTATTTCATAGTGCGAAATTTTCGCTGTTTTTTTTTCTTTTGTTAACTTTGGAAAAACCTTTCAATGATGGTCAATTTCGGATTCACTGGTACAAAATACATAAGAAGCAATTACTAACCCGGGAGAACTCGCTAGTGAGAATTTCTCTCACGGTGCCCAATTCTTATCCTTTACTTTATATTCACTTAATATCAACTTTTTTTGTTTGACTTAGTACTTTTATGCACAAAAGAGGTAAAGTAATCGAAATCACATTTTGAAATTTTATTAAAATGAAAAATGTTTTAAATAAGAGTCTTAAAATGGGTACGATGGAGAACGAAAATCTCATGCAGAGAATTCTCCCGGGTTAAAAGCTACAAATCATGACGCAACCCAAATTTTACAGGATAGTATAATCTAATAACATTTTAAAATATGTATCATTTTGTAAAGAATTGAGGCTGCTAATTTTCATCATTTTATTTAACAAAAATTCTAACTTCTTATATTTTTACTACGAATTGTATATTTTGCATTAATATATTACAATGATTAAAGGTGGCAAAGTTCTATTGCAATTTTAATGTTACGCTCAAACATTTTTTTAGTATGTCATTATGTCTAACGAAATTATATTTCTTCTAAATTTGTGAATCGCCCCTAATTTGGAGCAAAAAATTTACTCCAACTTTAAATAACTCATTCAATTTTAATCGTAGAATAACGGGACTTTTGTTGTCTTACTTGTCAGTGTACCAGGAAAAATTTACTAAATATAACTTGTAGGACCGGGGAACCGTAAAATTTAAATTTCGTAATTAAAAAAAAAATGCTTTGATTGATCCAAATCGCTTTTGAAGTACTTCTTTACCTCATTTAAAACATTTTTGTAATTGGAATGATAATGTCTATGACTAACGTTTTAGGAATTAGCCATTGGCCACCGATTAGAATGGAGCTTCTGTATTATATATACAGGGTGATTCTAAATTTTTTTTTACAATAAAAGAGGGGTGATAGTACACATCAAGACAAACAATATTAAATAGGAGACAAGGAGACCAAGGGTCCCAAACGTTTTCCAAATGAGATAGCCGCCATTAAAATTTAGGGACCAAAATTCCAAATAAACATAAAAAACGGAAAAATTGGTCGATTGATTTGCGGTTTTCACTAAAACTATTCTTTATGTTGGTATTTTAGGGAAAATAAATTATAAAGATAAATTTCAAAAAATGCCGATAGAGGGCACTTTAGACTTTGGAGTAACGAACAACTCTTTTTTGGCGTTATTTTTTGCATCTCATTAAATGCTTTCGTAAGCTTAGACTTAAACTTAAATTTTGAGCTCAAAATCTGAATAGTTGGCAGTGATTAAGTAGAAAAAACTGAACTGTGTTCAGGGGGTTCAAATTTCAAATGATTATAAAAAAAGGAAAAATTGGTCGATTCGTTTGCGGTTTTCGCTAAAACTAATTTTTAAATCAGCATTTTCTTAAAAATAAATTTTATAGATAAATTTCACAAAATACCGGTAGAGGGCGCCTTAGACTTTGGTGTAGCGTACAACTATTTTTAACCGTTATTTTTTTTTATCTCATTAAATGCTTTCAAATGCATAGACTTAAATTTTGGGCTCAAATTCTGAATCGCTGGGAGTTTTTCAGTAGTGAAAAATTGAATTGTGTTCGAAGAGGGGGGATGGTTAAATTTCAACTCCTGAACACACTTCAGTTTGTGCTTCTAAACCCCTCCCAACGATTCAGAAGCTGAGCTCAAAATTTAAGTTAAAATCTAAGCCCCGCCACACACCTGTGAGACATTGAGCGAAAAAACATGAGACATGCGATAATTTCACCCTGATAACAAAGAAAAAACCGGTTTGACTGTGTCATGTTGCTCGATTTTTGACGCATGTCTCCCTAGTGTGTGGCGGGCCTAAGCTTTCGAAAACATTTAATAAGCTTTTGCAAGCATGTAATTAGTACCTTAAAATTAATTGTTGGTTACTCTGAAGTTTAAGGCTCCCTCTAAAGGATTTTTTTTTTAAATTTATCTTTCAAATTTATTTTCAAGAAGATACTGACTTAAACAATAGTTTTATTTCAAACCGCAAACGAATCTATCAATTTTTCCATTTTCTATAATTATTTTAAATTTGAAACTCCCCCCCCCCTACCCCTTAAACACAGCTCAGTTTGTGATACTTAACCACTCCCTACTATTCAGATTTTGACTCAAAATTTAAGTTTAAGTCTAAACTTTCGAAAACATTTAATGAGATGCAAAAAAATAACGACAAGAAATAGTTGTTCGTTACTCCAAAGTCTAAAGCGCCCTCTATCGACATTTTTTGAAATTTATCTTTATAATTTATTTTTAAGAAAATACCAATATAAAGAATAGTTTTAGTGAAAACTGAAAATCAATGAACCAATTTTTCCGTTTTTTATAATCATTTGAAATTTGAACCCTATGAACAGAGTTCAATTTGTGATATTTAACCACTCCCAACTTTTCAGATTTTGAGCTCAAAATTTAAGTTTGAGTCTAAGCTTACGAAAACATTTAATGAGATGCAAAAAATACCGGCAAAAAATAGTTGTTCGTTACTCCATAGTCTAAAGCGCCCTCTATGGGAATTTTTTTAAATTTATCTTTATAATTTAATTTCAAGAAAATGCCGACATAAATAATAATTTTAGTGAAAACCGCAAATCAATTGACCGATTTTTCCATTTATTATGTTTATTTGAAATTTTGGTCCCTAAACTTTAATGGCGGCTATCTCCTTTGGAAAACGTTTGGGACCCTTGGTCTCCTGTTTAATATTGTTTGTCTTGATGTGTACTATCATCCCTCTTTTATTGTAAAAAAAATTTAGCATCACCCTGTATATATATATGACATATTTTTAAAAATATATCGCTCGCATTTAAGTATTTTATTTAATTTTATCTATTTAATTAATCATTTTTATTTTATTTATTTCTATTTCTATTTTATTTATTATTTTCAATTTTTTAATTTTTTTTTCTTTGCATTTGATAGCTAAGGTCGATCTTTTCAATTGTCGCATTTTTTGGGTTATTATTTTTTTTTTTTTTGTAACAAAGCATTTTTTCTTTTCGTTTTTCTTTTTCTTTTTCTTATTCTTTTTTTTTTTTTTTGGGGGGGGGGGCTTATGAGTCTTACAAACATATATCACAGAACCGGTTCAGAACGTGAAAATATCCTCATTAAAAATTATATTCAATCAAATTTAAAACAGTAAAAAAAAAAAAAAAAAAAAAAAAAAAAAAAAAAAAAAAACTAAATACAAACGAGTTTTTTTTTAATATGTTCCTTAGAGTTATCATAGTGAACGGATGATTTCTCTTGAGTGATAATACCCCCTTAAGTATTCTAAATAACATCTTTTGCATTTTCTAAAACATATCCTATAGCAAAAGTAAATGTATTGTGTGTAAATCTGCATTAACACTAGAACCGCCGGCTGTTTTGTTCAAATGTTATAAAAATATGTTTTACACCAGAATTTTTATTTAAAACTATTCAGCTTTATTAATTAGTCTATTTTTGTGCTGCGCGTATCTAACATATCTCATCAAAACATTTCTAGTTCAAATCAGCTATTTTCAATTTGGCTGGGGACATAATGACCCCTGGCGGTAGTGTTAAAGCATAACTGATTTTAAAAAAAATATATTTAATAACATAAAAGAGCCATTCTGAATAATTCATGTTCAAAGTTAGGAAGTTTTTCATATTTAATACTAAATTAAGAGATATTATGTTGTAATTAATACATTAATTAGGAATGAGTAGCTCTTTAACGCGTCCCACAGTGGGGCAAAAACCCAAAAAGCTGGCCAAAAGTCGAAAAATGAAGTTACGATTTAGGGAATTTCGATTGTATAGTTAGCTAGAATAATGTTTGGAGAGTCAGAATCTGTATTTAAAAAAAGATTTTTGCTTTGCCCTTACAAGCAGCATCATTTCAAAAATGATGCTTGAAGGAGTATCATTTAGAGCAAACAAAACCAGCAAAACAACAGTTCCTCTAAACGCGTGCTATATTTTATAATATTATCCGATTTTAATGATTTGAAATGGATTCATACTATGATAGTATGTACTTTATTTGCATGTATTACAAAATTTATATTAAGCACATAAAAATTAATAAATTCATTGTCATTTTTGATAAAAAATTTTAGAATTTTTTTTTATTTTTTTGCTTTTAAACATCAAAAAGTTTAAATGTTCCACATTGTTCCGCAACGAAATTTAATGGAAATAATAACTTGGGCTATTGTCTAGTGATTCATAAAAAATCAGCTGCCCCAAACTGCCTTTCTGCATTTCACGCATATTTTAGTAACCGCAAGTAAAAATGCCACTTTTTCGGCCGCCTCAAAAATTTTAATATTGACTATACTTTTCACATAATTTAGCTGATAAATATGTTTCAAATTTTCGAATTATTCAATTTTATAATAGTTTATTTCCTATTATATTGTAAATAAGTACTATAATCATAAGATTACATTAATTTGATAAGTAAGCTTAGTAATGAAAAAATGAAAATAATTCTCTATTACTGATCCGGTAGAATAACATTTTCTTGTCTTTATAGGTAGTAATTTTGTTTGTTCTATTATAATTAGAAGAATTATTTCGTCAATGGCTATATTTGCTAGATCAAACTACTGAGCGTATTTCATTAATGCGATTAAAAATCATTATGAATATCACTTTTGATTATATTAGTAATTTCGATTTGATTTGCAAATGAGGATGTGATGGCACATCTATTCTGAGTACATTTAAACAAATATTTAGCTATGAAGATGGCATTATATCTAATGTATTTTCTTTTCTTCTGTACTACTAGAATACATAAATATTGCGATTAATTCATGAATCGTCAATTTGAAAATATCGAGATCTTCATTTGACTGATTTTATCGGGCCAATCAAGATCCATTTTTCTTTTTCAAGAAATACGGAAGCAACTGTCAATGAATGGGATTGCATTAAATACTTGCAGAATAAACTTATTTCGTTTAATACAATCATTGATACAGAAGAAAAATAGTTAAAAACGAATTAGTGTAATACTCAACGTTGCTACCTATGTCAGACAGCATCAAAACAGCATCTTGCCGATCTGACATTTTTTATTAAAAGTGGATTGAGATAATTTAGAATTCAGAATATCTAAGTTACATGCAAAAATTTTTAGAGAGGTCTTACACCTGGTAGACAACTGGATAGAAAAAATGAAAAGCTCGTACTCTGCATGAAAAGAAGAACACTGAAATTGCAAAATAAAATATGCAAAAAATATTTCGTTTACAATCAAGACTTCTCGTCGAGAAACTAAATCCCAGATTTGGAAGCACAAATGATGGAAATACAATTCAACTATTCTTTGCAAACGCAACTATTTGTGTTTCTAAACGAGCATATACGGAGATTTGATTAAACGTTTCTATGCCATAAGTAATTTCTTGTATCCATGTTATTTATTTGATAAACTTCGAAAATTTTCCCTTACAAATAGCTCGTAGATTTGAGCAGCACCCCTGGTTCTATATGCTTACTTCAGTACGCAAACTACTTATTAATGACAAAGAAATAACATTATCTTCATTACTGCCAATTTGTCAAATGCCATAAGATACTCAAGAATCATGCAACAAACTGATCAAAAGACATCGAGAAGATTTATCGCAAAGATGCAGCAGCGAGAAAAAAAAAAAGATATTTTTACGTCTTTTAATGTCATCAGATTCTTTCCTTTCCAGTTTAGGTAAATTATCGTAAAAGAAATTAAAATCATTGATCCTAAGAGTAACAGGATTTTCCAATACCGCCAACAAGTTCTGCTAACTATTTCGACACCTTGACCTCTGAAGAATCTTTTTATTATGCTACAGTTGATTCTAAGGGTTAATTTCTGGAATATATTTTCGTTTTTATTTTAATAATATAAAAATTAAATAGCCTAATTTTTTACTTTTCATTAACGTACTTAAATTTCGTTTAAATATGTCTTTGTTTTTTTTAAATTCCCTTTTAAGTTTACCTCGAAATTTTAACTTTTATTTAAATTTTATTGTTTTTACTCTTAATCTGTAATTTTATTTATTTATTTATTTTTAAAATTTAACTTTTGAATCCTAATTAGCATCCTGAAAAGTTTGCGAAATTGCATATAAATTGAATAACTTTCGAGACATTTAATTTTTTATTCCGCCATATTGTATCCGCCATTTTTTTTTCAATTTTAATTTTGTATTCTTACTTAGCATCCTCAAAAACACCTGTATACGAATTTTCGTTCAATTTGAATAACATTTTCATATTTTGGCCAGCTTTTCGGGATTTTGCCCCACTGTGCGTCCGTTTTTTGAAAATTCATATTTTTAAAGATTTAACAGCCATGTATCCCGTTGAGAGCTTCCACTAATATAGCGAAGCGCTCTTCGGCTGTAGTTAACCACTGTCAGCATTCATTTCAAATTTCTTGTTTGCATTTGAATATTTTCTTGTTTGCATAGGATATCTGAGGTAAATATCTAACAAAATCTATTTTTTTTTTTGGGGGGGGGGATATTTTTTGTGGGGGTAGGTGTGGGTTGAGGAGTACACATTTAATTACGAAACCACTTCTGAAACTGTTTCTTAAAAACACTGCATTCAAAATTGGAAATGTATGAAGATACCCAGTTAGACTACATAGATCTCATGGAAAAGAAAAAAAATATAAAATAACAGGGATCGCAAATTTAAAAATAATGAAATCTAAATAAGAAATTTCATAAGAACGTAGCCATTAGCTTAGCATTAGCCGACGAGTATCCTTTGCTTACTTTTAAAGCACATAACACTTTAAAATAAAAAAAAACTCTATTTTTCTAACCTATGGATTAAATTGCATCATATTCTGAACATTTTAAAACAAATCGTGCAAACATTGCCCATAATTTAATGATTATATTTAAAATGTGTCATATGTTCATACTGTTAAAATTATTAAAAAAGTTATTTTAAAGGTTACTTTTACAAACGCATAATGGCCTAAAATATCCAACTTTTTGGGTTGTTGAATGCACTTTAATAGCATATAAAAACATTTTACACAAGTATTCTGTTGTTTTGAATGCATGCACCTAGTTGTTCTTTACTTTTTTTTTTCTTTTACCGTCTCATTAATGATTTTTTTCTATGTACCAAAATTTACATGTACAACTTTGAAAGTCAAAAAAATTAAAATAAAAAACCCCTGAAAATTACCTTTTCCAATTTAGAAAAAACTTTACTGAAAGTTTCTTTATATAAATTTAATATTAAAACATTTTCAAACAGAAGGTTTGACAACTGAGAAACAGTTAGTCACTACAAATTTCTCTTAATATATTTTATGTAACTTGTTTCAGAACATGCTTAAAAAATAAATTTGTAAACAATTGTATTCAATAAAAGATTGTTTTTCATTCGGCAATTTAAAAGTCTTTTGATAATTATGTTAACCTTTAGTTCTAATACTTTCCCATGATTTTATCTAATGACGTTTTTAAAAGGGAAACAAATCTGATTAAAATGCAATTTAAATGACTGTTTTTAATAGCTTTATTAAAATAATTTTCATTCTCTTATTTATTTCCAATAAGATAAACATTACATTTATTAAATTTTCTTAAATTAATGAAATACTTGCTTTTTACATCATGTTTATATGAAACTGACTGAAATCGTTACAATTTAATAAAAGGAAACAAGAAAAATAACAGTTTTTCATAACTGATTTTCACTCACATCATCTTCCCGTTCTATTTTTCCAAATCAATATATTCTTAAATATTTTCTTTCGAAAAAATGTCCAGTATAACAACAACCCGTGAGTTATTAACCTCACCGAAGTCATTGTAATTTCTCGGACTGATATTTTATCTCGTCTCCGACGAATTTCTGTGCAGTTTTTTGTTAAATTGTAAAATTCAAACCAACTCCATGTCAACACGACTGCTGTTAGCCCAAGATCTGACCGCATAAAAACCTAAGTCATCGAGTACAAGAAAAAATCATTTATATTATGGAAGAATAATAATAGAATGTAATTATCCATGTCTGCCGCAAGTGGTAGATAAGCCAAAAATGGATACCACAAGTGGCTCTCTCGTAGGTTTATCATTGTGTTTGCCGTACAATCAAAAATAGGAAAACACAGAAAACTGGGTGCAGAAAAAACATAATGCTAAGTCTACGAGTGGTATTCATTTTTGGCTTATGCACCACTTCACTTCCGGCAGACATGGATCATTAGATTCCCCTATGACTACTTTTTCATAATATAATGGATTTTTTCTTGCGCTCGATGACTTAGGGTTTTGTGCGGTCGGTTCTTGCGAACTTTACCCGTTCTTGTTCGAATGAGTAATCACACTGTGTTGTGATTAACAGTCTACGCTTTCCGTGAGTTTTTTCAAATTCTTAAGTATTTGAATGATTTGGAAGTTATATTTGTAATTTTTTATTGAATTACCTGTAATTAAAATAAAAGATCGACCGAAAACTCGGATTCGTTTTCGTTTTCGGCTCAAAAACTGAATTTCGCCGAAAATTCGGCCGGACCAAAATCATCAGTATTCCAAAAATTTCCTTTCTTCCTTCGGAAATTTTCAACATTGCTCATCGATTGGAGCTGTATTGGTTCAAATGAGACTATTTATAGCAACGATCTTCATTGTTTGAAATTATCAGTCATGACTGACTCAAGACGCTAATGCAAATTATAATGCAAGTAAGGTATATATAAGTAAACTTTTTCCGTATTCTTTAAAAGCTGTAGACATAACAGTAATAGAAAATTTTCAGTTTGAAACCGTAGAAGTGTTTCAAATACTCTGAGTAAGTTTTGTAGTAGAACAGTTGATCTTTTAAAAAACTATTATAAAAAATGAATCGAGGTGTGTATACCTAAAACTAAAATATTTTTTAAATTAAATGAACTTTGTATCATTAGAAAATCTTTCTATGCCGTTGAGGGATTAATTACATTTTATTTGATATGAAAATAAAAGTTTTCGGTCTAAGGCATAAAGGAGCCAATATGGGCCACACATATAATTGTTGTTAATTAATAATTATATAATAATTAATAAATACTCACAATTAATTAGTAATTATGCATATGTAATGCATACATATTATTAATTAATAATTATGTATATTTACTAAATAGTGTAGTTAATTAGTAATTAAGCATAGGTAATGAATACATATTATTAATTAATAATTATATATATTTAATAAATACGTATAATTAATTAATATTTATGCTTATTTATGTTTGTATTAATTGTTTCAATGCATACAATTTTAACTACTTTAAAAACAATTTTGGTCATTTTCGTTTTTTTTTTCGTTTGAAAATAGGAAGATCACCGAAATTCGATTTCGGTTTCGGCCTTAAAAAACTGTTTCGGTCAATCCTTAATTAAAATTTCCTATTTGAAGTTTTTTCATATTCGCAGAATGTCTAATTTATTTAAGTACTCTCATACAATCAAGGTGCATTTTAGAGAAGAGGGGAGTGACCTTGCTAAATTAACTTATAGTCTCTTATAATACAAATCATTATAAAATTTCTTTTAAAACTGTTATTTAAAATTGTAAAATACTAATAGAAAGATGTTGTTATATAGAAATGTTGTTATTTCTTATAATAAAACATCTGTTTATTACATAATTTTGCCCCCCTCCCCGCCACACACACACAGATATAGCCATTTATACACTGATTAGTTTCAATATAGAATAAACACGGATTACTATATGTGGATACAACCCCTCTTTTTTTTTTCTTTTTTTTGATAAAAACGGATCTTGAGCCTTTTCTATCGACGAACACTTTCAGAATTTTCAAGCTATGCTTTTGAAACTTTCACAAAAGTTGCTCTATTCATTTAGCTAACACAATATGCAAATAAAATTTTGACATCGTTGACGCATGCGCAATGAAAAATTATAAAATTATTTAGTAAAAGTGCTCATTTTTCATACAATTATTATTATTATTTAATTGTGATTCCAGGGTATTATGTACAATGTTGTTTGTCATATTTTCGGAAAAGAACATTATTTTGTATTAAGAACTCTGTGGAAAAATTTGGGACTGATTTTATAAAAACCTTGATTTCTCTACGAGCATACATGCTATTCACATAAAAATCAACAGAGTTTATTACAATAAGCCACCTAATTATAATCCACAGTTTGAGCGCTTTTGCTGCATTAGTTTTGACAGGGTTATCCAAAAGATATTCATTCTTTTTTAATTTATTGACGGTCCCCTATGGAGTTTCAGGGAAAATTCTTCACAGAAATGTATGACTTGTAGTATTATATTTATACACTAAGAGTTTCGGGATAATTCCTTTTGTATTTTTCTAGATATTTAACAAAATGTCTAAAATCGCAAGTGGACGGTCATCCATGGCCATATAGTGTATATTCCCTTCCATTTTCCTTCGCTGTTTTCATTTCTTGTGCGGTTAATTCCCTGAAAGTTTGTCATGTCTGTCACACAGCTAAACATCGTATGATTGTTCGCACCGTCGAAAGTTTCCTTATCCCTATTGAACTGATGCAATATCTCCGATAAAATACGTCACAATTTTCCGTTCTAAAATACTGGTAGACAACAATCGCTGTATGTGATAGACATGACAAGTTTTCATGGAATTAGCCAAGCTTTTATTTAAATTTCTGCTTCTTTTTCATAAGATCGACTTCTCATTAGCTCACATTTTTCAAGTTTCTTTATGAATAGAGAACTCGTTTTCTATATGCAGTGTGGCCTTTTCAATTTTTCGCTTCCAGGAACTCCTGCTTCATTAAAGTTTATTTTTAGAATTGACGAAAACTGATTAATAATATTTTTTGCATTGACAAAGGCTGTGTGATTTCACTTGTATTAAATTGTCGATGTACACGATCTTTTAACAGCGTAATCTTTTGAACGAGTAAGAACTTCTGATATAGATTTGCCTGGTTGTGTGGGAGCTTCTGTACCTGATCTTGTGTAACTGATGATGCATTATAATTTTCCAGAGCAGTGTCTCTAAAATCATTGCCAGATTTTTATTTAGTTAAATTGCCACTTAATACTTGTGCACCCATTTTTAGTCAGATAAGGATAAAACGACCCGGTAGGCGTTTTACCCTTGATTTGGTACGGCGTTTCACCATTTTATTACAACTAACTATGCTGTATTAACCATTCAACATGATGTTAATAATATCTTCAAAAGAAGATACTATACGTTTTTGTTAAAAACCATAAAAATATACTAACATGAGTTCAGAATAATAGGTTGAGTTCACGTCAATTTGTTTTTCAATTGCCTGAAAAAAAATATAGTTGTTTTACAATAATAAGCAACACGTGATCACGTAAAACGATTGCGCAGCATAAAATGTACCCTTCTACAAATTTCTATGCTGAAAAACCATATCATCTCATACTTCATTTAATAATAAATAACGGTGTAATAATAATTTTACCGGCACTGGAAGTTTGACCCCATTCTAGTCCACCCAATCGATATCATTTGAGAAAATTGGAAAGATGGTTCTTTTTTTAAAAGTTTCATTCCATACTAAAATTTCCCGCTATTTCGAATCTAATGACATCTTTGATTTGTGCGAATAAAGGGAGTGAACGTCACATTCAGTGGCGCCAACTTTTGAAAAATATTGGGTTGGCTCAAAAATATTGGATGGGCTCAAAGATATTTTGGTAAAATGATACAACCAGCTTTTTTTTTCTGTGAAGGGTAGACAGCTGGTGAAAGATGAGACTTTTATGTCAAGCTATCATGCTTCGATAGTTGCAATTTTTAAAAATTATATTCTCATGCATTTTTTTCTTATAAAGACAGTAATATTTATTGTTATATCATCATATCATGAACATGACTACAAATTGGAACAGCAAAAAGTAAAACATTTACATTCCAGTCATTTTGGATTTATGGATGCCAGTTTGAGAATCAAAACGCGCGATCATTAGGAAAATAAATTTTGTTCTAGGGAGAAAAATAAATAGAACAATGAAAATTGGGAATGCTAGAATTCAAAATTATTAGGTGGGCTCAGGACCCACGGGCCCATATAAGTTGGCGCCACTGGTCACATTTTCCTCGTCCCGCCATTTCACGAAAATTTTCAAAAATCCTTATATGAAACTTGTATGGAACTGCGCACTTTTCAGTGATTTGTAGTATATGCTAAAAAATTATATTAAATGTAATATTGGATGTATCTAAAAATCCATGTGCAGTCTTGAGTAATACACATTTGAAAATCTTAAAAAAAATTCGGCAGAAATATCAATATTTTAAAAAGTAGTAGGGATTTTAAAAAATCAAATATACTTTTTTTAAATTTTAATTAAATACAGGGTGTCCCAGAACTTCGTGTACAAACTTTGATGGGTGGTAGAGAACATCGTTTGGAACCACATTTACACGGGAAAGCATAGGCGGAAACGTCTTGTTAACCCATTCACAGCCAGGTGAAAATGTATATGAAACTACAAAATTTTTAATACAAAATGAACATTGACACCAAAATTTTAATATGATTTTTCCAATTATTATGTATGTGAAATGTACTTTTTTTTCTTCTTTGCAAATACATTTTCCCGTGATTTCTGGTGTCATTCATACTTTTCCACATTTTAGCAATTTCTAATAGCTACTAAGATACTTGATTTTAAGGAAACATAATTTTAAATTAAACTTAAATTATTTCTTGTAATTTTTTCTGAGTAATAAAGCGTTCTATACTGCTTTCCACACTGTGCCATAACTGTGTCTTTGTGTTCCTTTGAGCTTTTCATGGACAAAGCACTTCCATTGCTAAAATGTGGAAAAATATGAATGACATCAGAAATTGCGGAAAAATGTATTTGCAAAGAAGAAAAGTCAGACATTTCACATACACAATAAATGGAAAAATCATATTAAAATTCTGGTATCAATGTTCATTTTGTAGTAAAAATTTTATAGTTTCATATGCATTTTCACTGGCTGTGAAAGGGTTCACAAGACGTATCCGCCCATGCTTTCCTATGTAATTGTGGTTCCAAACGATGTTCTCTATCACCCCTCAAAGTTTGTACACGAAGTTCTGGGACACCCTGTATACAGTTAATTTTTTTATGTACTAGAATGTAGTCGAACATTGAAATGAAGTGAATTCACCATTTGAAGCATATTTTTAAACCTCTTCAGATCTGATGTATCCTTTAAGATACATCAGATCTGATATCATCATCTTTACAATTTTGTTTCACGTTTATAAATAATATTAAAAAAAGAGAGAAATTGATGTGAATGGAGCCTAACGGATAGCAGAACTGAACAAAATAACAATGTGTTTGTTATAGCGCTTTTTTGGTGATTTACGTGTTAGGTAAAAATGGCTTGCAGCAGAAATGTAGGAAATGTACAAAAATGAAAATGTAAATAATTTTTCTGTGTATGAAGATACCAATATTAAAGTCAACTAATAATAAATAATTATTAAATGTACATTTATTTTATGTTTTTCAATGTTTTTGCAATGTAAAAATGTAAAATACAATTAAAAAAATCTAAGAAATTGTTAAAAAATGTACATTTTGAGTCCCCATGTATCATCTAATTTTATGTACAAAAAATAAATTTGAAATTTTTTCACCGTTCAATCTTTCTTTGTTGCCAGTTTGTTAATATAAATCCATTGCTGAAAGTTAATAAATTACGTAAATAAACCCTGGGGTCTGAAGGAGATATATTAAAAGAAATTGATGAAGAGCTAAACTGTCCCTTTAAGGATGGAAAAAAAATCTGAAAAAAAGTCCCATTCGTCATCATGGGGCAAAATTGAGAGTCATTAAAAGCATTTAACAAGGTAACGTATAAAAGTTTGTTGAACACATTTTATCAAACCTTTATTTTCTGTGTATTTTTGAAATGAATAAAGACTGTAAAATATGACTTGATTCGTATTGTTTCTTCAAGCAATCATTTTTTTTTACAAGTGATTTGCTTTTCTAGGGAACAGGTAGTGCCAGGTCATCTCAAGAATTCTATTTAAGTGGCACTGTACGCCCTTTGAACGAGGTAGGAGCTAATTTGCATTTAGAAAACACAGTAGAAGTAGATAATGTGATTTGAGAAATTTAATGTATGTCTACAACCCTTCCATCATGCGCTATTTTAATGAAAAGTAAATAATAATAATAATAATAATTTAACAATTTACAAAAAACATTTGGAAAATGATTTTTTCAAAGTCCAAAATTTAAGACTTATAAATAAATTCTATATTTAAATAATAATAATAGCAACAACATGGTGTTTTACAATCAGTCTGTTCAATATTAGATTTTTCCCCTTTTTCGTGATCGTCGCACATTACGTAATCGATGGGCTCGATAATCAGGCCTCAATTTTTTGCTTTAAAAGACGATATTTCGTACGTCGTCATCCTTTGGATTCGGTTTTTTCCATATCTGATAATTTGCGTCTATTCATTTTGTAACTCTTTTACTTTCTTCTTTATTAAAAACGACGTTTCGATTTCTTATTAAAAAAAAATTCTTCTAAATGTAAAGAATTTCTTAAAATAAATAAATAAATAAAATGCGAACATCCATTGCCCAAAGCAAAGTGCTTGAATGTTTCCCATTGAGTTAATAAAAATCAGGAAAAACATCAATTTTATAATGATAAAAACGTGGCTTACGTAACGACAGAGTCATATATTACGTACGCGCCATGGATAAAACATTAATATTCCGGGACCAATCATAAAAAAATAAAATGCGGACATCACAAAGCCCATTCTCGACCGAAAGCAACAATCATTTTCTAAATGGTTAAAAAATATATACCACCATCCTCTAGAACGAAAAGGTTATCATTTTTCAAAATCAATAAATTAGAAAGATAAAGTTTTGAGCTACGAGAATTTCTAGAGAGAATTTTTAGTCTATAGTTTTCTAGGGGATGAAACGATACATTATATTAAGCATCGTTTGAACTGCGAGAAATGATCACTTGATTTCTAGAATTAATTCCTAAAACTCACTTTCTGTATTCGAATTCAATTGCGGATATTTTTAGATAAATTTGACCACTATACTATAGGAATAACAGCCATGAATTTTAATAGGGATCGATAAAACTCTTTAATAAAATGAACTAGAATTAATAAGGATGACACGGAACTATTTTTTTCTGGAGCTATAATTTATTGTATAGATGCCACTGGCAAAATTTTTCTTCAATATTAGAAAGTGAAGTGATATTAAAGTAATGAATCTTTAAAAAATAGCACTCTACATACTGTAAAGTTGGATGGGTCGAAGTAATTGTGAGCCGTAAATTAGGAGGAAGAACCACTAATGTTTCCCGGCAGACGCCTTGATGCTCTTGCCTTCAGATCACAGATTTGACGACTTAAGGGTGTATTCGAAAAAACGCTTTTCCACCTTCAACAGCTCGAAATTTTCCGATACAATTTCAGACACATTTTTAAAAGTAGAAACATGAAACTTGCTGAGGGGATTTTTGAAGAGATGTACAAGGTGCCGTGTGATGTATTTTTACGCTCAATTCATTAGAATTTGATTTATAAACAATTATCTTCTCAGTATTACCCTTTTTTTCGTTCACAGATCTCCCGCTAGGGGAAAATCTGTTCAAAATGCCGTTTTTGATTGCTTTTTTTTGCAATATTTTCTGCATTTATCAAAGAATCGACAATTACGGCACTTTGTGTACTTTCAAAATAAGACAATTTGCCAGTTTGATGCATATGAGAGTAAAAATGAAGTCAAAAATAAATCGGAAAATAAGCAGCTTGAATCGAAATACACCCTTAATTTAACCTTTTCAGGCGTGATATGTTTTATAGGATACACATCTTTAACCTCTTGACTGCCGAACAAAAGGGCAAAATTGTATTGAGGTTTTCTCAGTAATTTATAAAATATATATACAGTCAAGTTTCTATATAACGAAATCCATCTTTCCAGTAAAAAATTCGTTATATAGAGAAATTCGATGCATAGAGATGGTGTTAAAAATCATATTTAATGTGTAAATTTTGAACAAATATTATTTATCTTTTTAATTTAAGAATTTGAAATGCTTAACTATAAATATTAACCTAATATGCTCTTTCTTAATTATTTAAGCAGTTTCAAAAAAGAGAACAGACATTTATTTGAAAGCTTAATGAAAATCAAATAAGAAAGACTTGCATTAATTTCAGACGAAGAAATCTGTATCAATCCAATTGACACTGTTTTGAGAAGGATGTGGAAAGGTGTGTGAAAGGTGGGATGAACTCGTTGGATTTAAAGAACAAGGAGAGAAGTAATATATAAAAAAAAATACTCAGCAGTGACGATAAATCAAAAATAGGTGGTGGAAAATTGATTCCATATGATTTCGAAGCTTTTTAAAACTGAATAAATTAAGACCAATTTATGTAAAAATTCGTTATATGGAGATAGATATTTTGCTCTATAGAGACTGTTTTTAATGTAATCATGCGAAAAGGGGACCGTTCCTACTAAAAATTCGTTATATAGAGAAATTCGATGTATGGAGTTTCGTTATAGAGAGACTCGACTGTATATAAATAAATAAAAATAAATCTAAAAAAACGATGATTTTTCCAACCTGACACAAAAAATTTAATGTATTTTACGTATCGGCCTTGAGGGTATTAACCTTCCTACCCTGAATGGGTCGAATCGATCCGTTGCCATCATATGTTTTATTCGATACAAACCAGAAATTTCTTTATGCACTAAGTTAAATAAAAAAAACTTAGAGAACTAAGTTAAATAAATAGGTAAAATAGCTTTAAATAAAAATTCTGGTGTAAAATGTTTTTAATCAAGTTTGAGTAATTTTTAACAGGGTAGAAAGATTAATCATAACAATGTGTTTTAATAATGCGTTATATTTGTAGAGTTATATCAATTAAAATAATGTTTATATTGCTGTGAAACCTGTAGCTTAGTGAACGGATATATCAATTCAAGGCGGTGAGAAAGATAAATGTTTCTTTTTCGTATATAAAGAATGTTAAAAAAAGAGAAACGGGTGTGAATGGAGATAGCAGAACTAAACCAAATAGCAATTTGGTTTTTTTATGGCGCTTTTTTAGGTGCGTTCGTAATTATGTAAA
The DNA here is from genome assembly GCA_964019185.1 of Maratus speculifer. Classification (NCBI taxonomy): domain Eukaryota; kingdom Metazoa; phylum Arthropoda; class Arachnida; order Araneae; family Salticidae; genus Maratus; species Maratus speculifer. The sequence goes on from OZ025293.1 coordinate 437,147,193, forward strand.
TACGTAGCACCTATTGTTGTCGTTCAGTCCGTCCGTCCGTCTGTCTGTCCGTCCACATGTAACAACGCAAAAACTAGCCAACCGAATCGTTTGAAATTTAAAATATATTATTATTACATAATTTTGTCGAGTCATTTCAAATTTTATGAAAATCGGATGCATAGATCAATTACAGGGACAATCAAAAGGATTCCGTTACATTACGGTCAAAGTGGAAAAACTTTCAAATGCAATTTAATCGTTTGAAATTTTAAATACATAATTATTACATAATTTTGTCGAGTTATTTCAAATTTTATCAAAATCGGATGCATAGTTCAATTACAGGGACACTCAAAAGTATTCCGTTACATTACGGTTAATGAAGAAAAATGTTTCAAATGCATTTTAATGGTGTTACACTCATTCGAACGTAATAAAATTGATATGCATCTATAAAGTAGATATTATGGTATACATTTTGCGTAATCTGTGGTACAAAGTATATTTGTTATTGATTTACAGGGCCACACAAAAGTATTCCATTGGATAATGGTATAGGGAGAACATTGTTTGGTGCGCGTTTTAATAGTAATTATTTATAGTTTTATGAGATTGATATTTTTAAAACTTCGTTATCGTACGAGCGCACCTCATTTGCTACGCTTCACGTGCAATTTCCAACTTGTTTTTTTAGCGAGCTACGCGTAATATGAAAATGGCTTGCAGCAGAAATGTAAGAAATGTAGATTTCTGCATTTGGTGGTTGGGTGATTGATGGTAGTGAATGTGCATTTAAGTTAGATAGGATATATTTAGAGCGATGCATTTTACTCTAGACAAGATATGTTTAGAGCGCTGGATTTTACTCTAGATAGGATATGTTCGAGCCCAGCGTTTTTATCTTATTCCCAACTTTTCTTCTGAATCTTTATTTACAAATTTTTGTCGGCTGCTTTATAGTTTTTTTCATGATAGATATAATATTTGTAATAAAAGTACATTTTGATGTCAGTAAAAGTTTATTTTGATTTTTTAAACATAATACTTATTTAAATATTTTATTTTAGAATGTATTTTGACTTTTTGATTTTAAAATGTTATGCAAGGAATATTTTTATTATAAAATGCAAACGTGGCTGTGCATAACTCTGACATTATTTTGTATCACAAATGACAACATTTAACGATGCAATTTCTGTTTTGCAGTTTTCGCAAATTCAAAACGCATTTTTTTTAAAGCTAAAAACATCGCACATTATTAACTTTTAACCGGCAAAAATGAACTTACAAATGCATTTTTTTTTAACTGTACCTTAATTGATTGTGTTTTTTAATGTATTTTACAAGCATGAGATTCAAAAAATATGTTTATTTATTTCACGTGCAAGTCACATTATAAAGAAAAATATAAAGAGAATAATAAGCCAGTTGATAGTTCAGCATTTGATTCCAGTTAATTTTCCAGAATGAAATTAAAACTCCATCAATAAATAAATAAAGGAATAATAATACTAAATTATACGGTTTATCAAAAGAATAAAAACACAAATTCAATATATATGTAATCGAACAAATTCAATTTTTACACCACCGTATTTGGGAAAATATGCGTTTTCAAATGTAATTTATTTCAAAGCTATATCTTATTTTACAGATTAGAAGACTTAATTTTTTTCAATTGGGTGATAAAGGAGTTAAAATGTAGAACTCAAATAAAAAATAAAAAGAAAAAAGGGAGAAAAATAATCTTTTTTCTTAAAATAAACAAAGTAAAAAAGAAAATAAGGATTACAAAAGAAAATAAAATGAGTAAAAAAGGAATCAAGTACTTTGGTAAAATAATTTTGTATTTACCATTAAATTTTTTGCTTCACTTTTGTTTTGAATTTTTTATAAACCGGTAAAAAATTCTAACGAATCGCCCATAATACACGTAATCATTCTGGAATGAGATTTTAATGTAATAATTATATTTTTAGCCAGCCAGATTCATTAGAAAATTTTCATGTACAAGTAAATATTAAGCGCTAAAGAAAATATGTCAGATCGCTTATTTAAGTAATTGTCGGTAAATTCACCGGAGCGAACGTTTTTTTTTTTCTTTATTTTTATTTTTATTTATTTTTTTATTTATTTTTTTTTTTTGCCTGTCACCCTGACAACAGAAAAATGGAAAATAAAAACGTTTAACTCTTTCTTTTTTCGTATGATCGTATGTACTTTTTTGTGGCATTTTTTAACACTTTTTTCTGTTTGGAAGTATATTTTGTAAAAAAAAAAAAAAAAAAAAAAAAAAAAAAAAAAAAAAAAAAATTAATTGTAAAAGTAAAAATAGTTTTTTTTTTTTTTTTTTTTTTTTTTTAAGATTCATTTTAGATATAAAAATTAGAGTGTGCGTGTTGCATGGTGAAATAGGGTATATTTTTTACACAATCAAGATAAGGAATATAAAAAACTTGCATTTTAATTTATAAAAAAGTAAATTTTTATCTACCATGAATTTAACTGTTAAACTTTCTTTAATAGGATGCCTTTGTTTCCTTTCCATTTTAGTATACATGTAATAGTTATGTGTTTTATTTAATTCCGAGACAGTTTAACCCTTTATGCGCTGACGGTACTTTAAAGTATCATTAAAGTAACTTGTTATGAAATTCGTGCAATACAGAGATGAGTAGTGATACAGTTTAGAATGAGTTATAGATACAGTAGAACCCCGCAAATTCGGACCCCGTTAATCCGGATCGGTTTCGGCATTTTTTTTTTTTTTTTTTTTTTTTTTTTTTTTTTTTTTTTTTTCAATTTTGAGAAGCGATTGGCTATTTTCATAACATTAACTTGTTTCATCATCGTATTCTGAATAAAAAAAACTTTTCTGAAATCTTTTTGGAAGAATTAAGCAAAGTAAACATTCTTACTGTCTGTAAATATTCATTAAGTTTAACATAAAGGTGATTTTCTGTAAGTATGTTTTATTTTATTTCATTTTTTCCTAATTCTCCGAATAATCCGGATTTTCGATAATCTGGATTGGGTCCGGTCCCAATTAATCCGAATTATCGGGGTTCTACTGTACTTCTTTTTTACTTTGTTCCAAAAGTCTTTTGGATTGCATAAAACAAAAATATTTTTTTAAAGATGATTTCTTTCGCTTTCGCATCTTTTCAGTTTTTTTTTTACGTTGAAAGGTTGGGGAAGAAAAGTTTCAGTTACGAGATATTTCTGTTGTAAGAATATCGTATTTGCACATATCATAAGTATATAAAATGCATAATAATAATAATAATAATAATAATAATAACAATAATAATAACAATAATAATAACAATAATAATAATCTAACAAACTACAACAACCATTTGGAAAATGATTTTTCAAAGCTTAATAAATAAATTCTATATTGAAAAAATATATTTTCCTCACTTTTTGTAAACAATGTTTATTTTACAGTTGCAGTTAAGGTGAAAATTTTCGAAGTGATTATCTTTTATACAGTCATTTTCCTCCTAAAGAATTTATTATTCTTTTAAACGAAATAAAGAGGTGATAGTGATTATTCTTTTCTGAATTCATTCAATTTCTTATGTAGTTATATCTATTCTATCTATATTATAAAGGACAAATATATATGTGCGTAACGCACACGTCCTCCATCGTATAGGAACACTTTCAAATTTTACATGAAATTTCAGTATTACAATTTTCGGTACAGCAATTTTTAAAACTTATAAACATCGCACATTTTCAAGTATGACACCGTTGTAAAAGAGGAAAATATACTTTTAAATGCAATTTGTTTGAAAGCTGTGTATCATTTTGTTTTTGATTTATTAATTTTTTTGTACTTTTTAAACACTTTTTTGTAATTATGCAACAGATGTATTTCCAAAATGTGAACATAACAAGGGTTGAGATGTGTCACAAATATACCTATTCTCGATCAAATCAAAAAAAAAAAATACCGCAAATAAAAGATTTGAGTAGAGTTATAAATATTGCACAAATTACCTATAAATTCAAAAGAAATTCAGTTGACTATACTCTTTAATTTTTTTTTGAATGATTTTATAAATACTCTAATACACTATTATTTTCAGCACAATCAAACTGATTGGTAAAGTAATCATACGAATTGAATATTTCCAACTATTATTACTCTAATACAGTTTCAATAATTTACGAAAAATGCAAAGAGTCTAAGTTAAATGTATAAAAGATGAAATTTTCACGAATTCAATATGTGGGACATAAAAGGGTTAAGCACAATAATTGGGGATTCATGAGTTATTTAGATTATCTGCTGAATATAAATTATTGCGATGGGTGCTCTATCAGAAAGAAATATGCAGTGTTTCAATTTAATTAAATAATTGTATTAATCCTGGATATGTGTTCGGGTCTATATCGACCCAAAAGCCATATTCAGAATTGTAGAGTATGAGACTTTTTCCACACTTCTATAATTTTAGAGAAATTGTTGTTCTGTTAAATTACTCAAAAGTTCCAATTAAATAAAAGAACATTTTCAATATAAAAATATCGGTATTAAACATGGAAGCTTTGCACATTTGAAATAATATAAATTCGAAATGAACATCGCACGAAAGTTTAACCTTCCCACTGCCACGACCGGATATATCTGTTCACTAAGCTGCAGGTTTCACTGCAGTTGAATCTTTATTTAAATTAATATAATTCTACAAATATAATTCTGTTTTAAGAAATTAAGTTCTAATTGATACTTTCAAGGCTTATAAGCATATACATAACAAAAAAAATTATACCATGATAGAAAATCCCTCTTTTATTAACATTTAAAATAAATTGCAGAGAAAAAAACATTACAATTTTGCGCTTTTGCTCGGCGGTTAGGTGGTTAAGATGAATAAATTAAATTGTATTCTGAATCGTGATCGAATTGAATATCCATACACCAGGAGGCACCGGCAAAACATTTTCACTTAACCCCTTAACGCGCAGTGTTGCCGGGTCGGCAACACCTAAAGTTCCCCCTGTTTAGAAACACAAAAACTCCGTGAATATTTCAAAAACTACTCTAATGGCTACTTTAAATCTTTCTTATGAGTTCTAGATGGCAGCACCAGAGAGATCAAACTCTACTGTTTTTAAATAATAGGTCAAATGTTTTACTGTAATACGCGCTTCACAGCAATGCTCTTCTCACTGCGCTTATCAATGCTTTACTTATGGGAGGTTACCACTTCGGCAACAGCTGTATAATTAAAATGGTTAGTGCAATCTTTACAAAACAATACCTGTGTATTCCTCTAGGCCTAAATAGATTGCCTAATTTTTTTCCCTTTAAATTCCAACTTTAAAGAGTAGTGCGCCGGAAAGGGTTAATGCAGCTTTGAAAAAGTACGATAAAATAATAGGATTGCGCTAGCTGTTGCATCTTTTCTGATCGCAGATCCAGGTGGAACAGCACATTCAAGATTCAAAATACCACTGAATCTGAACGAAACATCTAAGTGTGCCATTAGAAAGTAATCTGACAGTCTCTCCTTGGGTTTCTCTCAACGGCAGAAGATTATTTGTAAAGGCTCTAAGCAATTGCTCAGATTAATCTGAAATTATAACAGGAACTCATGAGTTTACCAAATCTTCATCAAGCCATCTTTTGCGATGGTAACAAATAAAGCTCAAGAGCAAACACTTGAACATGTTGGCATCTGCTTACCGAAAGTCGTTTTCGCACACTAATAATTCTATTTTGCATTATCCATGATAACATCTCAATTAGATACTGAATTTTTTTGTATAACAAATTATTTGAATCCAAATCATGTTTTGAACCATGCAAGTGTTGAAGTAAATGCAAAAATGAATAAAGCATTAATAGACCTCTTCCTAGTCTCCGGTATCCGGCTTTTCGGATACCGGAAAATGTTATTTTCTGTAATCGGAAATTCTGTGATTTAGAAGAAAAACATTTTCTCTAAAGTATTACTAGAATGCAAAAAGGGCAACTCTGACTATGTACTATGGAGTTGGATGTATTTAATAAGGAATCTTAAAAAATATGTAATCGACAAATATTATCAGAAAAAAAAGGGAATCGAAAAAAAATCATTATATTCACTGAAAAGTCTTAAAAAGTCTTACATATGCACACGATATAAACAGTGATTGAGTGTTAAGTTAATACATCTACATTATAATCCAAATACCTTATCTGAGTATTTCTGACGTCATTTTGATGGTAGTAAAGACTTAAATAATAAATTCGCTATTTTCTGCATTTTTTAAAACTTCTAAACATCGTACAATTTCAATTTTTACATCCTCCGATAACGAAAAAAATGCAAATTCTTTGACATCTGTAGACCTCTATATCTGTTTTAATTGACTGATTTTTGTGGTTTTCAAAATAATTTTGAAACGCGAATAATTTTTAAATCTGTCTCTAAACGCGTACAGTCTGTTTGTGAAAGATTAATCTGTTTGAATTTAACACTAGAACGTCCGGGAATTTTACTCAATTAAAAAAAAAATAGTTTATACCAGAAATTTTATTTCAAACTATCCAATTTATTCATTTAACTTAATTCCCTGTGATTTGTACATAACTTATTTTATGAAGAAATTTCTGGTTCGAATCGACATTTATTTATATAATGGCTGTCGGAAAGACACCAGCTGGACGTACTAGTGTTAAACCATAGTTCCTCATTTATTATTGTCTCAAAATATAAATATCTAAATAATAATAATATACCGGGTGTCCCAAAAATGACTGATGGATTTTAAAATTCAATAACTTGCAAACGGTGACAGCTATTAAAAAAATTTTTGCAGGAGGGTTATGTATAATGTCAGGAGTTTTTTTTACCGCAATTCTTGATTTTAGTTCGAATTTCAAACAACATATGGCGCTGATGACGGTTGTCGGCCAGTCGACGCCGAGACTTACTTCATTCAGCTTTGACGCAAAAGAAGGAGATTAAGGCTATGGAGTACGTCTCATTCTACAGTACAGTCTTGCTCTCAGGCACCGATTCTGGACTCATTCGATATGATTTCAATGGAATGCGTTGTTGCCATGGAAATAACAGATTGTTCGATAGTGGAATACAGCGTTTAGAAGTGGGCATACATTTCGCAAGTAGTTTTTGAGTTTGCAGAAGATTTTCGCTTAGGAAGTTTTATTTTCCCGGATTAAATTACTTTTTTATGGCACGATTTAAAGAATATTTTATGCATCATATTTTAAAACTATATAAAGAGATTTTTTCAATTTGATGATTTTTGTTATATTCTTAAGAAATTTTAGATCTTTTAAGAAAATTCGTTAGTAGATTTTTATGAATGTTCAAAAAATTTTCATGAAAACTGTTGATAGTACATTATTATGTAAAATAACTACCAAAAACAAATACTATAAGTTGCCTTGTTTAGTCCTTTTCAATATCGTTGAAAAGGTCTTTAGTCTATCGTTGCATTAAAATGTGAGTTAAATAAATGTGAGTTAATTAAAATTTATTTTCCCGGATTAAATTATTTTTTATGGCATGATTTAAGGAATATTTTAGGCACCATATTTAAAAAAAAAACACTGTTAAAAATTTGAAACCTTTGCTGCATCGTCACTCCTCTACTTTTATAGAAAGAGATTATTTCACTGTATTATGGAGCATTCTCATTGGTCAAAATAGAGATATTCTATAATAGCAGTGGAGTGACGATCCAGCAAAAGTTTCCAATTTTTAACAATGTAGGTGAAGATATCTTGCTACAATCTTGCTCTTACACTATAAAAATCTGCTGCATTTTGTTGTATACGCACTCTGCTTGTATGGAAACGGTTACTTGATTGTATTATGAAGCATTGTTATTGGTCGGAAAAGAGATATTATATACAAGCGGCGGAGTGCGTATGAAGCAAAATGCAGCAGATTTTTAACACTCTGGGGCCCGATTCCGAACTCATTCGATATGATTTCAATGGAATGCATTGTTTCCATGGAAATAACAGTTTGTTCGATAGTGGAATACAGCGTTAAGAAGTGGGCATAAATTTCGCAAGCAGTATTCGAGTTTGCAGAAGATTTTCGTTCAGGAAGTTTTATTTTCCCGTATTAAATTACTTTTTATGGCACGATTTAAAGAATATTTAATGCATCATATTTTAAAACTAGATAAAGAGATTTCTTTAATTTGATAATTTTTGTTATATTCTAAGAAATTTTAGATCGATTTAGATTGTTATATTCATGCTCAATTTTGAATATTGTATTTTTCTATAGAAGAATTTGTTATTTCCATGTTATTTCCACACATTCCTTTGAAATCATATCGAATGAGTTCAGAATCGGGCCCCACAGTGTTAAAAATCTGCTGCATTTTGCTTCATACGCACTCCGCCGCTTGTATATAATATCTCTTTTCCGACCAATAACAATGCTTCATAATACAATCAAGTAACCGTTTCTATACAAGCGGTGTACGTATACAACAAAATGCAGCAGATTTTTATAGTGTAAGAGCAAGATTGTAGCAAGATATCTTCACCTACATTGTTAAAAATTGGAAACTTTTGCTGCATCGTCACTCCACTGCTATTATAGAATATCTCTATTTTGACCAATGAGAATGCTCCATAATACAGTGAAATAATCTCTCTCTATAAAAGTGGAGAAGTGACGTTGCAGCAAAGGTTTCAAATTTTTAACAGTGTAGTTTTAAAATACGGTGCCTAAAATATTCCTTAAATCATGCCATAAAAAGTAATTTAATCCGGAAAATAAATTTTAATTAACTCACATTTATTTTCTTTTTTTCTTTTTTAATGCAACAATAGACTAATCCTATTGAAAAGGGCTAAACAAGGCAACTTATAATATTTGTTTTTGGTAGTTATTTTACACAATAATGTACTATCAACAGTTTTCATGATTATTTTTTGAAGATTCATAAAAATCTACTGACGAATTTTCTTAAAAGATCTAAAATTTCTTAAGAATATAACAAAAATCATCAAATTGAAAAAATCTCTTTATCTAGTTTTAAAATATGATGCATAAAATATTCTTTAAATCGTGCCATAAAAAAGTAATTTAATCCGGGAAAATAAAACTTCCTAAACGAAAATCTTCTGCAAACTCAAATACTGCATGCGAAATTTATGCCCACTTCTGCACTCTCAAAAAAACTTCCGTCTTTTCACAGAAAATGCACTGGCAGCACTGCTGCCAGAAATTGTCTGTATATTGACGATTTTCTGTTTATTTTTTTCTCTGTCAAAAGAGGAAAAATATCCGTCACTTGAAAAAAGTTTGGAAAAAATCAATGCGGAAGAGGCGGGGATCGAACCAAGGACCCCAGGATTACCAGACCAACGCTAATCCACGGCGCTACGGCTGCTCATGATAATTGTGCGTTAAAATAGAACTCTTCATTTCATATGGTGTGGGTTGGTGTATTTCGTTAAAAAGCTTTTAATTATGCAGTTAATCTCGGAAAGATTTCATCTTTAATGAAACTGTGGCTGGGTTTTTTTTACGTTTAGTATTAATATAGTATAAAAATGTGAATTTTAAATATATTACGTAGAATGTTAGAGAAAAAACATGGATGTTCTATTTGTGAGAATTTTTGAACGAATAAAGAAAGTAATTGTTATTTATTTTTAAATTCGAAAACATTTTTGTCTTTTAAAACTAAATTAGACATTTTAATCAATAGAATATTTTTGTTTTTCATTTTAAAAATAAATTCGAACTTATTACTAACAGACCCAATGCGCATGCGTGCTGGATAGAAACGGAAACTTTTCCTCATTTTTCGACGCTCGGAATGAACTCACAGAACAAATACGTTTTCTGGGAGAACAGAAATTATTTGTGAAAAAATAACAATAACTTAGTGTATATTGACGAATTTTTCTGACAGTGTGAACGCTGTATTCCACTATCTAAAAATCTGTTATTTCCATGGCAACAACGCATTCCATTGAAATCATATCGAATGTGTCCAGAATCGGTGCTTGAGAGCAAGACTGTACTGTAGAATGAGACATACTCCATAGCCTTAATCTCCTTCTTTTGCGTCAAAGCTGAATGAAGTAAGTCTCGGCATCGACTGGCCGCCAACCGCCATCAGCGCCATCTGTTGTTTGAAATTCGAACTAAAATCAAGAATTGTGGTAAAAAAACTCCTGACATTATACATAGCCCTCCTGCAAAAAAATTTTAAATAGCTGTCACCGTTTGCAAGTTATTGAATTTTAAAATCCATCAGTCATTTTTGGGACACCCGGTAATATAAGTAAAATGCAAGTATTAGAGAAATTTTACTGAAATTCAAGTATTTGATTTCCGAACTAAGCTTTTAAACAGTAAAAATTATCAAAATCAAAAATCTCTCTCTCTCTCATCTCATGTCTTCTCATGAGATAGTATTGTGGTGTATATGAAATCAAAAATCTGCATTAAGTTGCTTCTTTGTTTATTAACGACTAATCCGCGGCCAATATAAAATATATCAAATTTTAAAAGTTTATTTCAGTATATCATTGATATTTTTCTGATAAAAATGTTCTTCGTGTTGTCAATTGATCACTCTAAAAAAATATGAAACATAAAAAATCTATTAGAATTAGAAAAAAATGGTTTCCGGTTATGTTATGTAACCCGAATTTATGAGTTTAGGTTCGATTAACCCTTTATATCTCGATGATACTTTTAAATACCATAAAAAATTCAATGGGAAATTTATTTATTTTTTCTACTCTTAACAATAGATGGGACTTTTCATACAAAACAATTTGCTCAATCTTATTTAGAAAGGACAGTGAAACAAAACAGTCTAAGCTAAGCATTTTTTAATGGGGTTATTTTATTAAGGGTGTATTTCGATTCAAATTGCTTATTTTCCGATTTATTTTTGAATTCATTTTTGCTCTCAAATGCATCAAACTGGCAAATTGTCTTATTTAGAAAGCATACAAGGTGCCGTGATTGTTGATTCTTTGATAAACGCAGAAAATATTGCAAAAAAAGCAATCAAAACGGCATTTTGAAGCGATTTTTCCGAAGCAGGAGGTCTGGTAACGAAAAAAAGGGTCCCACTGAGAAGATATTTATTTATAAATCAAATTCTAATGAACGGAGCGTAAAATGACATTCCACGGCACCTCGTACGTGTCTTCAAAAATCTCCTCAGCAAGTTTCATGTTTCTACTTTTAAAAATGAGCCTGAAATTGTATCAGAAAATTTCGAGCTGTCGATATATTGGAAAAGCGTTTTCTCGAATACACCCTTAACTAGTTACCGATGTGTAGCTTTTGTCCTAATAAAAATTTTATACGAAACATTGGCAACTACAAAATACTTCTCCGTTACAGACAAGATCACAATAGATATATTGACACAATTCTTTTATGGATTGTGAGATTTCCATAATCGTATTTTATGTTGATTCGAGGCGAGCGTATTTATAGAATTTTTAATCTTGTATCGCCGTTTTTTCAAAACAGAAATTTTTACCTAATTGAAACGGGAAAATGCTCGGTTTAAATAAAGCAAAATTTACAATAAATAAGTAAATAAATAAAATAAATAAATCTGGTGTGAATAATCAAGTATTTTGAGTACCTTATGCGATACGTATACCGGTCGATTGCCCCCAAGGGGATAATCTAATTATTCTTGCAAAGATTTTAAAAAATAGCGCTAAGTATCGGCTTGTTAAATCAGTTTTTATTAAAATATTTATCTAAAAATGAAATTGTTATTATATTTGTTGTTCTGGATCTATTAAACATTAACGTAAATAATTATTCAGATGATGAAATTTCTTTTATTTGAAATTTGGGAATAAAGGGTTAGTAATAATTATGCACAATTTTTGCGAAAAAAAAAAAAGAATTTGTAATTAAATAGGTTTCGCAGAAATAGGATAATTCAGATAACTTCAGATAACTTTTCTCATTGTAGAGGGGAATAGCTGAAATTCGGTTTACATGCATTATACCTTTCCATAGATTGTAATGAGACATAAAATTTTAATTTTTTAAACGGTGCAGTTTTGATACATTACTAATACTTCATAATCTATGCTCGACGTATGTTTTCTTTCTTTCCTGTTTAAATTTTATGTTTTGTTAAGGGCGCATGGAGCATCTCGACAAGTAAAAGTGGAGCAGTTTTTGCGAAATATTTTAACAATAAGTACTTTACTTAAAAATACCAATAGAGGATTTTTTTACAGTAAATATGCACACTATAGCCCATTTATAAATCAAAGGAAATTCATTTCGTGCATTAATTAGTTTTTATGAACTACTTAACTTTTTACGTATTTTTATAACAATATGTCTGTTCGATTCATTTTTCTAATAAACTGTTGAAGGTATTACTTTGAAATTTGCAACACGAGATTGCAGCCTAACCAACATATGAAGTGAGAAAAATCTGGGCATCGTCCTCCTATCTCAAATGGTGGAGCACTTGGACATTTTCCACTAAGTTCGCTCTACGCTTAGTTAACAATGTGAAAATTCACGTATTAATTATTCTAGATTTTCAAGCGTAGTTTCATCGCTGAAAATTAATTGAGAAATTGATTAATACTAAATATATATATTAAAATATAGTTATGTGGGAGGCTTGACCCAGTCAATATGAGGGATGGATGACCATGGTCAAATCTCTCTTAATTAAGTGTTTTTGGAATTTGTTTTTTGTTATACGCGGTATGTAATAAAATGTTGATGTTTATATTTATAAAATAATGTAAAATTATTCTGTAAAGCTACAGGAGCGATACAGAAAAAAGTTTTTAAAATTAACCTTTAAATAATGCGATAGAAATTGGCACATATCTATTGTGAAGCTGTCTGTCAAACCGCTTCATAGGTAGATGATTAAAAGGCGAGATTAACTTATAGGCCCTTAGATTAATTTTAAAATATTTATTTTCTCGGAAATTCAATCGTACGAATTTCATGGAAATTTGTTTCTAGGCTAATTGAAGGTTGTAGAATTTATTTATGGTGTCAAACTTGCTGTTGGAAAAAAAAAAAGTTTGGGTTTGTTTTGATATGTAGATAGCACCCTAAGCAAACTTTATGAGCAACATTTAAAAGCAAACATTATTTCTAATCATTTGATACCTGTCAGTTTCTTCTATAATAGTTTGTTGCAAAAATGGTAGGGTGTGCTTAGTTTTCTTCCCACGCTGTACATAACCTCTCAATTTTTAAATAAAAGATGTGATTGTTTAATTGGCTGGATGGATTTTTATGGTGCAAAAATCCCTTCAAGGATAATCCCTGCCAGCGGATAAAATAAAAACACAATGAGACATCTATCTGGATGGGATATCCCATTCAGAAGTTGTCATATAAAAGTAGAAATTTAGAAAAGAATAAAAGTAAAAAAAAATAGAGCAACGGTATCTGGATGGGTCTCCATCCAGATGTAAAATAAAAAAGAAAGTCAATTTCATGAAGTATATATGAACCCTAAATCTCTAAATAGAAACTAGCCTGTTTTAAAAATCAAAAAGTGCCCCATGAGTTGTTTCCCCAATGAGGTTTGTGAACATAGGCAATGATGAATTAAAGTAGATTCTGTACAAGTGTCTAAAAGATGTGGAAACAACAAAAATAACAATTTTTACTGTAAGCAAGACAAAACCAGTTTTTTGTCGATGGAAATAACTCGTTACTTCGGAATGCATGTTGCCACGTATGGAATTTGTGACTCTGTAATGGACGCGAAAGACAGCAGGAAATTTTAAAACAATACTGGTAGTGATTTGTCTCCTCCCTGGTTCTTCCTAAATTAAATTCAATTAGGTAGTTTCTATGACTGAACACGGTTATCACCTGAAACAACGTGTTTCAATCATGCTGTGACAACCAACCTCAAATTAACGCGAATTTTTCTTATTTATCTAAATTAAACTTTTTGTAATAAATCTAATCTAGTTGTATACTATTAATAATCAAAATTTAAATAAAAATTTAAAATTGTGTAAAAAGAATACTTTCAAACAGTAAAAAAATACAATATTTGTCAAATTAACAAAGTCAAGTATGAGAAACGGCTCATCTAGATACATGTACTGGCGGCTTATACAAGTATGAAAATCATTTTTGACAGTTCGAAAGTATGCAAGAACCAGATGTGTACTCGTAAAAAACCCGACGGTATATGGTATAGTCAGTATATATCCCAGAAAATATACTCGTAAATGGAGGATATACGGAGTTACGCAGAAGGTATACTTCGTATGCCACCATACCCACTCCCTCCGCTAGATGTCTTCACTACTTTGTTGAAGAGTGTTGTCAAACTATTGAGCATTTACAACACCGGACCTCTGCAGAAACGACATTTAGCAAAAGTAGTGTCCCTCTGAGTTTCCAACTTTCAGATTTTTATCTGTTTCTTTATTTTCTTATTATTAGTTAAAAGCGTTAGTTTTTATCAATACACAGATTAATTCTATCGTGTAGCATTTATGCGCGTTAATAAATTATAAGAATACGACTCAAGTACAATTCAAGTCGTCAAAAAATATTTAACATGTCCAACGATAGACTTTTCCACACCTACAAGTAAAATTTGACATGAAGCTAACAAGGTAGGTCTCCATACGGGCATACCATGAAAAATCTGAAAAAATTACAGAATGTTCTTCTCGTTTGGATATATACGTTTATAAAAAAGATTTCGGCGGAAGCTCCATTCTGTATTCGTAAAAAAATAATGAAAAATTCACTGTTTGGTGATTTATCGTCGGTTGGCGATGGAATGCAATTTCAAAAAATACTTTATGTCAAATACACTTCAAGAAAAAAAAAGTTTCATGCTGAACTTGTTTTGATAAATTTATTTAAATAACTTTAATAAGTTTTAGTTTGTTTTAAGTATTTTGTTATATCGATATATTTTTATGTATTTATATTCAAATTTAATCATCAAAATTTGAGATTTAAAACGAAATTCATAATTTAAATTAATTAAATTTGTTTCAAGCTCAAAGTCCAATTGAGAATTTTTGATTAGATTTTGTTGCTATGGAAACATCAGTCTTTTATTTTTGAATACTCTTAAATGTATGAAGATAATTTTTCTCAATATGATTTTTTTTATCTATGAAAACATTTTTTTCCAGTGATTAATTAAATAACTACTTCAACAAGTAATATATATATGTAATACAATATGTATATATATATGTATATAATATATTAAAGTCTCTTATTGTTTATGTTTAAATTCATTAAATACCAATTACGCGCATTCTAAATATCCAACAGATTTGAGTTGCATTAAAATCGTTTGCTTTTGACGAAAAAAAGGGCTGCTCGCCAAATCAAGTGACTCTTTCGTCTTTTCACGCCAAATATTCGAAAATATTTTATTTTCTTACATATTTTCTAACTTGATTCCGCCGCTAATTTTGACTGATCCTTTATTACACGCATAAGTACTTTAATTAGTATTTTTTTCATAAAATTCTGAGTATGCCCAGTATGGAGACCTTCCTTGTTAGTATAAATAAAAAAGAAATTTATTTATTACAGAATACTGATCATCATAATACCAGGCTGCACTGGATCCCATAACTGATTTGGGATTGTCGTTATGGATGCAATCGAGGAGAGTGTCATTGGTTTAGGAACACATCGCACCCTTGCTACAAATGTGTCATAGCTCAAAAATTTCGTTTTTCAGGACATGAAAAACTATTACAAGCTGTGGTAGGCTCAATGGGCATGTTGCAAACACAACTGCTACCTGGTTGCTGAAAATTTAAGTTCACTATTTTCTACTTTAGGTGATTGGTAGAGGAATGAAAACCACGTAGAATGGCATTCACGATGGCCAGGTACGATATTCAGAAAATTGTCAGAAACGCACCAAAATGCATATTTTCTAATCGATTAACATAGATGTGTCAATACAGAGGGTTTTTGAAACCAAAGCAAAACATTTCTTACTCTATCAAGATTTTACAGATTAAAGTTAGAAAATATCATAGCGTATGCTTACGGATGAGGATTAGTGAATGACACACGCCACTTCCAAAAGAATGAGGAGAAATCTAGAAACAGCTGATCCATTTTACCCATACCAGTCATTAGGGGAATGGGCGAATTCTTAAAGTAATCTAAAATATAAAAGACTGACTACATTTACAAGTTTACAAGCATTGAGTAAAAATGCTGATATAAATTTGATTGGTATTGAATTCCCCTTAACGAAAATTATGTGGAGAAGCTTGAGGTTATGGGGAATCATTATTTTCTAAAATAACTTCCAAAGAAAATGCTTCCAGGATGGAACATAGCAAAATAATGGCGTTGAGATTTGTAATTAATCATGCGATCAGTTCCGAACATAGACTTTTATCCGTAAATTGTAGATGTTCATCCGCGAAACTAGGACAGCCAAAATTAGATATTTTCTGCATAAAAGGTAATTTCTTTTGCAAAGAACTGAAAATAAAATTGTGTTACATGTAACAAGTTTAAAATTATACCACTCTTGTTTAGTAACATTTTAAATCATGAAATTGAAACAAATTCTCTAATGTTCATAATAGCATTGTAAATTTTTGCAGCTAGTTGATAGAAAATCTGACTTACGAGTCACTTGGGCTGCTCAAAAATTTTACTTTTACTAGAAGAAGCATTGTATACGGGATTTTGTCAACCAATCTAAATGATATTTTGTAATCTTTGGACGCATGAGATAGTTTTTAATTTTTCCATTCACTTTTTCCAGTGAGTGAGAATTTTTGCTTTGAAACGTAATTTTTGATTCTGATTTAACTAAAAAGACGCCATCATCTTTTTTTTCAGGATACGGGAAGTGGAGCCGTTGTCCATTATCATACAGGTTTTCGACCTCTCATAACAGACACTTTAGGAGTGATTCATACCTACATTACAGGCCTTTTGCTACCTCCTTCCCCTGACGTGACGCAAATGTACGTCTCTCTACCTCCCATCAGTCAAGGAGGGGAAGGTCAGCTTGTCACCCTTCGAGGCGACACCAGGCAACAAACATTTGATGGAAGAACTTGTTTGCTCTCGGGATCAGCGACATCGACCAACAAACAAACATTTCTCGACAACTTTCAGACGAACCTAATCTTGTATCCTACCAAGGAAATCACCATTACACAACTCAGGTAAATATTTTTATTCTATCCATAATCCATTCTCACTTCAAGAAAGTTGGTCAAAATAGGAAATGCATCAGGCATTCAAAATATGTATTAGATAGATTCACAAGCCTTTTTCTTTCACTTAAGTAAAAAGATCTTGACTCGTTATGGTATTTAGACAGTATAGAACTTTCTTTTAATATTATATGATCTCTATATTATCCCTTTCCGGCGCGGTGTCCCTTAAAAAGGACACCTAATTTTAATTTTACTGGCACCAAGAATATTTAATTAAAATTTTCCTTTGATAAAATGCCTGAAAATAAGCAAGTTCGTATTCTCTAATAAATTCGTTTATAAATTCTGGTGGCAGATAATTATTTCAATTAAACTTACTCCGCGCCGGAAAGGGTTAATAGAGTCGATAAGTGGGACGTCATAACAAGAGGCTCATTCGAATGCGGCAAATTGTGTCAAAATGGTCTAAAGACCTCAATACGAGACATATTAATTAGATGAGCTTATTGCTAAAATGCTAGGTTTTTGATTTTAAAATAGAGGGTGGATATAAATGAGTTGCGGTAAAAGAAGAATTTATACAGACAAACATGAGAATATAAATTATGGTAAGGCATTGAAACATACAGAGTTTTCCTTTCTTACTAATGCTCAATGAATCTGAACTTGTTATTCTGCTAGTGCCCAATCGGTTCTTGCCGATGTGGGTCTATTCAACACGACAGGGTTCAAGAGTTCAGGGACAGCTTTCAGAAGCGGCGATCTTTAAGGAAACCTCATATGCTAAAATCTAGAAGTGAAAGGTTTGGTGATGGTGGTGATCCTTGATATACCGAAACAGAAACTTCCGTACGGAGGTTAGGAACATATCTTCAATCTTACTATACAATATGGTTAGCCTGAATGTTTCCCAACTCATTGTGTCCACCTTGTACTATACCTTCAGTAGAACAGATTAGACGTTGCTTCATATGTAAAATAAATAACAGCTTTCAATATATTTTTATTTCAAAATAAAAAAAACAAATTTTTAAAAGATACTGCAGAATTTAACATATTTTTTTAGGAACATGCTACAAAAAACGTTACTTTTAGAGGGGATAATTATAATAAATCCAACGAATTTTATGCCACAGTTCATCTCTCTTTTAATTAGATAGTTGTACAGTCTTTTTTGTTATTTGGAGCTTCATTATTTTATAAAGATTCAAGGAATTCATTTTGTCAGCATTTTTATAAGGAGGATACAAATACACAATGCTTTTTTTCAATGCCTTTCTTATTTAAGTTAAGCTATAAAGATTAAAGTCAATATCTCAATAAAGAAGCGTTTTAAATAAGAATTAAAAACTCATTAAATGGGGATTATCTATAACGGAGGATACGTAGACGTGGAGTTAACTTTCAGTTAATCTTTAGCTGTGACAGAAATTGTCAAATAACTACTGTGAAGCAGTCTGTAAGACCATTTCATCGAAAGATGAATAAAAAGCGCGATAATTTTGTACTTAACTTTTTGTACAGGGTTTTTATAATTAAAATTCACCTATTCAAAAAATTCTGTTGATAGTACTAAAGCTCCAAACGAAACAAAAATTTGATTGTTTGTAGTTAAACAGAAAATTACAAGTTAAACTGTAAAAATTAAAAAAAAAATACAGCGGTTTGTGTCATAAAGAATACGTCAAAATGTATGATAAACGATAACGTGTACATTCACGGCTAAAGTCCATCTCAAACGTTTAAGCAAAAGCATAAAATGTCGATTTTTAAAGAATAATAAAAAGTTACAATAAATAACATTTTTAAATTTGCGGATTTCACAACTTCATTACAATAAATTATATCAAAAGTAGAAAAAAATTAATTATATAATTATAATAAATATAATTTAAAATATGTTCAAACAAGGCTGTCTGAGAAGTTTTATACGCATTGAGAAAAACAACTACATTTATCATTCTTACAAAACTGTTGGAAAGAAATTATTTTTCATTGATTTCTTGCGTCCATAAACTTAAAATAGACACACATCTCCTAGTGTCCCAATCATACATCAAGAGAATCCTGCGATCCAGGATTTTGACGTCATGGCAGGAGTACTGGGACACATCAACACATGGCAAACGCATACACGAACTCATCCCAAAAGTTACCCTGCAACTTTGGAACCTCACGCCGTTCACAGCCAGATTTCTAACGAGCCATGGTCCCTTTATGGCCTACATAGAAAAATTCAAGTGTGCCTCTTCCAACCTATGCGAGTGAGGTGAGGAGGCACGGCAAGCCATGTCTATTTCCATTACGATCTTACGCAACGCTGGCACTTAAAAAGCCCGGCAATTCCACCAGAAGGCTGGCTCCATAATATACTTACACACACCCTCTTACTAAAAAAACTAAAACACATCCATAAGCACCTAATTTCAAATTTCAATTCTAAGAATGAAGCCTGAGCATACAACAGTTTCTGCTGCTTCTTCAGCGTGCTATTTTTGTCGCACATTCATCGGAACGTTGTCGCGTAGGGGATCTGTTCCCCAGAAGAATGATTACTATTTTGTTACATGATTCCTGTTTCTTCCTATTTTATCTTACCTGCCCTCTGTCGTGTTAGGTTCTTTTACACCTGGCAGGTGCGGTCCTGATACGGGTTTTTATATTTATACCGCCCACTGTTGCGATTCTAGCGACTTCAGTTTTGACTGAATTCTGCTTTTTTTTTAACCTTAATAAAGCTATCGGGTGGGATATTATGCTCTACAGACTTAGTTTCCTTGTCTGAGCGGTGCCTCTTAGGCAAACAAACGTGCGTCCTTCGAATTTATTTGTTTTGATAGATTTTCTTGTGACTAAGAATGGCATAGTTTCTCAAAAGCCTTTTGGGGTTCTTCAAGTGGTTCATAATGTTTTCCATGCCTTTAAATCTGGCGTATTAAAATGCCCCAAACACTCTCAGTTGGATTTATGCCTGGACTTACATTCTGAGCTCTAGTGGGTGAATTTCTTCGAAATACTCAAATGTCAAATTGACTCTAGTATTTTGAAAACAAATGATTCCTTTTATAATATACACGAAAAAATGCATAAAAATTCAAATAAATTTGATCGAATATCTCAATGCCAATTTGACATTTGGAGATTAAAATAAAGTGGGAAGAAACTAGCCCATCAAAGCTCAAAGGGTTAAAGGTGGCCAAATAAAGATTTTAATATTTTTCTGCGAAATCCACAGTTACGTAGAATTTACTATGCAGATTGAGGCATTACTTTGCCGAAAGATATAGTCAGGGCTCCACAAAATGTCACCGAATGGTTGAAAATGTTTGTTCAGCGTCTCTTGATATATTTGGGGGTTTTGTCCTCGCTGATGAAAAAAATCCTTGGCGTCTTTCATAGATCATGCCTATATACAGGGTGAGTCATAAATATCGAAACAATAGGCTATCTCCTCAAATATTGCCCCTAGACCCATACTTCCAGTTGCAAAAATTCATAAAAAAAGGTGAAATTTCTGATAAGTTGCAACTCCATGGGGGGTCTATTTGAAAAAATACGAAAATTAAATTTTTATACGGTCCCCGTAGGGCAAAATTCCCAATTAGGAAATTATTCCTTATCCTTTCCTAAATCGAACAAAACAAATTTCATCTCCGTATCTAAAAATCCCACAGAGATATTAAA
The DNA here is from genome assembly GCA_964019185.1 of Maratus speculifer. NCBI lineage: Eukaryota > Metazoa > Arthropoda > Arachnida > Araneae > Salticidae > Maratus > Maratus speculifer. Next base: position 437,168,026 of record OZ025293.1, read on the forward strand.
TCCCAAATTCCTCAAAAATTCCTGACTTACACCACTTTCCCCTTCCTCGAAACTGTGATTTCTTGACTCAATTTCAACGCTTGTTAGGGAACATTCACAAATTGCAATTTATAAAAAAATCGGTTTAAGATAGCGCTTTTTCTTTGGACATAAAATAGCAGCGTATAGCTTTTACGCTAAATTGGTATACCAGACGTCTGCCCGGGTCAAAATATCTAGGTGAGGTCCCAAACCGACCCATAGGGGAAAAAGTTCGGCGTGGCTTGAAAAAATGTCAACATCATAACCCGGACCGGTCTGGAAAATAGTTTAAATCATAGCCCGGTTCATTCGCAAATTTCTACATAGTTTTTTAATTCGGCGTGGGAAAAAAATGTTTCATATGGAGGAGTTCTGACCAAAAAATTCTTTTATAGCTTTTCGTTTTTTATATTTATACTTTTTATTATTAAAGAAGCGCCAAAGTCTGTAATATATTTATTTTATCAATGAATCTCTATTTATATGTAAATGTTTCACTTATATTTTAATATCGTTAATCCATATCCCATGCGTTGGAGACTCTGAAAAACGTTATACACTAAAACTTTTTAAGATGGAATCACATAGGAAAGAAAAAATACGTTATAGACAGATGCTCTCCCTCGAAGATGTAATTGGAGCTTATTTTCTTTTCAGGTACTATTGCATTTATTTTGCATGGATCAACATATTTTCCGTTTAAGACAGAATTCCGTCATAGGCAGATTTTTTTTTCACTGGTTTTATTGTATTTAATTTTTTTAGCCTTTGGATAATCTATTTTAAAAAATGAATTTTAAAGTTTTTTTTTTTTTTTTTTGGTAAAATAAAGATTTTAAAACTTATATGTTTTTTGTAAAAAATTCGATTGAGCCGAATTTTATTTATTTTATGCATGTATTAAGTCAGTCAGAGACAGTGATTTATATCGGGTTTTGTCGAGACCGGGTTTGAAAATTTCATCCAGAGTGCACCTAAGTTGAAGGAAGTAGTCCCCTCTTTTATGAAAAGTACTCTAGGCCCGGCCTGACTGGACTTCAGAAAAAAGTAACATCTCGGTCCTGGGCCTACCTGGGCCCAGAATACAGCTTTTTTAACATCCTCTGGCGGACGATAAAAAGCCTGAAGTTGTCAGAGGTAAATTTAAAAAGAAAAAAAAAAGACTAAATCTGCATCTTAGAAAAAGCATTTTTTAAAATAACTGACGGACATTTAAACAATACACTTCGTTTTTCTGCATAATGAATTTTTTATCCTCTATTTCTTGTCTTTAAATTATTAAATGTTAAGAATTTTTAAAAGAAAAAAGAACTTGAAACACGTCATCTTTGATTTTTTTTACATTAGTTTTGTTTCGGCAAATTTAAAAAAATGTTTACTTTTGAAAAAATGTTTGCTTTTGAAAATATGATTTTTTTAAAAGTTATATTATTTTTTCAATAAACATTTTTAATAGTTTTAAAATTAATATAAAAAAAACATTGGAACAAAACTAAAATTAGATTTTCATCTTTAATTAAATGGAAAGAAATTAAAATCCGATAAATAATGTTACGAGTTATATCGATTTTTGATTGTCCATTTAAACCTGTACTAACCACATGAAACTTTTATAAATTGTATGAGAAATTTTAGAATGTGATTTTCCTAGCAAATTATAAGGCTAACCATCACAAAAAAGAGAAAAATCAAAATTCTAACTCAAGAAATAGATTTTTTTACGCGTTTTCTAGAACTGTTAAAGTAACATTGTTTTTTGAATTGCGCGTATTTCAATTTGTGTCTAATCCCTTAAAACCTGATGAATTTTTTAAACGGCTATAACTCTGCGAATTTTGGAGATATGAAGATGCAACTTTTTGTGTCTTATTCAGGACTTAATAAGGAAAGTTTTCCTAACTGGAATTTTTTTTCCTACGGGGGCCGTATAAAAATTTAATTTTCGTAACTTTTCAACTAGACCCCCCCATGGAGTCACAATTTATCTTATCAGAAATTTCACATTTTTTTATGAATTTTTGCAATTGCATGGAAGTATGGGTCTAAGGGGAATATTTAAGAAGAAAGCCTATTGTTTCGATATTTATGACTCACCCTGTATGTTCCATCAATTAGAGCTATCTAAGATCCATTTTTTTTTCCCGGCGTTGAATAAAGTAGTAAGCCACTTACCCCCATAGCACATGTGCTTTTTGCCCATTTCATTCTTGACAGTTTGTGGTGTATTTTGAGACACAGTTTGCGAGCCATTTTCTTTGGTACGATATAATAATTTTTAATAGGTCTATGAAGAGTGTTTTTGGACATATGTAAATTATTTTTAATTTGCCATATGGACACATTTTGTCTAGACACCAATATCCATATCCCTTTATCCGTCTGAACAGTTGCCATATGAGGTCGGGATACATGATCGTCCACATCTTGGTTTCCGGTTGGAATTATAATTTTTAGAGTGTACTTGATGTATACAGTGGCGGTCAAAAGTTTCCGGCCAGCAAAAATTTCTTAGTTAATTTGTAAGTGTATCCATATGAAGAGGAATATCAAAGTGATACTTGTACATTTTATTGACATAATATTTAGGAACGGGATTTTATTATTTATGGATTATTTATGGAATAACAAATTAATATCAATAAGTTTAGTTGACTAAATTAAGTGCAAAGGAAAACGCATGTGTTCAAAAGTTTCCGGCCAACTTCTTAAGTTTTGAAAATAAATGCTATTGTAATAAAAAATAACAGTGATCAACAACATTTACAATTAGTATTTTATCACAATACCTTTAGTAATAACTACTGATGCGCAGCAAAGTGACATTGATAAAATCAATGGTTGAAGATCGTCTATGGTACTTTTTTGACACTTTTTGCAATTTTTTAGAAATTTTGGCTGAGTTGGAATATTTATAGTTCCGCACACGTTCGCCAACTTATTTAAATAGATTTTCTATTGGATTAATCGTGGGCGTTTGGGCTGGCCATTTCAAAAGCGGAATTTTTTTTGTGTAAATGACATTGCTTGTCGAGCTTGCATACATTCATTAAGTCGTTATCTTGTTAAAAATAATAGTTTCGACTCCAATTTTTCCTCTAATAAGGCAGCAAATATTCTTGCATGATATTCTTATACATTACATCATTCATCTTGCAGCGGATTTCAAATAACGGACCAACACTTTTTGAAGAATATACTCTCCACATAAAAACGTGTCTTCCGCCATGCTTCATTGTAGGAAAACATATGTCTAATCATACCTTTTGTTGTTAAATTATAGGACGTAGTGTCTGCCATCACTCCCAAAAAATTTGAAATTCGATTGGTGGAAAAATAGAGCTTTTGTCCAGTTTTCACTTGACCAGACTTTGTGCTCCTTGGAAAACGCAAGTGGCGTAACTTTGGTATTTTTTTTTTACCTCTGAAATTTTTTTAGCATCAACTTTTCCATAAAGTTCTGCATCACGTCAGCATCTTGATACGGTAGACTGACTTATTTCAGTAATATTTTCATTCCGTAAATCGCGGGATATTGCAACGGCTTTTTTATGCGGGTCCTCAATTGTTTTTCCCTTGATAGTTCCCTCCACAAAAATAGTCATTTTCCGGGGTCTCCCGGACGTCAGAAAGTCCTGAAGGCCATGGCCACCTTTATATAATTTTTATATAGCGTTTACAGCCGTTTTCATCGATCGATAACTTTGCCGCAATATCTCGGGAAGATTAGCCCTTTAGCGACAAACTAATCACTCATTTACGAACGAAAATTCTTGAACTTTTCATTTTTGTATTTAAACTATGGTTTTCACTTTGATTAATTCAAAAACACGGCGAAAAAACACTTTACCGATAGGAAAAAACTAAAGAATGATGAGTGGCCAGAAACTTTTGCACACACGAATTTCGAATTCTGTCCTTTTCCATGAAGTGTCTTCAATATCCAATCAAAATGATCACGTGGTCAGAGGACATTCACACATTCCTAACTTTTGAAGCGATTGTGCTTCTTCTTCTCTAAAACTTTCTGGTAAATAAATCAAAGAAACCAACTGTCCGGAAACTTTTGACCGCCACTGTATATCACTTTAATCGATTTAAAAATTTTGCAATTTTAAAAACCATGTGATTTCAATTAAAAACATTTAAATTCTCACTTTTTGCGAATTCTTTACCTTTCGGCATTTTTAAAATGAGAAAAATGATTTCTCCACTTTTACACTTTTTAAAAACTGGAATACGACATCATATAACGTCATTACACCCGTCCAATCTCGGTTTTCAAGTTGAAATTATCATTTTTAGAGAGTACTTGATATATACATCACTTTAACCCGGCGGAACTTGCATCAAGAAAAGTTACTTGAGAGGACGCGTAGGGGTGGGGTATAATACACCCCATGTGCTCACCGGCGGGATAATCGAATTAAAGTTTTTGCAATTTCAAATACCATGTGATTTCGATAAAAAACTTTTTAAATTATCACCTTTTGTGAATTCTTTAGCTTTCAGCATTTTTAAAACGAGAAAAATGATTTCTTCACTTTCACACTTTTACAAAACTGGAATACGACGTCAAGTAACGTCATTACACCCGTCCAATCTAGGCTTTCTAAAAAAAATGCATAAAAAATTTGCATAAAGTGCTTAAACTTTTGATACGGTGTTTCTTCTTCTTAAAAAAAAAAGTAAATTAAATAAAAATTAAGGCAAATTTTATTTTAATCAACAAATTTGCTTATTTTATTTGATTTTGATTAAATATCGAGTATTTTTTATAAATTGGCTTCATATATTTCTTCTTCAGTTTTTTAAACTAGATTTGCAGAGTGCTTAAACTTATGAGACGGACTACAACAAGTAAAATTAAAATCTTCATTTTTTATTAGATAACGAATGTTACTACATTTTGTAAATGATTGTCTAGATGACTCACAATAGTCATTCAAACATTTTTTACATAAAAAGCATTCATTTCCATATACAGATCAAAAAATACCCTATTGAGTGAATAGTTATGAAAGAATGATGAATGATCATTTTTCCAATGCAAATAAAGATGCTAATGTAGAAAATAAACTGTTGCAAGTGACGTAGGTGTACAAGTATGCCACCGTACAGTAAAATAAATAGGCTCAATCAGCGGAAATAGAAAACGCATACTGCTTTGCATTATTCAAAACTTTTACTACACTTAAGTGAAATCTTAGTTAAATTTAATTAGGGCTAATTTCCGTTTGATCGATAAGAAAATGTAAATCTTTTTAGCCTTTAAATTTCAGAATAGGTTTAATATAGTCTGAGTTAGAAACAACAAACACAGAGCGCTAATGTGGAACAATGTATGGGGCGAATATGAGACTGTGTATAGGGTTAATATACGATTATTGTGATTTTTTTCTGCACTTTCTATTGTGTTTTTTGATGCACCTATGCAGTGAAATTGAATTCAAGCAACAAGTGAAGTAGAAGTCGAATTATTTCTGAAACACGCAGCCACGCGATTTTCCTCAGATTTGAGAAATTTTACAGCACAAGACAACTGCTTATAAATTTTGTGTAGCCAATAACAACGAAACTTTTTCCAGTCGTGGAAAATAAGATAGAACTTGTAAATTTTAAGCAGACAGTGGCTACTCGACTTTTCCCCACTCTTGAAACACTTTAAAACAATCTTAAAGGCAACAGCTTGTAAATATTACGCAGTCAATAGTAACACGACTTTCCTTGGACGCTGTAGCACTCTTAACTCGCGAGAACTCGCGCATGAGATTTTCTTTCTCCATCGTACCCTTTTTAAGACTATTTTAAAGATTATTTTTCATTTTAATCAAAATGTGATTTCGATTACTTTATCTCTTTTTTGAATAAAAGTACTAAGCCAAACAAAAATTTGATATTAAGTGACTGTAAAGTAAAAGAAAAGAATTGGGCAACGTGAGAGAAATTCTCATAGCGAGTTCTCCCGGGTTAAAGACAGCAGCCTGGAAATTCTACGGCAACTGTGCTGGCAGCACCTTTTGTTGTAAAATATAAAATTTCTTTTTAAAGCAAGTACTTGAGGTTGAGAAAATACTGGTATAAGTCTATAACTTAAAACATCCACCATTGAGAAAAACAGAAAGTGTTATTATTTTTGTTTTAATATGGCAGATATGCATTTTACTTATTTTCTTTTAACATTTTAAGCTTGAAAAAAGAAATATGGTATGTTCTTCTACATTTGTTTTGTTACCGATTTTTAATCTAATAATATGAAATGTTAGATAGTTTATTGATCCGTTTAATCTTATACAAGAATGTTATATGACTGAACACGAACAGATTACAAGCAGCCATGTACTCTTTTTTTCTTTTGCAGTTCTTTTATTTTACGATCATTATAATACTACGAACTATCATCTAGTATTAACATTTCTTTAAAGTATCGCAATAATAATCGCAGTTATCATATTATTAACTTTTCTTTAAACTATCGCAAATTCTGCCTCAAAAAGTCCTAATGTCTTTTCCTGAAACTCCATTCAAAACGAGAGAAAAAAAAAAAAAAAAAAAACGTTCACTTTTTTTGGCTATACAGGGCGTTCATTCTCAATGATCTAATTCCTAAACTGTTAATTATAGACAAATGCGTCCAGTTATAAAAATGTTTTGAATGAATTTAAAAAGTAATTTAAAAGCAATTTGTCTATACACACATTCATATTTTTCTAATATTCACAGCTATACCCCATCCTATGTTTTGTAGTTTACAAAGTCTTTATAAGTAACAACTTTACAAAATCTTTATAAAGTAAAGTATAAATCCGTTATTCCTAAAGTAAAGAAAAAGATACGGAGCTATATCCAAATATAGTAGTACGTGCAATATTGTGTTGGCACTAATCAATGGAATATGGATACAGCCCCTGATCTTTTTGCTTCATTTTGGGAATAACGGATTTTGATCTTATTCTATCGACGATAATTTTCAGCATTTTCAAGCTATGTTTTTGAGACTTTCACAAAAGTTGTTCTATACATTTAAGTAACATAATATGCAAATGAAATTTTAGTAGCGTTGACGCATGCTCTGTAAAAAATTATTTAGTGAACCTGCTCATTTGTCATACAATTTTTATTATTTTTTAATTCCGATTAAAAAGTGTTATGAACAATCTCGATTGTCGTATTTTCTGAAAAGAAAATTGTGTTTTATGAAGAACTCTGCAAATTATAAGCAAAAAACTTGGAAAAATTTGAGACCGTTTTTATAAAAAAGCTTAATTTCTCTACGAGTTTACACGCTATATTCATAAAAATGAACACAGTTTATTACAATAAGCCACTTAATTATAATCTGCAGTTTGAACTCTTTTGCTTCATTAGTTTTGACAGGGTTATCCAAAAAATCTTCGTTCTTTTTCAATTTGTTTAAAGTAATCTGTTGGGTTTACGAAAAAACTCTTCGCGAAAATATATGACGTGTACGATTTTGTTTACACACCTGGAGTTTCAGAATAATTCTTTATGTATATTTCTAGATATTTAACAAAACGTCTAAAATCAAAAGTGCCAAGATTTTTTTTTTGCTGAGACTGCACATATTTAAAAAAAAGATCTTAATAATATATAAAGAATTTTTGTAAATGGTTATTTTAATATTAATTGAAATACTATGTATTTCACTTTTACACAAATGTTTACGCATCTGTATAGCAAACATGAACAAATTTCTTTATTTTTGTATCGTTCCTATCATTTTGAACCCCGCTATGGAAAAACAATGCAAGCTTGATCTCTGCCCGGCCCGAGTCTGTTATTTTTTTTTTTTTAACTCGGATTAGCCACAATCTAACTGTCTGATGCCGATCTTTATACTGTACAAGTTACATTTCTGTATTGGTGTTGTGAAACTAGTATCCACTCGTGACGCACATTTACATTTATTTTCGTTGAAGCCATATTAACTGAAAATAGCTCATATTTTATCGTTTTCACTTAACCCCTTAACGCGCAGTGTTGCCGGGTCGACAACACCTAAAGTTCCCCCTGTTTAGAGACACAAAAACTCCGTGAATATTTCAAAAACTACTCTAATGGCTACTTTAAATCTTTCTTATGAGTTCTAGATGGCAACACCACAGAGATCAAACTCTACTGTTTTTAAATAATAGGTAAAATGTTTTACTGTAATACGCGCTTCACAGCAATGCTCTTCTCACTGCGCGTACCAATGCTTTACTTATGGGAGGTTACCACTTCGGCAACAGCTGTATAACTAAAATGGTTAGTGCAATCTTTACAAAACAATACCTGTGTACTCCTCTAGGCCTAAATAAATTGCCTAATTTTTATTTTCTTTAAATTCCAACTTTAAAGAGTAGTGCGCCGGAAAGGGTTAAATACCAGTAGCGCTAAATTTTTTTATCGTCCGACCCGTTCAATTTCTTACCAACCCGTTGAAAAAAATATTCTAATTCTGCCGGTCCGGGACCAGATACGGGCCCGCGTAGACCTCTGCCGTATTTACGACTCCTACAGTACACAAGAATTCAGGTTATCTGATAGATCTATGATTAATAGATCTGTGGAATAATTGGCCAGCATTAGTATCATGATTCCTGTAACGATCCCTAAAGCAGAAATGTCCGCAGCGATAGAAAAAATTTCATTTCATACTATTATTTATAAAAAAAAACTTATTTATAAAGAGTATTTTTTATAAAAAATAATCTTCCTGGTAAGTGCATTTAATACGGGAATTAGAAATCTTTTTTGTGGAAAATATTATTTCAAAATGAATTTTTTCCTACCTCAATGACGAAAGAGTAATATTCTTTTCAATGAATAGTACATTTGAATTAAAATAAATTGAAACCACCGGCATGAAAAATACCCTTTTTTTTCGCAACATACTAATTTAAGCCTTTTTTTTTTTTAATAAATAGTTTTCGTTTATAAACAAGTTCTCTTATATTTATAAAAATTCGTGATTAATTTTTCGGTCAATTGTAAACTTTGATAATATTTATGAAAGAAGAAAAAATACAAACATTTAATTTATCAAGAAAACTTTTATATTTAAAAACCATAGCTATAATGTTATAATAATCATGAATGGTACAATTATAGTTTACAAAATTGAAATAGTTAAAAAACTGACCTATTAAAAAACTTCTATAACTAAATAAAACTGCGATGAAATGTATAAATTTTACACTAGAACATCTAACTCATATTAAAAAGTTGAAAACCAGCATTTAAAAATGCACAAAAAACAGAAAACAGCTGTTTCGAATCTACAAATGATATTATTCTTCAGTACAAGATAGAGCACAGCTTGCTAGTAAAAGCAATCCTGGGCCAAACCTTGCTTTTCTGGGCCCAGCCTTAATGGACCACTAGCATTGGGCGGAGTTCGCAATGTTTCCCACAAGCATTGTGGTACTTGATTGGCTTTTGGCGAACGGTTGTGGGATAAATCGAGAAGCTGATTAGCTAGAATCCATCGTGACGCTCTATGACGTCAGAAATGCTAGTGGTCCATTCCCGTTTTAAGTCCAACCTGAGACTCAACTCTATTCTATTTTTTTACTCGAACTTCTCTTATACCCTGTTCACACTATGGATAGTTAAGATATCTCAGGCCTGGAACTCTCTCAGAGAGTTTCAACTTGCCCCGTCTAGATGCAAGAACAACCACTCACTCTCGTTGGCTATAAAGCTTCTCTTTTACTGATTGGCTGTTGCGGCTGTCTTTATTTTAAGCGCATGCGCAAACGTTACATTTGGTCAGATTATAGATACAGTGACATTCGCTGAGATATCTTACGTAAGTTTTTCAATATGAACAGGCATCCAATTCCGAGAAGAAACCGCTTCAAAAACGGCGATCTAAAATATCGTATGTTTCTAGAGCGAACAAGGTATTAGGCTCCCGGATCTTTACCTGTAAAATCAAGGACAAGGTACGTGTACTGTGTTGCGACCCACTCTTCCATCACTGAAAAGTCATCACAGGAGATTGCCTTTGGTTCATCATCTTTGTTTCTCACTGTTTGACTTTCTATTGTTATCTTACGTTCCGATATACAAGCCAATCTTTCGGCATTTCCTTTTATACAATATAGATTATCATACAATACAAATATGAATGCAATGTACAATGAATACAATACAAATGAATTTTAATCCCACAGATAAGAAAAGGCATTTAAAACAAAAGAACGTAGATAATCATATACAATTAAATACAATTCATAAAATAATTATAATGAAAATAAATAGCGTTTTTCACTAAACAAATGCCTTATTGACGTCAGAGACATGATAGTCTTTAAATTAGATGTAGAGAAAGACATGAGTACCCTACAAAAAATTATTCTTGGTAAAAATTGTTTGCATTACAAGCCACTTGTTAATTACCAAAGCGTTTTTCCTCCTCCATTCCACATATCATGCAACGAAGAAAGAACAATTTTTTCAGAACAATTAGATTTATCACATAGGTATGGTCAAACTTATTCTGATGACGCCGTATCTGTACATTTGCCTGCAAACCTCATTCAACAAAGAGTTGTTCAACTCATCGCACATGTCACTGCCAGTTTTTAGGAAGTACAATCTTTAAAAGAACATGTCATCGACAAAGGAGATTTTGAGGCCTATTTTGCTCTACAAGTTTGATCGGTTCTGAAGCCAGAACCGTTCTAAAATTATATAAAACTAAAACAGAGATAGAAAAATTAAAATTGGTGACCTGAAATAAATATTGGCAATCTGTGGTAGTGTCATAGAGTCAGTAAAGAAGCATTTAATTAAAAGATAATCTAACGTTTATTTTCAAGAAAAACATATTCAAAATAAAAATATATGTATATATAAAATAATAAACAATCATAAACTATATCTGGTAAAATCAACCAAAAAAGTAATTTCTGAAATTATATTTTCTATAAAATTAAAGTCATACTTTAACACAATAAAAATACTTAATTAATTAAACAGCATGACGTAAGATAAAGAAAAAAATGACCTGTACAGGCTGCAAAATAAACTACTCACTGTAGCATAACTGGAAGAAAACAGATTTCTCAAAACAGATGATGACGGAAAAGTAATGTCCGGGAAAAGTTCAAAAGAAATAAAAGCCTTGGATGTCATAACAATTCATCACAACAAATGTTCAGCAAAATATTTTCACTATCTATTAACTGGATTCACCTTTAAAACAACATCATCTTTCAAAACTAAAACAAACTACAAACGTAAACTTCCATAACTGAAATTTAAAATAACGTACGGCCTTTGCTAGACCAAAACATCGTCAGACCACCGGCAGTCAAAACAAACCGACTGCTTTAAATACCCCTCGCGATTCCAGACATCGCCAGAAAGCAACGCCCCCTTTGCGTCTGCCGAAGTTGAGCGAAAGCGGTCCTGCCTTGCGATATGGAGATACGGCTATTCGTAAGTTGCGATTTGCGAAGATCGGATCAGACGGAAGAAAACGATCATGAATGCACATGTAAAATGTTCAAATCGAAAGTAAACAAATAAGTAACCGACTAAGAAATAGAATATGCCATGGAATAAGGAAAAACAAGATAAAGGGATTGGAAATAAGATAAAGATAAGATAAAATTGGAATAAAATAAAAACCAGTAAGTCATGCTATATTATCCTATTACAACATGTATATATGCTTATAGAGTGTTAAGGGTATGAGTAGGCTGACAATCGCCCCCCCCTTAACACTCGTACTCCAAAGAAACTAATTACCAAGTATTACCAAATATAAATAATATCAAAGGTCATATTGAACAACATAGGATATCAGTATATCTACTATCATACTTTGAAGTTACTAGTAAAGAACACCTCAACATTATCGTGCATAAATGCAACAAATTCCCAATATCATATAACAAGGTTAATTTACAAAAATGAACAACTTTTTAACAATGTTAATAACCATACAATATGAATAACAATTTGATAACTACAACACCAAGAATAACAATCTTTTCATAGCACAAGAGTCTTTAGTTACCATAGTAACTTAAAAAAAATTTGAAAGTCTTTTAGGTAAAGAAACATTTAAAAAAAAAATTCATGAAAATTTGTTACCGTTTTACCTCGTCACGTGCAAGTGACTACTATTACCAGTACATACCACAACATTCTTTAGTATGTCGATTTACTTGATCTTGGCCTTGACAATACACGATTATATTTACATACATTTGCATAATTACACTAGAGTAAATGATTATCATACGACAGATTCATAAACATTACGAATATGAAGAATAGCAAAAACATGAATTACATTGCAAAAACACTTTGATAATGTATGGGAAATTCATGATATGCAAAATAGACATATTCAATGGTAATAACACTAATGATCATGATCATGATAATGACTGATTATGATAATGATAAGGACGGTGAGCGCTCACATAAAAACAAACAACAACAACAACATGCATGCTTAAACTTTTGAAATAATACACATTTGCAAATGTTTTAACAAAGATTTAAAATGTGAAAAACACTTGTTATGCAATTTCTTAAAAGTAAAACAACCCTTTTCTTATTTATATATGCAAAAAAAATACAGCTCAATTTTCAACACCACGGACGGGACCTATGTGACATTTCCATTTTTCAAAAATAGGGACTTACAAACTTAAAAGAAACGATGCCCGCGACAGGCGTTCCTGTGATCAGAACACTCAAGAAGGCCACTACCCCCTGCAGGCCACTCTGGCTATTTACAATTGCATCCCTGCGAGCCGCTTCCTGGGGCTGCTCGGATCCCGGAGGATGAACCATCCTGAGGTCTGATCAATTCCAGCGGGAGTTAAATTGTCCGCAATGTTGGAAATGAGGGTATTGAAAACTTATGTATGAAAATAGAACATATGCATATGAGACAAAAATATGAACTAACAGGAAAAACAAGTGTATAATCACATATTCAAACATTTATATAAAGAAAACACTGAAATATACAAAATTTCAGATTTGAAAAATGAAACGTGTTAAACTTCAGGGTTTAACATAAAAAATTAAACAATTTTAATGCTTGACACAAGTTCAGAGGAGGAGGAGTTTTTTTTTTTTTTTTTTTTACATTTAAATAATACTTATTTAAAACATTATATATTACTTATAACTAAAAATCACTTCAATGAACCTTTTAAGATCAAACTTCGTTAAGAATTTTGTAAAGATGTCTGAGAGATTAGCTTTACTAGTTACGTGTTTTACATGAAATATCTCTTGGTTTAAAAGGTCTCTAACAAAAAATAATTTAACGTCAATGTGTTTTGTTCTACAGTTTTCTATGGGAGACTTAAGGAAATCAATGGAGGCCATATTGTCTACTAACAGGGTTGGTTTAGTTTGTGGGCCTGTAAAAATGTGTTTATCATAGCATTCAGTTATGATTCTACTGAACCAAAGAAGCTCTTTAGTTGCTTCTGTTAAAGCCACAAACTCTGATTCCATGGTAGACAAGCAGACAGATTTTTGTTTGAAAGCCCTCCACATGATAGGAGATTTGTCTAGCATTAAAAGTTGTCCCCCCATTGACGTCCTGTCATCGCGATTGGCGGCAAAGTCAGCATCAGTGTATGTTATTAGATTTATATGATGACAAGGTAACCTCAGTTTGTAGTGTTTGGTGCTTTGGACATATCCTAGTAATTTTAAGAGACCATTCCAGTGTATGATACCAGGATTACTCTGGAATTGACTGAAGATGTTTACAGCATAGGATATGTCAGGACGAGTCCTGCTTGTAAGAAAAGATAAGCATCCCAAAACACTTCTGTATGGATATTTTGACATCTCCTGGGTTTCTGTGTCTGTTTGAGGGCACTGTGCTTTGGAGTACACTACTCCTTTACTTATGGGAAGTGAAGTGATGGGAAAGTTAAATTCCTTAAACCGTGCACAGATATCATCAATATATTGCATTTGATGAATTGACACTACACCTTCCCTATCCTCCTCAAACTCAACCCCAAGAAGTTTACGTGTTTTCCCCAGGATTTTGATGTCAAAATGTTCAGTTAGTAATTTTAAAATTTCATTTATGTGTTTCTGATGGTTACTTAAAACAACGAAGTCATCAACGTATAATAATAAAACAACGTAATTAGAGAATGTGTAAACGCAATTACACCAATCCAATTTGTTAAAACCAAGAGAAATTAAAATTTTATGTAATTCATAAAACCATACCCGGCCACTCTGATGGAGGCCATACAATGCCCTCTGGAGTTTACAGACCAAATGCTCTTTCCCCTCTATTTCAAAACCTGGAGGCTGTTTCATGTATATGTTATCTGAGAGAGGGGCGTACAGATAGGCTCCTTTCACATCGCATTGCGTGTGAATCCATCCGAGACATGAGACTAAGGCGGCAAAGAAAAAGCGGATTAGACTAAAATTTACAACTGGTGAAAATGTCTCTTCATAAGTTTCACCCCTGACCTGTTTGTAGCCTTGGGCTACTAGTCTCGCTTTGTATCTTGCCACATGCCCTTTATCGTCTCGTTTGATGGTGAAGACCCATCTGCAGCCTAGAGGTTCAGTGTTGGGTGGTAGTGATGTTAATTCCCATACATGTCTTTTATTTATTACGTCCATTTCCTCTTGCATTGCCTGTCTCCAGAGTTCCCACTGAGGGGATTTTAAGGCTTGCTTATATGTGTTTGGTATGGAGTCTTCTAGTCATATATTGGTTTTACGTGTTTCTGATAAAGATGAATGTGGAGGTGTGTAACTAGGACTTGAACTAGCACTGGAAGTAGATTTTACAATACCCTGGTATTTATTCTCCCCTTTGAAACTGAACATAGTTGGATCAAATTTAATACCATTAGACTGACAGTATTCCCGCACTTCTCTGAGTGATCTTAAACGTTGCGTTTCACCCATCTCATAATAATAGATGTCGGTTCTCGACTTATCAGGCCTAGTTATGGCCTTACGGAACCATACAGCATCCCTCAGTGTTCTCGAGAATTCCTCGCCCTCCTCGTCACTTTCATCCTCAGATTAGTTAACGGAGGCGGGTTCAACGGATTTTGAGGTGCCTGGCTTAGGTGATGGAGATGGTGATCTTTCTAAAGGGAATCTGTCAGGTTGAAGGTCGGTCAAAGGGTCAATTTCTGGTTGTTCTGAACTCAAAATGTATGTGGGTCCCAGGGTGCTTCCGTTGTGCTGCTCTGGAGTTGTAAAAGGGTTTGTGCCTATTGAATAACTTGGGCCTTGCTCGCTATGTCTGTGAACATTTCTCGGTACAGATTCATCCCCAAATCTAACATTTATGGTTTCTATTATTTTATTTGTATCGGGGATCCATACCTTGTAGCCTTTGGTTGACATCGCGTAACCCACTAAAACCCCCTTTTTGGCTTTAGGATCAAACTTTGAGTTTCTTAACTGTTTGGGCACCCCCACGTATGCCACAGTACCAAAAGGGCGTAGATGTCGTATTGAGGGTTTGTTACCACAGTAATACTCAAAGGGTGTCTTTTTCTGTGTTTTATGACATATCCTGTTTAGTGTGTACGCGATGTATAGGACTGCTTCTGGCCAGAATTTTAAGCTGAGCTTACTTTCGTTAAGTATTGAGCGTGCCCCGTCCATTATAGTCTGATTTAAACGTTCCGAGACCCCATTCTGTTCCGGAGAGTACACGTTGGTAAACTCATGGTGTATCCCGTTCTCTTCAAAGTATTTTGTAAAGGCTTCATTGTCAAACTCCCGCCCATTGTCGCTACGGACCTCTTTTACCTTAGTGCCTAAAAATCTTTCAGCTCTTTTTACATGATTAGTGAATACCTTGAATACCTGTGATTTATTACATAAGGGATAGACGGATACTTTTCGTGAGAAGTCGTCAGTTATAGTTAAAAAGTACTTCTCGCCGTTTCTACCTGTTATTTGTGTCGGTCCCCACAAGTCAGTATGAAGTAATTCAAGGGGTCGTTTTGATCTTATTTGATTTATAGGACGGAAGGAAGTTCGCCTGTGTTTGTTAATTTTACATGTCTCACATTCAAAGTCTTTACTTTTAATAGGTGGTAAGCCCCTTACACCATTACATTTTACAGTGTGTTCAATTAAAGTGGAGCTAATGTGTCCGAAACGTCTATGCCATAACTTAAAGTCGTCCTTCCGGACAGTAGAGGCTTGAAAACGCACCTTTTTAGGACTTTGACTATATTGAGTTTTATTTTTATTTTTAGGGTTAGGATCTGGGTACAGGCAGTAAATGCCATCTTTAAGAAAAGCTCGAAATAGGGTACCACTGTCACGATATGCTTTAACCCTACCCTCACCTCCTCTGAACTTGGCACCAGTTTTATCAAGCCTAGGGCCAGATATCAAATTGTGCCTTAAACTTGGGCAATACATAACATCGCCGAAACGAACCATCTCCCCATTTATTTTTAAGTCCACTAGTCCGGTCCCTTCAATAGGAAAAGTCGCTCCGTCAACGGCAACAGCCAACTCCTCATTGTGCAAAGGCTTAAATTTTACATATAGATTTTTATCTTTGCAAAAGTGGTGCGAGGCACCTGTGTCAAAGACCCAGGCGTCTCCACCACACTTAATGTTACTAAGATTAGATTGAATGAGGTAATTTACCTGGCTTGTTGGCTTACGTTGACGTCTGGTTCTGTTTCTATTGCGAGACGCATCTCTGCTAGGTCTGGGATTACTGGGTTGGACTCGAACTGGACTGGACACCGATGAACCTCTGGATACTGAGGAGTTCTGGAATGAGGAGTCTGAGGAGTCTCTCGAAGTAGTATGGAGGCAGGATTCGGGACTGGAGGCTTGTTGAGGCAATTTGCACTGTCGAAGCACATGGCCGGCTTGTCCACACCTGTGGCATCTTCCCTTAAACTTAGGCTGATAGGCGGACCTCTTGGGTGTGCGAGCTCGGGAAAAATGGGACTGGACCAGGTTACCTCTGTCCTCTTCTCGTAATTTGATGCGGGACTCTTCAGCTACCAACTCGGTCAGGACATCTTTAAACTTGAACTGCTGTTCGGGCCATCGCAAAATTCCCTGGACGAGATTATCAAATTTCTTAGGGAGCCATCGCAGCAACTGGAATGTCAGATAAATTTCCTTTATCGGCTCATTCATGGCAGATCGGCTAGTCTTTGTAGACGTGCAGCAAACATGTCGACCGGCTCGTCAGGCTGTATTCTGCAGGATAGGATCTCGCCGAAGAGCTGCATATGGCGAGCACGGTTGTCAGGTTGAAAATGAGTTTTCAGCTTTGTCCATGCTTCATGAGGATCGTCGATGTTTTCTATGATTCTCCGGAACTCATTTTCGACGTTCAGGTATACTATGGACAGTGCCGATCTGAGCCGTGCCTGATATTCTTTTGTGGCTACTGCATCACTGGTATTCGGAGCCTCTTCAGTACCATTCACGATGCCCCAAGCATTTTTATCGAGCAGCAGGTATTTTACGTCCGCTGCCCAGGTTGCATAGTTGTGAGAATTTAGTTTGTTTATGCTAACCTGTACATTGGTCATTGCCATGCTCTTAACTAGACTTTATTAAAATTAAACAGAAAGGAAAAGAATTTTTTTTTAAAAAAAACGTACTCTAAAACAGTCAGATAGTACGACAAAAAAAATATACAAAAAAAACCTTTCTATTTCAAGCCAGAGAAATTAAAAGTGTTTATCAAAAAAATGCTATTGCGCCCCCCCCCCCCACTAGAAAACACTTGGAGGTCTAATGGCCGCATGCTACCACTAGTTTATGATATTGCCAATGAAGGTTATGGCCACCATAACAGGTTAAAAAGCGTAGTAGCTTTCGGCCCATAACCCGTGATCGGTTCTGAAGCCAGAACCGTTCTAAAATTATATAAAACTAAAGCAGAGATAGAAAAATTAAAATTGGTGACCTGAAATAAATATTGGCAATCTGTGGTAGTGTCATAGAGTCAGTAAAGAAGCATTTAATTAAAAGATAATCTAACGTTTATTTTCAAGAAAAACATATTCAAAATAAAAATATATGTATATATAAAATAATAAACAATCATAAACTATATCTGGTAAAATCAACCAAAAAAGTAATTTCTGAAATTATATTTTCTATAAAATTAAAGTCATACTTTAACACAATAAAAATACTTAATTAATTAAACAGCATGACGTAAGATAAAGAAAAAAATGACCTGTACAGGCTGCAAAATAAACTACTCACTGTAGCATAACTGGAAGAAAACAGATTTCTCAAAATAGATGATGACGGAAAAGTAATGTCCGGGAAAAGTTCAAAAGAAATAAAAGCCTTGGATGTCATAACAATTCATCACAACAAATGTTCAGCAAAATATTTTCACTATCTATTAACTGGATTCACCTTTAAAACAACATCATCTTTCAAAACTAAAACAAACTACAAACGTAAACTTCCATAACTGAAATTTAAAATAACGTACGGCCTTTGCTAGACCAAAACATCGTCAGACCACCGGCAGTCAAAACAAACCGACTGCTTTAAATACCCCTCGCGATTCCAGACATCGCCAGAAAGCAACGCCCCCTTTGCGTCTGCCGAAGTTGAGCGAAAGCGGTCCTGCCTTGCGATATGGAGATACGGCTATTCGTAAGTTGCGATTTGCGAAGATCGGATCAGACGGAAGAAAACGATCATGAATGCACATGTAAAATGTTCAAATCGAAAGTAAACAAATAAGTAACCGACTAAGAAATAGAATATGCCATGGAATAAGGAAAAACAAGATAAAGGGATTGGAAATAAGATAAAGATAAGATAAAATTGGAATAAAATAAAAACCAGTAAGTCATGCTATATTATCCTATTACAACATGTATATATGCTTATAGAGTGTTAAGGGTATGAGTAGGCTGACAAAGTTCAAATTAGGAAACAAAACAGCACAGGTCACTAGAATAATATGATCGCGTTTGGAGAGACTTCGGTGAGTGAGCAGAGCCCTCAAAAGTAGTTCAAACGATTTTTGTCCGGGGACGAGATCCTCTAAGATAAGCCCCGTGTTGGTCGTCTCAAGCAGAATCCGAATCATACCTCCTAGGAGATAGCACAATGATTTGCTGACGAAACCATACGATCACATCTGCATAGCTTTGAGATAAATATGGAAACTCACCAAGTAGGTACCTCATGTTCTCAACTAAAAACATAAGCTCTATCTAGTGGTTAAATATCTTCTTGTCATTGCTGTTGCACCATGACAAAGCCTCGTTGCTGGATCAGATATCGGCATGCTACGAAAAATAAGTAATGTATGATAAGCGAAAGAGAAAACATAATGCTGTGTGTTTGGCGCACCAGCGCTGGTATAGTTCGCTATGGATTCTTAGAAAGCGGGAAAATAATAACAGCCAACGTCTACTCGTCACAATTCCAAGAGTTTCAGCTGCTTTGCTCCTAAAGTAGCCAGCCTTGGTCAACAGGAGAGGGATTCTCCTTCTCCACGATTATGCAAGACATCATACGATCAAGTGACGTGATCAAAACGATGAACTTGGAAGTTTTGTTTCATCCACCTTACCCTGCGGATGTCGCCCCATTGGATTATAACTTGCTTTTGGCCCTGGATAATGATTTTTGGAGCAGCAGCTCGGAAATGAGATGACATCACAAAGGCTGTAACACAATTTTTTGACTGTAAATAGTTTTTGACTGTAAAAGGGTTCTTTATAAACTTGTGTTTTGTTGGGAACCTGTAATTGAAAACAATGGCGATTATTTCTAAGAATAAAATAAGAGCAGAATTTTTGTGGGTCGTTTTTTATGTGTGATGAAAACCGCACAAACCATCTAGATCACCAGGTAAAAGTGGGCTTTTGAAAAATATCATCCAAACAACGGACAAAACTAATAAATTATTTTTATACTTAAAAAAATCAATTAATTTGAATAGGTTGAAAACTTCTTCATAACTACTTTCTTGAAGAGAAAACATGATTATGAAGTCGACTTCAGTAGGACTCTCGCCATCACACATTTTAATGAAACTGGGTGTGCTTCTTAACACTATGCAACATATCTGAAGAGTGTTTAGGAATTCGGTTTGGTTATTTGTCTAGCCACGCTGTAACTCCTGTATATAGGATCGGATAGAGCCTGAAATTTTTGCATGTTGTTGGATTATACTACAGCATGATCACTATGCAGGTTGTTTCAGCAGAGCGGTTACAAAGTTTCAGGAGGAATACAGCACACCTAGATGGTGGGAAACCACATAGCAATGGATGTTCGGAAACGCTTTCATGGCACGGTGGTGATAAAACGAGACACAAGAAAGAAAGGACACGAAGGTGAGAAAACTGAATGTTTATTATTCTTAGTACTGGAAAAATGCTGGAAAATGTTGAGGACTTTGTTGCACGCATCGTGGCAGTTGCTGGGGAAGTCCGAGACACGCCCTTTATTTTTAGAACATTAGTTCTTCCATTTCGCCGGAAATGTACCCTGTAGTCCTTGAATCACGCCCCGTGGTCATAATTCCGAACATTAACTTCGATAACAACTGCTGTCTCCATTTTTGTTCTTATTTCTTAGTATTTTGTTATACTAAGAATAATAAACGTGTTTTGTCATCCTGTTAGTGTTCTTCCTTTCTTGTGTTTTGTATCGTCACTACCGTGCCAGAGAAAACTTATGACTGAAGGAATCGCTTCCGATTATGCATTGCTGTGTGATTTCCCATCGTCTAAGTGTGCTCTATCTCTCCTGGAACTTTGCAACCGCAATGCTGTAGAAATAATAACACCCTGTAAAATTAATTGTGTAGCATGTATAATATGATACTTTCTTCTTTTTTTTTGCTCTGTTTTCTCCCAGACTTCGGAGTTTATACCTCTAAAGTAAAGGGTAACACTCCCCTATCCCTTGTGAACCGCTCGTTCTATGACAACTTAATACAGGGACAGTCAAAAGTAGTGCGTTACATGATGGCGATTGAGAAAAAAATCGTTTCAAGTGCAGTTTGATAATTTTATGTTATTTTCAAGATAATTAAAAATTGATATGCATTTCTTAAGTGCATTAAAACATGATTTCTTCTAGAATATGGAGTACAAAAGCATTTATAATTCATTTACAAGATTTCACAAAAGAATTTGTTACATAATTGTCTACGAGGAAAAATCGTTTGCAATATATTTTAATGTTGTTGTTCAATTTTTAACAGAAGCAAATTTATATGCATTACTGTGGCACATTTGAAGTTTCTTAATGAAAAGTATAGTGTTCGGTTGATCATGATTTCTGTATTTATGAATTAGGTATTATCTGTCTTTCTTTTCTGTAAATTCATGTAAAAAAGTCAGATTGTCATGAAATTGATACTGTTATTGGGGTTTACTATGGCATTTTCGCTATTGACATTCAAACGTGTAGCACTTACGGTTCACTTATAGGGACACTCAAAAGAATTCCGTTACATACAACTTATGGGGAAACATTGTATGCGGTGTATTTTAACGATATAATACTCTTTGAAACATATTTATATCATTAAGGTATTACAAGATGCGTCTTGTAGAATCAGGTGCGCCGATAATTTATCGTTCATTTACAGGGGCACGCAAAAGAGTATGGCGACAGTACTGTCTAATGAAGTATAATTGCTGGATGTACGTTCTATTTGTAGTACGCTTTTTAGAATGCTGAATGGGAATTTTCAACTTTGCTATACATTTGTACCAACTTCTAGCATATTATGTAATATACATACGAATCTGGACATCCTATACAGGGGTTCACAAAAAAATTGTGACATGTTTGCGGTTACTGCAGATCATTGCAGAAAATGAGTTATGCATTCTCTAAATTATTTTTTTAGACATCTTTTACTTTGATAAACTGCAAATTTTTGTACAGTACTTTAAAAGTCTTTGAATGTGTTTCATAATCGATGCTGAGTGCATGATTTTTCGTTCTTGTTTAAGTAAGACAATCTGAATAGTACTTTTCGAAAATTTCGGTAAAGACGTTAGTTCTTTTAAAAATTTACCAGCTCCCTTTTAAAATAAAAATTTTCTCATATCGTACTCAGCAATTCTTTACCCCGCAGCATTTTCAACTAAATCGTGAATATCCCAATGAAAGCCTGAAACTACTATCAGTATGCAAAGTCGTCTCTGTCAATAACTTTGAAAAATGCATTTTTATTTTGATTCTGAATTGACATGTAATATAAAATTTTCTTGGCTGATCTTATAATTCCTTAATAGACTCTGGCATTATATTATAGAAAAATGGTAATATTTTATAAAAATTATACTCATTTTTAACACTGCATTGTCATTGCTCTAACTTTTGTAAATATACTCCAATTTTCATGCAATCAATAAATGTTATTTTGGATCACCAAAGCATGCGTAATATTCTATATAAGTGGGATAAATAGTCACAGGGGCACTCAAAAGAGTTACATTACATGATAGTCAATGGAGAAAAATCGTTTGGAGAATATTTTAATGAGAAGACGCTATTCGGAAGGTATTGAAATTGATATAAATCACTGAATTTCACTCAAGATGATTATGATAGAATAAAACATTCATAGCATATGTCGTTCATTTGTAAGGACACACAAAAGAATTCGGTTACAGTATATCGTTCTTTGAGTAATAATGGCTGGAAGTGCGTTTTAAAATTCGATACGGGCTTTGAAATTAAAGTAAATTTTTGCATGTTATTCATCATATATATTATAAAGCAGAAGTTCTGAAACTTCCAAACGAGCGTTTTCAAAAACTACCCGATGGATCTTTTTGCAGATTATATCATTCGATAGGAAATACTTTTGCGGAGGTTTATGATACAAATATACAGGGATAACTCTGATTTTTCGTACTAAATTTCGTATTTTTCGGTTATTTTTGACGGAAGGGTTGCAACAACTAATTTTTTGGCGATAATTATATTTCAAAAAAGAAATGAAATGCTTTCTCTAATGGAAAATAATATAAACATTAAAAAAAAAATTCTGTTAATTCATTGATTTAAAATAAATAATGATAAAAAGAAAAAAAATCCGTATAATGCAAAATATTATGAAAGGAAAATATTTATCTTTAACGAAAAAAAAAAAAAAAAAAAAAAAAAAAGAATATTTATAATAACTAAGTGTAAGTAACTCAATGTGAAAGAAAGTGACACAATATTTGGCTATTTATTTCTTTGGAGCCAGATTAAAAGAAAACAACACATCAAAAATTTCATTAGGTAAAACATAAGTATTTTTTTTTCTTTTTTTTTTTTTTAAATATTTTTAAATCTAATTTTTCCGTTATGTGTCTTACAGAAGAAACTCGCAGAATTAATTTTTTTTTAAAAGGCTCTAATTGTTATTTGTATGTTGTTTGTTCCAATCTACTTTTGTCGCCAATCAATGCGATTCTAAACCAAAAAAAGCACAAGACGGAGAAAAAACTATTCTCTCTCTCTTTTAATGAGTGAGAGCAAAACATTTTACATTTAATATAGCAGTTAATATCACAAAAATGAATAGTATTTAAATTTTAGGGTAAATGTTTTTCCACATGCATAGATATTGTAAAATAATTTAACTGCAACTTTAAATTTTTTTTGGCACAGATATCTCATACGCACTACGTTGGTGCGATTTGTCTCTTACGCCAATACCATATGTACATCTGGGTAATTATCTGATGCCAAAGTGTCATTATTTTGCTTGATATGGCAACCCGGATGTTATTGTCTATTTATTAATAAATTGTCCATTTACAATTTTTTTTCTTTTTTTTTCCAATTATATAAACTATTTTAATATAGGCACATTTGTCATACATGCACCACATTTGCGCGACTGCAATAAAATGGCGATTTTATGCCTCACTTGGTAACCTGGCTGTTGTTTATTTATTAATAATTTTTTTTTTTTTTTTTTTTTTTTTTTTTTTTTTTTTTTTTTTTTAAGGATATAAATAGTTTTGTTTTATAATTATTAGC